>CM053400.1:42729440-42845226 GCA_028644305.1 Xerus rutilus | reverse complement strand
TTGTATGTCTTTCCTTCTAGCTCTGCTGATCCAAGGTGTTACAGTTTTAACTCCTATATGGTTGTAGTTTTTCTGCAGGGTTTCATTACTTCTCCTCCAGTAGGTGGCGTTGTCCGTTGTTTGCTGGACTTTCCTGGCTGGTATCCTTGGTACTGGTCCCAGGCCAAGGTGAAACTCTGGGCCATTGGTGGAGTCGCTGTTCCACCGTGGCCAAGGTTTGCTCCCAGGTGTTCACCTGCGCCCCCTGGTGTGTAGGAAGTTCTGCTGTGTTAGAAGGTGATCCACAAAGAAAAATAGCTGGGGTTCCGCTCAGGAGACAGTCAGTCCACAGTAGCAACTGCTAGCGGTCTCTCGCAGTTGGGTGGGCACTGGGGCCAGGCACTCTGTGCGGAAGCAGGCCCGGCACACCCCGGGTAAACTCCGGGCTAGAGGCCTGGGCCGGATCCCCCACCACAACTGCACTCCACCGGTTGGCGTCGAAGTCATGCCTCCTGGCTACCGCTGTCTCCTGGTGGCCCTGCGCTCACTCACCTAAGCGAGACTCTAGCGTGGGGCGGTGAACTGCAGAGGGCTGCCCAAGAAGCTGGTTGGAAAATGGCACCCCACTACTTTTAGTGTCGGTCTCGGAGTGTCTGCGCCCTGGGCTGAGGCCCCCGGCTGCAACTGCTTTTCTGCCAGCCGGCGCCGAAGTCACGCCTCCCGGCTACCGCTGTCTCCTGGTGGCCCTGCGCTCACACACGCGAGCGAGACTCTTGCGTGGGGCGGCAAGCCGCGGAGAGCTGCCAAAAAACTGGATGGAAGATGGCACCCCGCTTCCTCCAGTCTCAGTCTCGGAGAGCCGGAGCCCTGGGCCGAGGCCCCCGGCTGCAACTGCTTTCTACCAGCCGGCGCCGAAGTCACGCCTCCCGGCTACCGCTGTCTCCCGGTGGCCCTGCGCTCACACACGCGAGCGAGACTCCTGCGTGGGGCGGCAAGCCGCAGAGAGCTGTGAAGAGACTGGTTGGAGAACGGCACCCCGCTATGTCCAGTCCCAGTCTCGGAGAGCCGTAGCCCTGGGCTGAGGCCCGGGCTGCAACCACGTTTCTCCGGCCGGCGCCGAAGCCACGCCTCCTGGCTACCGCTGCCTCCCGGTGATCCTGTACTCACACACACACACACACACACACACACACACACACACACACACGAGCGAAATTCCTGCGTGGGATGTTGAGCCGCAGAATGATGCCAGGAAGCTGGCTGGAAAATGGCGCCTCCACCACTTCCAGCCTTGGTCCCTGAGAGCCTAGCACAGAGTGGACTGTCTACTGCAGATCATTTTAATCATGTACATTCTGAACTCCTTCTCTGACATCTCATCTACTGTGCTGTCAGTGGATTCTGTTATTGTAGCACCTTGGTTTGTTTGGGGCACTTTCTTCCCTTGTTTTTCATGTTGATTATGTCTTTCTTTCTTGCAGTGCTGATCTGAAGTATTTCAGTTATTATCCTATTGTCTTATAGTGAACCCACAGATTACCTGTACCTCACTTTGGAGTTCACTTCCAGTTCCCAGCAGATGTCCCCAGATGGACACTATTGCAATTAAAGATGGTGGCGGTGGTAGTGGAGGTAACTCAAGATAGCAGTGGCGGTGGCCCAAGATGGATGCAAACACTTAGAGAGATGGGACTGAAAGGGTGGGACTTACAGTGGCTTTGGACTGATTGATTGATTGATACAGCTCTGTGTTGTGCTGAGCTGTGGCGGGCTGCTGCCTCCAGGCCCTATCTGTTGTCCCAAGGTGGAGGCTACTACATGGGGAGAGCAGAGGCAGTGGCTATAGTGTCCCGGGGCTGAGGCAATGGCTGCAGTGGCAAGGGAGCAACAGTGTGGACCTCTACTCTGCTTGGGGGCAGTCCTAGGGCTGAGCTCTCACACAGGCCTGCTGGGAGGTGGTGTCCTAGGCCTGTTCTTGGCCTGGGCTCCTGAAGGAGTCCCCAGAGGCTGTCCTTGGCCTTGGCCTGGACTCCTGCAGGGGTCTCTGGCACAGAACAGGGGGCAGTCCTGGGCCTGACCTTCTCTGGGCTCCTGGCAGAGGTCCCCAGAGGCAGTCTTTTATGTTTTTCCATTACTTGATAGCTTATTTCTCTTTAGAGTTGAATAATATTCCATTGTCTGGATGTACCACAGTTTATTTACTCATTTATCTATTAAAAGATATCTTGGTTACTTCCACATTTTGGCAAATAAAGCTGTTACAAAGATTTCCAAGGCAACTTTTTGTTCCCTACCAGACATTTAACTCCTCTCTTTGCTCATCTGTAAAATTTAGCTGATGATTTCTGAGGATTCTGATGTTTGAAATTATGTGGTTATCTTGATAAGAATATGAAATCTTATGTTATCCTGATTGTGACTAAACTCTGTATGACTATATTGCTGATGTCATTATAAATTAAGTTTTTCTGATAGAAAGGAGTCTGGTTTGATATTACAGAAATTATAATCTGTTCTTTGATCAGATAGTTCTGTTTTTGAGAGTTATGCTTCAAGTTAACCCAAGTAGATGTTAAAATGTAAGATTTTTTTAAACAAAGTGTTTGTTTGTTTCGAATCCTAGGGATTAAACATGAGATATTCTACCCTTGAGCTACATCTCTA
This sequence comes from Xerus rutilus, assembly GCA_028644305.1. Lineage (NCBI taxonomy): Eukaryota > Metazoa > Chordata > Mammalia > Rodentia > Sciuridae > Xerus > Xerus rutilus. The sequence goes on along the minus strand of CM053400.1, from coordinate 42,842,583 downwards.
GCCCTTTTTATTCATTTTTATTTTTGAGAAAAGTCTTACTAAGCTACCCAGGCTGGCTTGAACTTGTCATCTTTCTGAGTTGCTGGGATTGTAGGCATGTATCACCACTCCCAATTAACAAAGGTTTTTATAGCACGGTAATTTATAAAAGCCAAATAAAACTGTGGGAACAAATCAGGTGCCAGTAGTAGAGAAATACAAAATAAATTACAGAAGGCCGACTATGACCATTCTGACTCATGTGTACCTACCACCTTACTCAGTGTGGTGGCCTAATTATTTGTAATATATAAAAAGACTGAATAAGAGAATTTAAGAGTATTTACTGAATATAGAAAGATGATGGAGATGGTATCCTCTTCTGTATGCTGCTTCATTGCTAAATGCTAAATGCTGTGCCAGCTGTTGCTCTGCTGGACTCCATACTTTCCCCCTTAACTGATGCCAGTGTGGGGCTTAGACATGTGGTATAGCAGCCATGACAGATAAACTTCTTACTTGGAAAAGAAAATCAGTGTGGTTGCGAAGAGTGCCTGTATGTTGCAGTTCTGCCAAGAAAGTCTTGGCTTATGCCTGAAGTCTGGTATAAATGTCAGTGGCAACTCCTTTACCCTCAAAAGTATCCCTGTTTGGACAGCAGCTCACCCTGAGGGGTCTGGCTTTCTCATTATTTCAGTTGTATAGTAGAGAAACATTTTCTTGTTATTTAAATTCAGTTTACTTTGACAGACATTTAATTAATGCTTAATAGAGGTAATATCTTAAATCTATTGTATTATGAGATTTAAAGGGAAATAAGACAAAGCCTCTGTCATCAAAGAGCTTCACATTAAGTAATGCTTTTATCTATTTAGTTTACTTTGATAAAGAATAGCCTCATCAATCAGAAGTGCTACTAGCCCTGGTTCCTGCCTTGACTCCACCCACTTAAGAGGGCTCCTTCTGCCTTGTCTCTGGCTGCATGCTGCTTGCATCCACCCCACTACTCCTGTGGGGTTTAAGGGAATATTCCCATCTAAGAACCTGGAATCCATCACATGTTGGGTACCTTGCCCAAACATGGTTAAGTCTGCTTCCAGGGCCTTTGTGGACCTATTTACTTGGATACATGTGCACACAGGCCTTTACAGGGCCTGATGAGATGTATAGGATGGAATGGGAGGAGAGGGGAACAGACAACAGTCTAGTGGAAGGAACTAGAGCAGACTCTTTCTTAACTTTATACATTTGAAATTCAAGAAGTCGAATTTTTTACCTGGACATGCAGGTAATTTTGAGTGGATATTTATTGAAGTAGGAGAATAGAACATATTTTATGTGATAGTTCATTTTCTTGAATTAAAGCTTATAGATACTTAGACACATGGTATCCAGGCCTCTATTTGTAGTCTTGCCATGGACCTTGCCAATATTAGAGGCAAGCCTATTTGCAGTACAATGTAAAGGATGTACTATGACCTGTGAGAGCCTATACAGTCTTATTCTGTCCTCTACCCCATGCTGTTCTGGTCACCAACCTTTCCACACTTTAATCTCCCTTGCATTCCTTGCTGTTCTCTCCTTTATGGAATGCTCTTCCTCAAGGTTGCCATGTGGGTCTCATGTCCTTTAGGTCTTTTCCTCTCTGTCCAAAGTCATTATTTTACTAGTAAGACCTTGTCTGTCCAGTCTTTCTAAAATTTTACCACTCCCCCAAATACTTACTATCCCCTTTTCTGCCTCATTTACTTCCCTTTGTACAGATCACTGTCAAAAAGTCAGAAGTACCAAAAAAAAAAAAAACTGAACAAACTTTTCTACTTAAATATCTTTCTTTTAAAACTACCTAAATATTAAACATTTTTTCACAAATATTTTAATTTTAAGGTCTTAAAGTTGTTCATGTGCCCATTTTAGAGTTAAGTAACTAGGTAAGGGTAATTACTTGAAGCAGCAGTTCCCCATTCTGCCCTCAATTTTGGGGTTAATTACTTTCCACATTAATTGCATAATTTTTTAATTTTCCCACCATATCTAAATAGCATGCTTATGTTGCAACTTCCTGACTTTTCAGTTTTAGGCCTTTTATTTGCTTTCCACTAAAGAAGACCAGTCATAAGTTCCCTTTTACTACTGTCATACCTGTGCATGCACACACATGTATTCAGCTCTCTTCTTCCCCATAAATTATATAACCATTTAATGAAAATTGTGATTTTAGTTAGACCACAATTTGGCATTTTATTTCTATTTTTAATTTGATATTGAGACTGAACCCAGTGGCACTCTACCACTAAACTACATCCCCAGCCTTTTTATTTTTTTTATTTTGAGACAGGATCTTGCCCTGGAACATTCAGCTGCCTCAGCTTCCTGAGTAACTGGGACTATTAGTGTGTGCCACCAGGTCTGACTAAGATTTGTTATTTTTTTTTTTTTTTTTTTTTTTTTTTTTTTAAATATTTTTTTAGTTGTAGATGGACACAATGTCTTTATTTTATTGCTCTGTATGTGGTGCTGAGGATCGAACCCAGGGCCTCACGCATGCGAGGCAAGCGCTCTACCACTGAGCTACAATCCCAGCCCAAGATTTGTTATTTTAAACTATAATCAGTTATAGCTGAGCCACATAATGTACTGTGATGACTTTTCCTTCCCCAACAGCATTTTATTTTTCCTAGAGTTAAAAATTGTCATGATTTCAATTTTGTTTCTTTTTCTGTTATTTGCATGGATTTCATCTTATGCTGTCCACATTATGTATTTTTACAGTATGTTCAGATACGTATTTTCTACTGTTTTCCTTTTATTTAAAAAAAAGAATCTCAAGAATCTTCAGATTATTGTTAATCTGAATGGTTGTTCTTGGGGTCTGCTTGAGTTTGACTGAAACTATAGACATATCTCTAAGACTTATTTATCCTTTACGGAGTGTTTAAGCAGTTGTTATAGACATAATTGCTGTTGTTTAAAAAATACTATTTGAGCAAATGATGGGAAGTAGATACTATGAATTTATCTATGGTTATCTTTTATGTGTTTTAATTAAGATGACTCTTATTGTAAAATACAGAATGTGTTATATTTGATTGTTTTGCATAAAATATATCAGGAATTGCACTGTATTCTTTCTTTATAGGCTCTCAAAATTCGAGATACCTGTAATTGCCCGCCACTTACTGGACCAGACCCTCGATTACTATTCAAACTCAGCATGAAGCATTTTCTTGAAGAATCAGAAAAAGAGAAGCTAAATATCACTGTTAAGAAACAGAAAATGGATACTCTTCCAATCCAAAAGCAGGAGCAGATTCCATTAACATACATAGTTGAGAAAAGGACTAGCAGTTGAATTAAAATTTATGAGATTCAGGACATGTGAAGAAAACAGTAGTCCTTATCATTTTTATGCTACTTTTTAACAAATGATGTTCAAAATGAAAAAAAAATATTCAGGATAAAATCATGTATATTACAGATATTATCTAAATTCTTCTATGAGATTTTTTAAATAAAATATTGATGTATTTTAGTCTATTTTAAAATATTTTTAATGAGGAAAATGTCACCAAATAAATTTATATTACACATCTTGCTCTTTCATACATGCTTTTGATTTGAAAGTCAGACTCCTAGTGGATAAGAATTCTGAATATGCAATAGTTGTTATAGGGTTTCAGCCTAAACTGGATTCTGGAGTCTGGATGGTTCTGATGAACTGGGAAATGGACAATCCAAAGGTATCTGTTTGCAGGAAATGGATTTGCATTGGTTGGAAAAGTGGAGAGTGTGTGGAAATGAGGACCTTGGGATAGAAAATTTCCTGGTCGTCATCTGTGGATGACGAGGGAGACAGTCACAGGCAGATGCTGAAGAAGCCTTTTTGATAGAGAAGCACAAGAAGTGCTGTTTTTGGTCCAGGCAGTAGAACAAACAACAAAATTGGGAGGGAGTGTAATTTTCGTGTTCTCACAGCATATTTGATAAAGTCTTAAGAGAAAGTCATGCCATTTTAGGTTCTTAACAGTATTACAGTTTGAAAATCCTTAGGGTTCTCAGAGAAGACAGCCACTCTGTTCTCATTGAGGATACCACTAGGAGAAGCAGGAGTGAGATGCTGCCCCCATGTTCATCTCCTTGACTACCAGACATCAACAAAAGCGCTAGAGGAGGAAGATGAGCAAAGAAGCACAAGACACGTCCCCAATTATGCCCAGAAATTACTGTGTTATGGAAATTTGGGAGTCAATTTTAAAACATGAGTTTTACTTATATGATATTATTTGTTCTCCCAAACTGGTGAAGACTAGCGCTGTTCCAGTTACATTCCTAAGACAGACATTTTTCTTAAAACATGTTATATTGAATAAATATTTTTTTAGAGAATTGAAAAGAAATGAACTACTTTTTTTGAGCATCTCCTATGAGCTGGATCCTGTATTCAGTTATTCTTCCACCTTGTGAAGGTTTTATTTTTATTTTACACTGAGAAATAGGCTTGAAGAGGTTAAAAAAATATATTTAATGTCTCTTATGTAGAAAGAGCAGAGCTATGTCTGGCTACCAATCTGTCCATTTTCCACAACTCTCAGGTATCTTAAGACTAAGCTGTCAAAAGATAAGAAAAATATCTATTCTCATTTGTTGGTTTCCTCATGTGTGGCTCAATACAGGTAAACATCTTACAATATAAAGTCTGAGACAACTTGTATTGTCTGCAGGATGATTTTTCAGGTCTTCCTTTTAGACCCTTCTATCAAAATATGCATGAAAAGCCAAGGGTGAGGCAGCATAGGAGAGTGGGGCCCTCTCTGCTTGTGGGAGCGTGTGGAGTTTTTAGGATGTGTCCTAATACTGTTCAATTTGCTTAAACAAATTATTTGCCTAGTTGTTAAGAAGACAAGTTCAGAGCCTATTTTTCTTTTCCAGGGTTTATTATATATTTCTCAGAAGGTATTTCTTGATCTGCACACAAGACAACACTTGTGAGGAAGAGATCCAGAGTGCCTGTTCTCCATACTGTCATTCTTCGCTCTCCTGGTGATTGGGTTTTGTAAGAGGCACTCCATAACGTATAAAGACGTTTGGAGAATGTCACCCAGAGGTAAACAGTAAAACACAGTGTTTGATTTCCCCGCAGATTTCCTAAGAAAATAGTGTAGCTGAGATCCTAGTCTATTTTTCTTTCCACCCCATTGTCACATCTGATTTTGTTGTTTAGATTTCCAGAAGACATATACAAGCACATCATGCAAATAGAGATAATATCTTTATAGTGCACATGAAAAAGACTTTTTTTAACCTATGGAATCAAATATAAAAGAAATACTACATTTTGGTCCAAAGTTTCAAGAACAAATATCAGTTAGAATGTAAGATGTATATGTGTCTATATATTTGAACTATCTTACTAAAACAACTCTATATGTTCATCATTTACTTGTAGAATTTTTCTTGTTACTGTCTGCACTATCCCTGTATCTATAAGATTTAGATGTTGGCTGGTCAGCTCAGTCATCAGGAGCATGAGACCAGTAAAGGCACAAACTTAATCTGTTCTCTTTTATAATGCAGATAGTTGTGAAACTGTATCCTCTAAAACTAAAAGCGAATATGTGTATGTATTGGTATATATTTAATACCTTATAGTCTTGGCACATTATGGGGATACTATTAATATTTTATTACTATTGTATACTCAACATCAATCATCTTGTCAAAGGATAAAAGAATGAAAAAAGGAGAAACAGTCACATTTTGTGAAATCTGCCTCTTGGGAGTTTGCTTTGGGACTCTGGACAAGTCACTGAAACTTTGTAACCCTTCATTACTCTCCTCAGAGGTTTGATACAATGAGTAAGTGAAATGATGTACTTAAATCAGCATAAAGTCTAGAGCTCCAAACGTAACTATTTTTTAAATCAAATGTTTACTTTCTACCAAGTGCCTTTGAACTCAGTTCAACCATATAAATAATAGATATTATACTGTCTCCTTTGGAGATCAGGAAACTGAAGTTTAGAAGAGGAATGAAGTTTGCTACAGATAAGCTATCAAAAGACAAAGAAGAAACTTCACTTGTAAGGACAGAAAAACCAACTCAAACTGAGCCAAGGAAATTTATTACCTCACCTAACAGAAAACCCCGAAGTGTACTACCTTTCGGCGTAGTTTAATCCAGAGGATCATGATATAATCAAAGCAATGGATCTTTTTCTTTGTGATTTTTCTCAATTGTGACTTCACTCTTCCCTGATGTTATCAAGGTGGCTGCCAGCAGCTCTTCTGGTTACATGCTTCATTCATACCCAAGTGGAAAGAGCAACTCAGGCTACAGTTATTACAACAAAGCCTTCAATACTCCAACTCTATCCCTGAAGCAATCACCATGGCAAGGGACAGAAGCATCCTGATTGGCCTGGACGCACCAGGATCCAGCCCTGGAGCTGAGAAGGGGTACCATCAATACCACCAAACAGAATGTGTGGTGGGACATGTAACCATAGGGCCTAGTGAGGCAGTGGCAGGATCAGAATTGAAACCTGTTAGGTTTATCTTGTTTCAGCAAGCAAAGAAACAGGATAATTTCTTAAAATTTTGGTCTGAAGTGATATTTAATTTCAGCAAAAATAGCTTAAGTTTTACCTTGCTATGATAATAAATTTGCATTAGTTTATTTGCTTTACCATACAAGGTTTTTTTTTTTTTTTCCACCCTGCATTATATCCTCAGAACTAACCTATAAGATTGGAAGGAAAAATGATATTATTTACTCATAGGGGAGAAACTAAGTTTGAAGGAATTAGGTAAATTATCTAAGTATTTCAAGTAAATGGCTAAACTGGGATTGGAACTAAAGGACTCACTGATTTGTAACCTAGTATTCTTTCTGCAATACCACATTCTTTGGAGAAGCAGGTATCACTTCCATTTTTTGTCTGGAAATTGAAGCTCAAAGATACTAAGCAATGTGTCTTGTGCTACTTGACTCAATGTAGAACTGAGATGCTGATCCTCATCTTTTGTCTCTGAAGTCTGTGTTTTTCATTCATTTTCTACTTCAGCTGGCAAAGCTCGTAAAGGTATTGAAAGTGTGTTTCCCTTCACCCCTCACTAGTGAACAGCAGGATGAGTATCTTTCCCCCTACATAAAACCATTCATTTTAATACTCTTATGACAGAGGTAAACATGTCCATTTTAAGCCTTCCACAAAAGTGAAAGGTAAAAGTTCTGTCATTTTAGGGCCTTGAGAGTTCTGTAATCTGTGGTGAGACATCCCCTCATTTCTGGGAAGAAAACCTCAATATTCCATCCTCTGCACCTGGCCCACTGACTTCCATTGGAAGCCCTGGTCTGGATAGTGCTTCTGATTTCCATTATGTCCTGAATATGAAATGCCCCCTGCCCCCCCAGCCCCCGCCCCCCCAAAAAAAACGTGTTGAAGGCTTGGTTTCCAATGCAGTGTTCAGCAATGGGGCCTTTAGGAAGTGATTGGATCATGAGGGCTCTGACCTCATCAGTGGATTAGCCCACTAATGTATCAAAGTTCAACATGTTATTGGGAAGTGATGGAACTTTAGTAGATGGAGCCTTGTTAGAGAAAGTAAGTCACTGGGAGTGTGCCCTTGAAGAATATATTTTGTCCCCAGCCCCTACCTCTCACTTTCTGTTTCCTGGCCACCATAAGGTGAGCAGCTTTGCTTCACCATGTGCTCCCCACTATGATGTTCTGCCCCATCACAGGCCCCAAAACAGTGGAGCCAAGTGACCAGGAACTGAAGCCTCTGAAACCATGAGCCAAAAGAAATCTTTTCTCCTTTAAGTTGATTTTCTCAAGTATTTTGTCATAGTGACAGAAAGCTAACTAATACATTCATCAGTTTCTATATTCTGATATTTAAATATAGAGAAATGAGGCCAGCCTTTTCCTAGAATCACCAGTCCATTCTCCATATGATAGGCGTGGATAATGAGAACTAATATTTGTTGATTCTTACTAAAGGCAAGATCCTACAATCTTTCTCCTCTTAATCCTCACAGCAATCCTGTAAAGCCTGAGTTGTTCTCGCAATTTATAAATAAGAAAATTTTATACACAATTTTTATTTGTGTATAAAAGGGCAACAAGGGAAACATTTATTTGGTGCCCTTGCTTTGTTCTGTAGGAACTGCTTTTCTCCTGTTTCACAATCCCTGAAACTTTTCAGTATCTCATTTCTCAATAGCAACTCTGCTTGCCATGAGCCAATCACCTAACTGAAAGCTAATCTTGACATGTATTGGCACATATGTACTAAGTGAATTCAAGCCAGAAGATTGAAAGCATTAATGAGTGGAGGTATGAACGAATTAGTGTAATCAAGCAAGCAATCATTGTTTCTTGAATGTTTGAAGTAGCTTTTGGGTGAACTTTATTTACTACATAGCAAAGGGAAAGCCTTACCTATGTACCCAGGGACATTTTTATATCACATTTTTTTCCCAGTGCCCAGTGGTCAGTAAACCACAGATATACCCCTGAGCATTGATGGCAGAATATTGAAAAGCCCCACCAGTTCTGCACCCTTTAGTCATTCACTAACCCTACTATCTGCTTTGTTTTTCTTCAGAGGACCTATAACCTTATTTGACACTTAGGGCTACCTAAAGTCTTTCAAGCCATCAGCTTTGGCTTGAACTAATCTCAATGTACTAGCTCCTTCACTCAGGGGAACTAGTTTAGGAAATAGCTGGGGATTTGAGTTCAGAAGTTGTAGATTCATATCTTGTCTTCCTTACTGGCTGTGGGATCTGACCAGTCACTGCCTCTCAGAATCTCAATTTGTCCTTGCCCTAAGATGTGGAGACAGGAAGAGTCCTATCACTGTCCCTGCCACATAATCCTGCAAGCCTGCCCTTGGTTACTGGCCTGACAGTACCTTCAGGGCAATAGAGCTGTTATTTTCCTCTTTTTATTTAATTTATTTATTTTTGGTCCACAGTCCAAAACACTGCTCAATACATGCTTCTTAAGTCAATATAAAGAATAGTAACTGTTACTGCCTTTTAATGTGTGCCATTGAATTCTTCACAGTGGAGTCTCGGTGGTTCTACCAGACAGGTGGATTCCTTTTCAGCTTTGCCCCAAAGACTTGCCCCTAAGAGCTCAGCCTCTGCACTCAGCCAGACTGAGGGGTCTGAGGGGTCTGGGTCTGAGGCTGGCTGGTTCTGGATGAATTACCTCACTCTCTAAGATTCTGTTTTCTGTCTAGAAAGGGAAGATATCCACAGTGGGTGCTTTGTGGGGTTGTTGGGATGACTCTGTGTATCCAGGGCTCAGCACACTCCAAGGTATAAGAAGTATTGTCAGGATGCATCAGAATTGGTTAGCATTCAGAGTTGGTGTCAAAATGGCTGGAGGGGCCCGTACCCATCTCCCCTGGCCTTGAGCTCACCTGCTGCTGCTGGGGGTGCTTGTTCTTCCCAGGGATTCCTTTGGTACCACAGGATGTCGCAGCAGTGTCAGCTGCAAGTTCAGGGGATTCACAGCCAAGGCCATCCCCTAGTCAGTGGAGATGAGTCAGTGGACAGAGGCCTCCATCTTCTTGGGATGATTCTGGGATATGTCCCACACTATTTGACGGAGGGGCCCCTGTAGGACTGAGTCCCCAGGGTCTAGAATGTTCACACACTGGCTTTTCTCTTTCCTGGCTCACTTTCAGCCCCTCACAAGCGTTTCCTAAGATCACTGCCAACTAAGTTAACTGAAGCCCATCTGCCCTGCCCTCATGTTTATCTCAGGGCCAGTTTTTAGGGGAGCCCAAACTGAGAGGTTAACTTCCAAACATTATTATTAAATCCCCCAATAACCCCACTTTATAGATGGAGAAATTGAAGTTCAGAGAGATTGAAGTATTTGTTGAGTTACACAGCAAGTGGTTCTGAGACTCCTTAACTCCTGGGTTGTTCTGAGGAAGTAAGAGTCTATTCTCAGGCAGAAATGGGCTTTGTAAATGTAGTATTGTGCACATGTTGCCTTTTATCTCCTCATAGTGCAACCTCTCCAAATGAGGATGACATGGAAGCTGGTCCTGTGTTGTCCAGTATGGCCATAAGCATGCTGAAGTATAATAGCTGCTCAGTCCATTTTCAGGCCACACAGTGTCCCTGGAGCAGCCTTGCAGTTTGAGCTTATTATCTGTGATTCATAGGCTCTGGATTCAGGGTGACCCTAATAGCCACCATAAAGGGGGATTTTTGACTTGGAAATCATAGTCCAGGCATAAAGTGATACTTACACACACGTGACAGCTTGTCCTGAAGCAGGAATAGTTTATTTAACAGCCAGAACAGATTGCAGATAATACTCAATGGCCTCGTCCAGAACACAGAAATCTGTTGGAGTTGAAATGCAAAGAAAATGCAGGCAGGGAAAACAGACCAGGCTTGGGGAAGCCTGCTCAGCAGTGCTCAGATTCACTCTGCGGAGGACCCTTGGGTTGGATTGTTCTGGAGATGGGGTCACTGGGGCTCAGTAGAAACAAATCACTACCAATACAAGCAGTAAGGAGAGCAATCATAATGGCCACCATTCATTACTGAGACGTCTTACAAACCAAGACCTAAAAGCACTTGACACGCAGTAGCTGGTTTGACTCCTGCAGCAATTCTGTGAGGCATATATGATTGTCCCACTTTAGCAATGAGGAGACTGGAGCCCAGAAGGCCCAAGTAACTTGGTCTAGTCAGTTAAGGCTACCTTGGCCTTCTAAGCTCCTGGGATCCTGATACAATACCCTTTGGGGACACCAGGCATTGGGAGCTTGGCTAGTTGGTTGGTTCATAATACATGAACATAGAGTAATGTGGGGAAATGTCTTTCGTGAAGAAGTAATTAGCTTTCCTGGGACAGCTTCCTTTCCTACCAAATGATCTGGAATGGCTGCCCCATAGAGCATATGTGAGAAGGAAATGGGTTTAGGCTTGTAGGTCCCTGGCACAGGCTAAGTGATCCTTGCTTGTACTGCTCTTTCTCTCTCACCTAATAGCTTACACTCTACCTTACTTCCAAAGCTACTTTACAAAAGAATGTTTGGGGTAAAAGCCTGAAAGGAGATTCAGTTCTTGGCAGATCTCTGAGAGATTCTTTTCGTAAGGCAAAGAATGTTAAGAGACAAATATAAGATGGCCTTTTCAACCAAGTTTTTGTTTTTTACTCCAGATAACATGAAGTAACAATCCGTCACTACCACAGTAGTCTCTGTGGTCTCTCTCAGAACTATTTCATATATCACAGCAGAATTGGGAAGCATGCCTCACCCCAGCCCCAGTGACGTAAGGACAGATAGAGCTTCCATGGTCAAGCTCAAAGGCCACAATTGGTCACTGGTTCTTCCTTAAAAGGAACTGTGTCTCCCTCTTTTTACCTGAGATGTTGAAAGTTTCATGTGAGACTTATGAAAAGTAGTGATGACAAAAATAATTTAAACTAAAAATAATATTATGTCAGGGCCAATAGAAGGTGACCACTTCTTAGATAAGAGGCTGTGGTGAAGACAGATGACACTGAAGAATACTTTCCTCCTATTCAGGACCAAAGCTAATGGCCACACAAGTTGAACACTGCCAGCTTGCGGAGTGCCATTCACCTGGACCATGATGAGTGTCATAGTCCATGGAGTTATATAGCAAGGCAGCCCAGCTTGGGTTGCCTTTATCTTTTCTGTTAGGAGCATGCTCATCAAGACTATTGTTGGGGGTGAACAGGGGTTCTAGGTGGGAGAGGAGATGGTCAGAGTGACCCTGGTTACTTTTATTAACATTTTAAATAATAGTAGGCTATAATAATAGTTAATAGTTAACACTTATGGAACAAATTGCCAGGGCCTCTACTAAACACTGCATACATTGTCCAATTTTATAGATTAAAATGTGACTATTGCTCAGCCCACAATCACTCTTGCTCTTCCTTTCCAGTACATTTCATTTTGCTTGGTGGCAGTGTGCTGTGCCCAAGAGAATGAATCATGAGCACCTCAGTCAGTCATGGCGATGCTATTCCCCAGCCATTGACTGATCTAGCAAAAGGTGTGTGACCAGATATGACCAATGATAAATGAAGCAAAGCAAATGTTTTCCAGGGAAAATATTTCCCTTGAAAAGAGAGAAGCCAAGGAAAAGGATGTTTTGTTTGAGCTCAAAGACTATTGTTATTTGTACCCTTGTTTTCTATCCCTGCTTTGTAAGTATTGTGTCAACCTGTGAAGGCCAAGAGCATTCTGGAGGTACTGCCCCAGAACCCCAACATCACTGAGTTGCTGGGCCAAGTACACTGACACTTCCTCCATTTAAACATTTTGATAAGTGAAATATTGTCTTTATTATTTATGCCACTCTTAGCTGGTTATTCTCTTATGTGCACCAAGAAATGTTTCTACTGACACAATATTAGTTTCATTTTACAAATGAGAAATTAGGAAAGTTAAGTCACTTCCATGTGTCAGGCAGCTAATAAATGGGAAGGCTTCAAACCAGGTCTGCCTGAGCCTGATTTTCCTGCCCCTGTTCAGCCAGTGGCCAAGGTTGGGGTCAGGGGAATTGCATCTCAAGAGCAATATGCTGGCACACTCAAATAAGAAGGGCTTCTGACACTGGACAGGATGGCAGAGTAAGGAGCTCTCAGTCACTGTAATGGAACTGAAGAGATAGTCATGTAGGTGGAGGACCACCAGTGAGAGACAAATGTCCAATTCATGTTTCCTGGAATAGAACCAAAAGGGCCCAAAGAATTGGTGAGAAAAAAGTTGCAGTGTTAGTGAACCTGGTTTTCAGTTTGATGATGCAATAGTATTTCAAGCATCTGTGCTCAAGGAAATGGGTCAGATGACTGTTTCTGGACTATGGGGGGTGATGGTATGGTGGGCAGAAAGAATCAGGTCAGGGCCTCCATTGAAGTCCTAGCTCTGCCACCACTAGACTGTTAACCTCTGCTTCCTCTTTGGTCAAATACGAAGTGGCCTCAGGGTACTTTATGGGGTCACTGAGAAGATGGTAGACTTCCAAAAGTACTTACTGAAGATCTGCAATGTACTTAGCCTTCTGATGAATTCTGATACTGTATAAGCTGAAAAAAGTTTCTCAAAATTAAAATAGTAAATATTATTCTTTGTTTTTAAAAATTTTCCAAGTCTTCTCTCTCTCCTACCCCACCAAGGAAACAATAACAACAAAAAAGGACCCCATTCATCTATTTTGAAATAAATTGAGCTCTTATCTAGGAAAATAGAAGAAATGGCTCCAACGGACAGAGTTTCCAGCAAGACAAATCCCCCAATGGCCTCTCTCTGCCACCGCTCAATAATGGTGTTTGCTATAAATCAGAGAGCTTCTTTATCAAGTGCCTTGGAAGCGCTTGGGACCGATTTAGCCCTAGAGTGAGATTAATCACAAATGCTGCTTTAGAAAGAGTGATGGGTGTGAATAAGAAGGTTTGGTGGAGATCACTCTGATTCATCCCGATTGCCATAGCTGGAGTTTGCAGAACTAAGGCTCTAAGTTTTTAAACATTTCTCAGTTTGAGAAAAATTATTGCACCCAAGAATAGATTTCTTTATCTTTTACAATAGCCTGATAGAATGAGAAAGAATTTTTTTCCTAAGCACCTACTATGTGTGTCAGGCACAATGCTTACCTCATCTCTTTCAGTCCCCAGAACAGCTTTTGAAATAGGTCTGATTATTTTCATTTTTGCAAGTGAGAAAAATGAGAACCATGGTAGTGAGATGATTGTACAAGGTTATGCAGTGGCCAAGTGGCTGCATTAAGAATGAAGTACAGGGGGCTGAGGTTGTGCCTCAGTGGCAGAGCGCTTGCCTCACACCTGTGAGGCATGGGGTTTGATCCTCAGCACCACATAAAAATAAGTAAACAAAATAAAGACACTGTGTCCATGTATAACTAAAAAAATATTTTTTGAAAAAAGAATGAAGTTCAGGTCTGTGAGACTTCAAAGCTTTCCCTTGAAGCCTGCTAGAGCTTTGATTGTAGATCCCTGGCAGCACAGCTCAACGGATATCAAGAAATAAATGGAAGTGGCTTACTGTGACTGCCGGCCCCAGCAATGATGCCCGAGATGGTCCTTTAGGACCCAGCTTTAATGACACTATGCTGCGATGACCTTCTTCAACATCTCATTTTCTATTTTTACTTTTATTTTTAAAGAAAAAGGATGAATGAACGAAAGTCCCCCAGAAAAAATTCTTCTCTACTCATGCACAGTTGCAACTCCTGAGGGCCCTCTTTAAGAGAACCTGACCTGGGAGCATGGTTGATGAATGCTGCAGCTGCCACACCTTCAGATGCACTGTGATGGTTCGCCTGGATGCAGGGGTGTCGCCTTGGGCCATTGCTGCCAACGCAGGACACCTCTAATGGACAATCTTTTCTCAGGGTCTCACTGTTGGCCTGGCCAAGACCTTCTTAGAACTTCACTACAGTGAAGCTCTCCTTCTCCATCCTCTTTCCTTCCCACTCTCCTTTCATACCTGTCAGATTCACATCTTCCCCTGCCTCCTCCTTTATCATTCATAAGAGTTTGTCCAATAAGTCTCTTGCACATGTGATTACATCTTTGTGTGTGCTTCTTGGAAGATGCTAATGGACATGTATGTTTTCCCAAACCAAATACCTTTAATCAAGAAAATAGCTCAATACTATGATATGTGCCATGCAACTGAAAATGAATGATGAGAGATACATGTATTGAGAGGACAGGACCAATGCCATCTTGAGACTGTTGACCTTTGTCCCCAAATCAGCAGCCCCCACCCAGTTCCTGAAAAGTTGCAACACCCTTAGTGGCATCCTGCTCAGGCGCCAGTAAGTCGGTTTGCAATTTGGGGCAACCAATCAGGAAACTAGATATCGGGCCCACCATAGCCAAACCTATCAGCCTAAAGGCCAGCTGACATCATACTGAGCGTACTTTCTCTTACCCAATCCTGTAACGACAAGACCACTGTCCCCCTGTGCGCGCTTGCCCTTACCCAATCATGTAACGCCAAGGCATGTACTCCCCTGCTTGCAATTGTAATCCATAAAAATCCCTGCTCCCCTAGACTCGGGGCCGCACCTCCCTACTCACTGCATCAGTGAAGGTGTGTGCGGACCCTGCTCGAGCTTGAATAAAAGACCCCTTTTGTAATTGTATCGGGATTGGACTCCTGGTGGTCTCTGGTGGTCTCATGAGTCTGGGCATTACAGTATCAACATGGATACATCTCAAAGACATTACACTGAGCAAAACCAAAAATGTTGCAGAGTGGTGTATACAGTATGTAACATACATATAAAATCTTAAACAAGTCAAAGGATGTAATACATCATCTGTAGTCACATGCATGTATAATAAAAGTACAAAAACACATTGGAGAATGATAAACACCTGAATCAGGAGAGAGATTACCACGGGGAAGAGAAAGAAAAAAGAACACAAATGCATTTTGTATTTTAAGCTCTGTGGTTGGTACAGTTGTTCATTTTACCTGTGCTTTTTAAATGTCTAACATATTTCATAATAAAAAATTAAAGTGTATTAAGTAAATTGTACACAATGAATTGCTTCTAGTGAAAACAATAGAATGACTAGAAATTGACTATGTTTGGGAAATTTGGGATACATGTTGTCATATGCCAGCAGTCGAGTCTCAGTGTATTGTGGCTTCCACTGCACCGAGTAGCAATTACTTATTTTTACACGTGTTTCTATTCTCTTCATCTCTTCAACCCTCACTGGACCACCAGCTCTAAGAAAGAAGACTGTCACCTCCTTATTTCTGAATCCCCAGTGGCCATGACAGCAGCAGGAGAGCAATATGTGTTTATTATGTCTTTAATAATCAGGAGATGAGAACATGGGGCACTGGGAAGAGAGATGGCATGTAGTGCAGATGGCAGAGCATAAGTAACTATTTTTTCAATGTAACCAGAAAGGCAGAGGCTCTATCTTTGTGAGTGCAGCTATATTTGAATGATAGGTCTGCTGTGGGGTGGCTGAGGGGCCAGGTCAGAGGGTATGACATATTTGAGCTCTTATTACTGTGTCAGCCACTTTGTTATGCATGATATGAAACTGGGAGAGTGAGGTACTATGGCCTCTACAGATAAGGAAACTGATGCTCAGCTAATTTGAGAATAGAGCCACCTGCCAGATCAGCAGAGCCAGGCTCATACCAAAGCCTCTCTAGTCCCAGTTGCTCACTGGGAGGCACTGAACTCAAGTTCTGTATCTGCATCACAAGGCAAGTGGTGGATTTGCTATGAGGCTACACATTCCTGTATTAATGTGTTTGTTTATTCAGTGCCTCCCACATTTCCAGGGACTGCTGCACCAGGCACTAGAGTACGGTGCTAAGCAGCACAGACTAAGACCCACCTTCAGGGAGTCCCCAGTTGGCAGGAGGAGCAGGTTCAGTGTGGTGAAGTCTGTGATATGTGAAGGTCAGGGTCTGTGGCAGCCCAAAGAAGTGGAGCATCTCCCCAGTTGGGCTGTGTAGGCTTCTTGGAGGAAGTGACTTCCAGATGAGATAGAGTAAGTGCAGAGGAAGGAGAGAGAGGAGAGTGTTCCAGAAAGAACGGCACCCGCTTCCAAGGCCTGAAGAGGAGAAGAAAGGGACAGAGCTTCAAGCAGCAACTGCTCTGAACATCCCCTCTGTCTGCCTTCCAGGCTCTGAATCCCTGGCTGCAGGGCACCCATCCTGGGTCTGCTTTCATTCAGATCTACTCATCTCATCTGTGTTAGTCCATGTTGCCAAGGAAAGTAGGAACTGAGGCAGGATTAAACCTTCAAGAAGCCAGGTGCAGTGGCTCACACTTGTAATCCCAGCACTTTGGGAGGCTGAGACAGGAGAATTGTGAGTTCAAAGCCAGCCTCAGCAATGGCAAGGTGCTAAGCAACTCAGTGAGACACCCTGTCTCTACATAAAACACAAAATAAGGCTGGGGATGTGGCTCAGTGGTCGAGTACCCCTGAGTTCAATCCCTAGTACCAAAAAAAAAGAAACCTTCAAGAATCTTACAGAGGGTGCTGGGGATATAGCTCAATTGGTAGAATGCTTGCCTCACATGCACAAGGCCCTAGGTTTAATCCCCAAAGCATATGACAGGGTAAATGCCTGTGAGAAAAAGCAAGGAGAAAGCTCAGGGAGGCTGGAAAAGTCATGAGTTCATGATGCAGGACTGATCCCCAGTGAAGAAGAGAGGGAGGGCAGGAAGTGTCCTAAGGAGCTCCTATGGAAACTTTGGCAGGGCTGTGTAGGAGTCACTGAGTCATGAGTTTCCCATGAGAGGAGTCCTGTGCCTCCAGAAATGGCCTTTCCTGAGTGTCTCTGCCCAGCAACTCCACTGGCTAGGAGTGACCAGGGATGTGTATGGTGCAGAATTGGTGCTGGGAGTTTGGAGAGCAGTTGTTGGTTGCATTGATTAATTATGCACCCTGAAATAAGACATCTAAGAGGCATATTCTTATAGCCTCCATACTGCTTTTGGTTTGTTTGTTTCAGGAGTTTGGGCTTAACTGGGCATGGTGGCACATGTCTGCAGTCCCAGCACTTGGGAGACTGAGGCAGGAGGATTAATTGAGCCCAGGACCTCTGAACCAGCACAGGTATGGGCATGTTGAAAAACCCTGTCAAAAAAAGAAAGAAAGAAAGAAAATAAACAAATCTGGACTTCTGCTTTGGCTCTTATTCCTGGGTTCTAACAAAAGAAACACATCTGACCCAAGGTGATGGAGACCAGTGGTTAGGAGTACAACTTGGAAGCAGCCCCCAGTTCTGCCACTTACTAGTCAGGCACTTCAGGCAAGTTACTTAAACCCCAGTTTCTGTGTATGAAAACACATGATCTCTCTGGTACCTAAGAGGCCATTTTGATGTATCAGCTTGACAGTGCTACATCAAAATATAAAATCTCTGTGCCTTAATCACTGCTGTGTACCTGAACCTCAGTACATTCCTGATGCTTCACCTGTTGTTCTACAGTTTTCCTGAACCTGAGGTTTGGTTTGGGATTCTCCTCTGATGCGGTAGCCTTCCTTTCACATGGGACTTTTTACAATGATGAGTTGCATGTTTCCTCATTTTCATTCTTTCGATAGGCTTAGTTCCCGTGGGAGTGGGCAAAATGTCCTGTTGTCTGCTGCATCCTCCAGTGTCTGACATGATGCCTGGCCCCAGCCCTGGCAATGGCCACTCTGTGGGGTTATGCAAGGCATCTGCCTGAGAGGGAACTGGGACTGCAGCCTGGCCAGTGTGCTGGTCACTGAGCTGGGTGCTCAGGGCCTGTGCCTGCCTGAAGGAGGCAGTATTCTAATTTGCATTTGCACAATGTTACTGACAGCTCACGAAGGTGGGCTCCATTGGGCTACAGCTATCCAAAGGAGGGTTTGTTTCTGATCTGAAAAAGGTGCTCTGTTGGCTGACAGCAGCTTTGCTGCTAAGCCAGGCTGAGACTGTGTGCAAAAGCACCAGTGTAATGCCTCTTGCTGTGTTAGCTGCTCCTTTTACACACTCCTAGAAAGGGTATGAATGAGCCCTCTCAATCTGTTTCTGCCTTAGTGACATGAAGCGTTGGATTCCCATTTTATCTAAGGTCCTTTTCTGCCCCAACATTAAAAGATTCAAAGGAGCCAGGTGTTTGGACACTGCTAGGTGAGGGAACAAGGGCTGCCCAACATGGAGCTCAGGATCATCAAATCCTCTCCTGGACTGGGGTCAGCCTTGCCCACCAGGTCAGTTCTTACTTCTTCCTCCATACGGCTCACCTCATAAGCTCACATCCCTGGTATTTGCTTTGTACTTTATTACATGACTCCTCTTCCTCCTTCCCCTGCTTGCCTCTTCTCCTTTTGTACTGGGAATTGAATCCAGGACCCCCTGCATGCCAGACAAATACTCTACCACTGAGCTACATCCCCAGCCATTTGGTGACTTCTTACATACTTTCTCTAATTTTCCCAACAAACCTATTGATATTGATGTTACTATCTCATCTTATAGACAAGAGAAAAGAAATTCAGAGAGGTAATTTGCTAAAGCCACGAAGCTCATAAAAGGCAGAGTTCAGTCTTAAACACAAATCTAGCCAGTAGAATCTCTATCCATAGTCTTTTTGGTGCTTATAATTTTTCTCTGCATTGTATGATTTCTTGTTTCTCTCCCCACATAGAATAGAAGAACCTCAAGGACAGGGACATGATCTCGCTTCATTACAGTCCTTCCCATACACCTCATACACATAATAAGTGCTGTCTAAATGCTATATGAGTAAAAGACAACATCCTTAGGATGAATCACATTGCATGACAAACCCTGGGAAATCCCTATACAAATATTGACCACCATGTATGCACAACACTCACATTGACTTCATGGTATAGCTGGTGTGACATATAGACACATGTCCACTAGGCCAATGCAGACATGCATGTGTCTATGGGGGCAGGCACAGCATTTACATGCAAACTCATTCATGTTTTACATGAAGGATGTGGCCAGACCCACAGGAATATGTGTGTGTAGATTGGTAAGCATTTAAGTGAACTTTTGTATGTGATACTTAGTATGTGGGTACATGTATCCCTTAGAAGGTGAGTACCAGAGTAGGCAAACCCAGCACTATATACCCTGTACATGAAGACTCACACAGCTATGCAAAGGCCAGGAAGGCAGTGTTAGCCTCCTTCTCCCTGTGGTTCCACACTCAAATGGATTCCACCACAGCTCTTGGTCTTTCAAAGAAACAGGAGGCTCACACCTTCTCCTTGGGGTCAGCTCTTCCTTTTTCACGTTGTCTGGCCTTAGGAAGGTGCTAGGTTTAGTATGTACTTTAGGATGCCTGTCACCTCCACACACAGCCACTCCTCTCAACAGGAGCTCTCTGCTCTCAGTAGGGAAGACATGAAGGCTCAAAGTAATTAAATCTCTCTCTGTTCACTTCAGCAACATTGATCTGTACAGGGACACACTCTGACTCCAAAGGAACAAAGCTTTTAATTTCTTGGCTGGAATATACTGTTCTTAGACTTGTTTCATATGTGAGTCATTAAGAGTGAAAATTACAGCATACTTTCTCATCTTCAGAGCACGTTTCAGCTTATAAAGCACTTTTGAACTATTTTGTTTGAGTATCACAATCATCTTATGGGAACAAAAACCCCCTGTTTTACAGATGAGGGAATTGAGGTGAACAACAGCAGGCATTGATGTCCTACTATGTCAGGTATTGTTTTTGTGCATTTTGAGTTTCAGTTTTTTTAAACCTTTGCAATAACACTAAGAGATATGTCTATCCTCATCTCCATTTCACAGATGCGGAAACTGAAGCACAGAAGGTCAAATTAACCTGCTGAGATCACTTAGCAAGAGTCTGGCCAATGGTATGCTATATGAAGCTGAAGGGATGTGACATAGAATATTTGTCTCCTGGGTAAAAACTTCAAGCAATGTCTCCCATATTTTTTTCAAAGGTAAAACATTCTAAAAAAAATGCTACTGATTGCAATGCCTTTGGATTGAAGAGCTCTTTGGGATACTGAAGGTACTTCTTGAGGTTGTGGCTGTGTCACCTACCCCTCATGCATCCTTGGGTAACATCACCCCCTTGGCCTCTTTGTTTACCTGCAGTGTAAGATGAAAATGATACAATTAAAGGAATAGCAGCATGATTGTGGGTGCTCCACAATTCCTCAGCATGAGGGAAGAAATATTTGTAATTGTCAGAAGCATGATATAGCTGGCAGGAGAATATGAAATCAGTTACGTAAATTGTGAACTATATGTCAAAGTTCTACTTGTCTAGAGACAAGGTGAAAATCAGCACATTTCTCATCAAGACAGAAAATAAAAACAGAGGAAAGACTAGGAGACTTTTAGAATAATTCAGCTACAGAGAGGGTTAAATCCCTTCATCAGTACTCTCTGGGTGCCGGTCCCATTGTTCATCTCAAAGCTGGCTGGCTCTGCCTCCACTGGCATGTGCTTCTCTGATGACTCCTTTTTGATTGCTTAGTAGCATGGCTGGGGATGGTTACAGTTTCTTCCTTAGTTTCTGTGATTACATGGAAACAACTTCAGAACAATTCCCTCTTGTGCTTTCTCTTTGACAATCCCAAAGTAGCTCTGCTTTCCGAAGCTTCCATATCTTGTGCATCTTCATCTCTATCCTTTCTCACCCATCCCTGCCTTTCCCTTACTTTTAATTGCTTAAAGAGAGTCAGCAGGAGACTCAATCCTGGTAGAGGAAACAATTGGACTGTAGAGTGGTGGTCTTTGATCTTTTTGATAATGTGATGTTTTTGTCAGCTTTTTTGTTTCCTTTTTTTTCTTTTTGCTGCTGTGACTAAAAGATCTGACCAGAACAATTTTAGAGGAGGAAAAATTTATTTGAGGGCTCATGCTTTCAGAGATTTCAGTCTATAGATAGCCAGCTCCATTCTTTGGGGCTCAAAGTGAGGCTGAATATCATGGTGGAAGCATGTGGTAGAGGGAAGCAGCTCACATGACAATCAGAGAGCAGAGAAAAAGACTACCTGCGAGATACAAAATATATACCCCAAAGTCATGCCCCCAACGCCCCACCTCCTCCAGCTACACTCCACCTCCCTTCAGTTACCACTAAATTAATCCCATCAGGGGATTAATTTCTTGATTAGGTTAAGGCTTTCATAACCCAGTCATTTCACCTCTGAACCTTCTTCCATTGTCTCATGTGAACTTTTGGGAGACACCTCACATCCAAACCATAACATGTGACTTTACTAGAAATGAAAACTTTGAGTATCTAGTATTAGCACATGAATTTTTTTTTCATTGAGGGGTTCAAATCCTAGGCCTTATGTAAGCTTGGCAAGTACTCTGTCACTGAGCTACACCCCCAGTGCCACATCTCTGTTTTAAACAAATCACATAGCTACTTCTGCACTAACATTTTATGTATGAAAATATGCTAATGGGGATTTTAGGGTGGATATTTTTAAAAGTATGAAATAAACAGTGACTTAAAAATATTAACAAGAAAAAAGTCTGTCTGATGTTTTTGAAAACCTTGGTTTAACCCTCTCTCAAGTAGTTATCCAAAGGTCCAGTCCAAAGTATAGTTTATACCAGAGGTTTAATTTAATTTTATTGTCTTAGCTGTAAAACACAATGGATAATTTCATCATGAAAAAGATCAGAAATTTGTGAACCTTTGTGTTTTGGGGTAACAATTACCTACTAGCTTGATTTTAGATGACTACTTCAAGCCCCCAGTCCTAGGATAACCAGTGAATCTCTTTCTGGTGCAAAAGATTTTCATCATCTCTTGTCAACACTAATACTTCAGATAATACAATAAATGACTGCACTTTACCTGTGAACACATCAATTATAAAATACAAAACAAAATGGACCACCCTCCCCCTATAAATTTTGAAAGCCAAACACTGATTGTGGGTTCCCAGGGTACCAGTTCTGTACTGTGGGATACAACAGTTTGCTTGAGATCTCTCAGAGAGTAGGTGAGAAGTCCTGGGTAAGGGCATCAGTGTCCATTTGTGTATTGTGTCTTAGTAAACTTCAATATTCTCTAAATCTAAATATATAACTAGAAGAGCCAATATGCCCCCCACCCCAGCTCCCACAAATCATTATGCATACTTTCCAGGTAGGTCAACTTCATTTTGGAGCTCTGTTAGCTAAAGAAGAATAAAATTCAGAACCACGGACAGCTACACATCAGTGTTGAGGGCACAGTATTTCTAATATTCTGCTTTGCCACCATCTGATAGGATAAGACATGACCAAAGGGCATAGTAAGTGCTCAATAACTATTCCTTCCTTGCTTGCTTCTCCTTCTCTACCGTTCAACCTGGTGACAAGTGATGGGAGGGAGACAGGAATTCAGAGCAGATGGCCAGAAATAAAAACAATGTGATTTTGGAAGTGTTTCTAAGTTGAACTGTAATAGAGCTAGCCATTTTATTTCTCCTTTCTCATCCATCTCTGCCTTTTCCTTACTCTTAATTATTTCAAGAGAATGAGCATGAGGCTCAACTCTGATAGGAGAAACAACTGGGCTCTAGAGCAGTTGTTTGATCTTTTTGGTTGTGTACCTCTTCTAACATTAAAATATTTGAAAATTTGGCACAAGTGAATGCACATTTTTTTGACTCTGAGGATAAAAACTGGGCTTTATGTATGCAAGGCAAGCACTCTATCACTGAAGTTGACTGGTAAGAGACCCTAAGCCAGAGCCACTGAGCTAAATTGCTACCAAATTCCTGACCCTCAGAAACTCTGAGATACAAATGATCATTGTTTTAAGGCACTAAGTTTTTAGTTATTTTGGTATGTATCAATAGTGAAACAATGCAGTTTTCAAAATCTTGAACCTTTTTTTCTTGTTGTAACTGATTTTAATTTTTGACTTATGGAGTTTTCCAAACAAATGATTTCTGAGTCCATCTCCTAGTTCTGGTCCTAAAATGTCATTGTGGCCTTTCTTATTTATAGTTTAGTTTCCTTATCCCAAACCACAATAGCTAAATATATTGAGTATTTAGTCCATTACAGGCATGATGCATACACATATCATCTCACCACGCATCTCTACCAAAATACAAAGTGACCGCATCATTATTCCCGTATAATTAGTAAGCTGAGGTTCAGAGAGGTTGAAAACACTGGCCCACATTAATATTTAAACTTTGATATGTCATATTGCAGACCATATACTCTTAACCACTCTACTATCTGTAGCTTTGATCCTGGTACATTTCAGTTACTTATGGGTTTTTGGGTAGAACAAACCTGAGTTCAAATTGTGTCTCCAAAACTGACCAGCTGATCATTTTCTCCTCTTCTCCAGATGGGGGAAATGACACCCTCCTTAAAAGACTTTGTGAGGGACATATGTAAGAACATATAGAAAGGATCTTCCCATTCCTTTAGATGAGTGCTGTCTGATAGAACTTTCTCTGATGATGGAATTGTTTCCTGTCTATCCAATTTGGAAGCTACTAGTTACATGTGGCTTTTGAGCATAGGCTAGGATAAATGAGCAACTGAACTTTTTATTGTTTTCAATTTAAATGAATTTAAATTTAGGAGGCATATGTGGCTAGTTTTACCATTTTGAACAGAGCATTACTAGATCACAAGCTCCAAGAAGGCAGGGGCCACAGCTACTTGCTCACCATGATGTACCCAGCACTTAGCAACAGTGCCTGACACAACAGTGGCACCTGTAATGAACTGTCAAATGAATGAATGTATGAATAAGTGGTCTGTCTTGGGCACTAAATAAATAGCATCTATTGGGAGGCAGAGCATTGATCTTTAGTGGACCTTCCTTGCTTCTCCCCATACCGTTCCCCCCCAACAATGGCAGCCAATTATTCTCTCCTGCAGAAATGTCATTTGAGCTCTAGGAATTGGACAGAAACTGGATTTCAGGTGACTGTGGGGAACAGAGGAAAAGAAGCCCCCTCTATCTTTAATGGGCCACAGAGGACAAGAGCCCCTCTCATTCCTCCAAGATTGACTAGAAAGTTTGTCTGTAACAGAGACAGTTAAATTAATGATGAGACCCAGTGACAGGGAGGCCAGAGCAACCCCTTAAATGTCACCTTCATTATTTTTCAAGCCAACAGGATGAACTGCCTTCCCTTGGCTTCCATGTTGTTATTGTTCCGCCTCGGGGTGGAGGGATTTTTTTTCCCCTAATCCCTACAACATGAGCTGTGTAAGTTCAGCAAGGGCAGGAGGCAAGATGGCACAGGCTGCTTAATAAGGGGTCTGGCTGTCACTGAGCTGGAGCTCCTGTGCAGACATGGGAGGTGGTGGGTGGGGGTGGCCCCTGTGGCTCCCTTCCTCGCTACCCACTCCCTTGCTACAGCCAGCCTCTGCAGTGAGGGGGCACTGTGTGACTCTCAGATGGTTTCCCCACTATATCTTCTTTGGATCGATATTCCAGTCTGAAACAAAATGCATCTGGCAGGGAGCAATGAATTCTGGCCTGGGGACCAGGAGATGGAGGTTAGAGTCTGGACTCTGACATGGGTGACCTCTGACAATCCATTTTCCATACCAGGACTTCAAATTTTAACTATGCAAAAGGAAAGGGGACTGGACATGACGATCTTTAAGACCCCTTTAGGCTCGATGCTTGCAAAGGGATCGAGACTATGGACTTGGCAATCACAAAAACAAAGAGTGAGCTCTGACTCTGCTCTTCTGAGCTATTATTCAGCCTTTCTGAGACAATAGTAGTACAACCTCAAAGGGATGCTGTGAGGATTAAATGAGATAATGAATTCCAGTGGTCTTGGCTCTGGCTACATATTAGAATCACCAGGAGTGCTTTAAAAACATTACAACGCCCACACCTAACTCCCAGAAATATCGACTCAGTTGTCCATACTGAAAGCTAAATCCTGAGCTTTTTAACAAAAGGCTCCTCAGGTGCTTCTGAATCATTTTAAAGGCTTAATTAGGAGAAAGGGTTCATATACTGCAGGAGCTTATTAAGTATTTTGTGACTCAATGGATATTTTAAAGATCATTTTTGTAACCATTCTTCTCCAACCCTGGCTCTCTAGATCTGTTACCCATGACAAAAAAAAAAAAAAAAAAAAGATCCTGGAGTTGCAAAATGCAATCTCCAAATGCAATCTCCATTGATTCTTCCTCACTCTTCTTCCAGTCCTCCCTCACATTCCCCAATTTTCATACTGCCTCATTGCATCCCTCTCCTATCCAATGGGCCTCCATTTTACTCCTGCCCATATCCGCTCTGCTTTGGATGATCATTATTGTACTTGTGGATTCTTTTAGTAGAAAGAAATCACTGTGTCATCTTCCCAGTTCCAGTATACAGCTCAACACTCCTCTTTCTCAGCTGAGTCCGTGAAGTATAGTAATCATGGGTATAGAGTCTATAGCCAATCTGGGTTCTGATCCCAGCTGAGTCACTTACTAGCTATGTGACCTTGACTGATGTTCTTTTGCTTTTTTAAAAAATATATTTTTAAATTTTAATGGACACAGTAATTGTACATATCTACAGTGTACACTGTGATATTTCAATACATACACACAATGTATAATAGTCATAACCATCACCTCAGACATTTACCATTTCTTGTGCTGGGAACATTTAAAATCCTCTCTACTAGCTATTTTGAAATAGACAATTGCTGTCTACCCCATTTATCCTCCTGTGCTGTAGAACATTAGAAGTTACTCTTCCTATCTAACTGGTCCCTTGTGCCCATTAACTGTCTTCTCACCATTTCTCCCTTCCCGACACCCTTCCCAGGGTCTGATATCCATTATTCCACTCTTTGCTTCTTTGAGATCAACTTTTTCACTTTCACATACAAGCAAGAACATATAGCATTTGTCTTTCTGTGCCTCACTTGTTTCATTTAACATAATGTCCTTTGGTTCCATCAAATGATTTTTCTTAACCTCTTTGTTCTCAGTTCCCTCATATGGTTCATGGGGATCCCCAAAACCCAAGCCCTTGTTGAAATCAGCTGCTCTTCCCCATCAGGCCCTCTCTTACAGTGTCAATCTGCATTAAAGGAAGGAAAGAACATTGAGGAATCAGAAGTATTGAGCACTTACTATGTGTTTTCTGTAACTTATATAAATTCATGTCTACAAAACTAAAAGACACAGATGTGTTAATTTTAAGATGACAAAAGCAAGGTGCAGATGTCATTGATCCTGTCCCCAATCCTGCAGTGAGGAGAGGCAGAGCCAGAGGCATGTGCCTCTGCCTGGTGAAGAGTCATCCTTTGGGGGACATTTTACTGCTTTAATGGACCTCTCAGCTTTGGGCGGGACACTGGTTACGTGAGAGAGGGGAAAGGAGACAGATATACCCATTTTCTCTGAACCCACTATCCAATGGGTGACAGATGTCAAATGAGGGGACATATTTCTGACTTTATTTTTCAAAAAATGGCAGTAAGGAGGGAAAAATAGTGCACTTAGGTAACCAGCCTGAGAGTCCCAGAAAACTCATAAAGAAATAAGTACAATGGCATTCGTTTCTTCGTGTGTATATCAATTTCTAGATACAAGAGATAAACAGCCAGTACCTGCAGGACTCTAAGTGAGGTGAGATGACCATGATTCCATGGACCTTTGCTCTACTGTGCCACCTCACCCTATTCCTCCTCTTGGCGACTTCGCTTTTGGTTGTGCCATGTTCTACGGCCAGGGCCTGCATGTCTTTGCTGAGGACTGCTCCAGCCTGCTTTCTGCAGCTGTTGGGAGTGGACCTGCAATCCCAGGGAATTCAGGCCCCCTAGAAGCAGCCCTCCACTGCAAGCTGATAGGTGTTGGTGTTCAACTACCCAGCTCCCTAACCCTCTGGTGGGTACAGAGCTCATATCCCATACTCCTGGAGTTTCCCAGCTGGATGAAGCTGCCATTACCCCTAGGGCGGCTGGTTTCCCTGGGAGCTCTCTTGGCTCCCTCTTCTCCCTCACAGGCTCTTGTGCCCTCAGTTGTCTCCTGGCTCCTCTTGCGATTAAAAATTTGAGTTTTATGGAATAAATAGATAATAGATTGAATAAACAGATATTCAAAGGTAGGAAGGGTATAAGACAACATATTTCCTTTCCACAGAAAGAGGAGAGCACTTGACTGTCACAAACTGGGTCTGGAGAATTGTTTTGTCTGGGCACAGAATACCTATACCAGAGGCCCAGGCAGCAGCCTCCCAGTCAGGTGAGGTGGGAGGCCTCAGTGTGGGAGAAGGAGCAGGCCTGTACTCCCACAGCCAGAAGGTGTGGCTCCTGTTGCCAGCTTCCTCTCCTGACCTCCTTGAGAGCCCTTCACTGATCCACCTCCTGCAGCTTCTAGGCCGCCCCTTCATCTGTTCATAAAGCTGCCCTGTACGGCTATCGTCACCTCTTGCTCAAGGTGAACTTGGAGTCTAAGTCGGCCACTCCTCCAGGCATCTGGCCCCAGCTTTCCCCTCTTTGAGGCTCTTCTGACTAGTCTGAATGTATCTTCATGCTGGACCTTGGCTACCCCAACCTGCTGCTGCCCCCACAGCTGGGTGGGCATCTTAACTTTGTATCCCAGAGGGAGTGGTGTTTCAATAGCCTGGTATATCCACAAATTAATCTCAAGGGCACTATTGCAGTGCTGGCTCTTGCCACATCCCCTGGAAGGAACAGTGTGGGCTTCATTTGACCCTGGACTTTACCCAGTTGCCAACTGGGTCAGAGGAGCAGACCTCATCCAAGACTAGAATTGTGTGGAAGGCATAAAAAGTTGAGCCAAACCCACTGATTTCCCTCTTCAGAATTTGGAATGGAACATTTACAGAGACTGCTGCCAGTGTCTGGTAGGTCCTGGAGCCTGAGGGTCATGTGGGCCAGGAGTGGAGGGTGTGGGGACCATGAGCAACTGAGGTGTGAACAGTAGGGCAGGAGTGGGGGAGCACTGGAGGAGGCAGCAGACCCACAGGGAGAGGAACAGAGGCCAGCAGTTCCCCTGAGGCCTGGTTCTCCTGAAAGTTCCATCACAGGTTCTGGGAGACCTCTGTGAAGCCCTGTGGTAAACGCTTTCTACTTTAGCTAGCACAAGGGTGTTCCCTTCTGCACAGTCAAGTGTCCTGAGGTAAGCAGAGTTCAAGGGGAGTTATGGTACTGACACAGCAGCCCTTGGCAAGCACCAGAGGGCAGTGGGCAGTGGTCTGAGGAGCTGAGGATGAGTCACTCCAGAGTGGCCATGGCACCAAGTTTCTGAGTTTTTACAGAGTGCTTTGGGTTATATGAATAGCCAAGATACAAAAGGAGAGGAACCTAGACAGGTAGGACTCCAGTGCTCAATCAAGACTGTTTTAGACTCAGGCTGACTGGTGCAAAAAAATTCCTCTTAGGTTGGATAAGGTGAGCAAAGGCCTCACATTCATTCCCTGCTACCATTATTGCTATGATTAGTTATGTTATTATGTGAGTTTATATACAAATTGACTTTCATTTTTTTGGGTGTGCATGTGTTATGGTTTGGATGTGGTGTCCCCCCAAAGCTCATGTGTGAGACAATGCAAGAAGGTTTGGAGGAGAAATGATTGGGTTATAGCCTAATCAGTGAATTCATCCCTGATGGGATTAACTGGGCGGTGACTGGAGGCAGGTGGGATGTGGCTGGAGGAAGTGATTCATTGGGGGTGTATCTAGTGAGCGTATATTTTGTATCTGGAGAGAGGAGTCTCTGCTTTCTAGATCATGATGTGAGCTGCTTCCCTCTACCACACTCTTCCACCATGATGTCTTGCCTCACCTCAAGCCCCAAGGAAAGGAACCAGCCTTCTGTGGACTAAGACTTCTGAAACTGTGAGCCCTCAAATAAACTTTTCCTCCTCTACAATTGTTCTAGCTGAGTCTTTTAGTCACAGCAGTGAAAAAGCTGACTGAAACAGCATGCATAAATTCATGTAACTACCATCACAATCATGACACAGGACAGCCCCCACTCCATGACCTTGGCTTCATAATCAAGCTTTCTCCCAACTTTTAGCACATGGCAATCATGGACTGTCTCCATCCTTGAAGTTCTGCCTCTTCCACAGTGTCGTATTCATGGAATTGTACATTGTATATACTTTTGAGACCATCTTCTTCCACTCGGTGTCATGCCTAGAGACTCCCCCATGCTGTTTGTTATTGATTTTAATTGCTGAGTATCCCACTGCATGGAGATGCCACTGTTTGTTTATTCACTTGACTTTGTTGTCAATGTTTGATGATTATGAAAAGAGCAGCCATAACATTTATGTAAAGATATCTGTGTGAACATAAGTTTTTATTTCTCCAAATTAAATACATAGTCATGGGACTGCTGGGTCATATGGAAAATGTAGTTTTACCTCTATAAAAAACACATTGTTTGCCAGGCGCGGTGGTGCAAGCCTGTAATCCTAGCACTTTGGGAGACAGACAGGAGAATTGCAAGTTCAAAGCCAGCCTCAGCAACTGCGAGGCACTAAGCAACTCAGTGAGACCCTGTCACTACATAAAACACAAAATAGGGCTGGGGATGTGGCTCAGTGGTTGAGTACCCCTGAGTTCGATCCTCAGTACCCAAAAAAAACAAACCATATTGTTTTGCAGAATGCTTTTATGATTTTGCATTCTACCCCCAATGAGTAGAAGTTTCAGTTGCTCCATATCTTCAAAACACTTGATTTTTATTTTTCTTTTTTTTCCAACCATCCTTTTAGGGGTGTAGTTGTATCTCATTGAAATTTTAATTTGCATTTCCTAAAGGCTAATAATCTTGAATATCTTTTCAAGTGCATACTTGCCACATGAATAAATTTTTGGTGAAGTGTCTGGTCACAACTTTTGTCCAGTTTTTAAAATTGGGTGCTTGTTTCTTACTGTTGAGATTTGAGGCTTCTTTATACATTCTGAATATAAGTCTTATGTAGGTGAATTTCAAATATTTTCTTCTAGTCTTAAATTTATGTTTTGTTTTTTTTATTGTTCTCTTTATCATAAATTATTTCTCTCCCTTTATCTCTGGTATTTTTTCTCACCCTGATGTCTATTTTTGTATTAATCTATCCCTTTAGCTTTCTTTAGATCAGTATTTGTGTGATATGTCCTTTTAAATACTTTTACTCTTTTATTTATTTTTAGTGCTGGGGACTGAACCCAAAGCCTCACACATGCTAAGCAAGTGTTCTACCACTGAGCTTTTCCCAGACTTCCTTTTACTTTAAAAAATATAATTTTAATTTTCAGAATAATTTTAGATGTTTACAGTTCCCCATACCCTCACCCAGCTTCTCTGATGTTAATATCTTACATTATCATGGTACTTTTGTCAAACTAAGAAAGTTACATGGATATAATACCATTAGCTAAATTATAGGCTTTATTTGGATTCATCAGTTTCTCCATTAAAGTCTTTTTATTTTTTCTGTTCTAGGTTCAATTCAAAATTTGATATTGTATTTAGTTGTTGTGTTTCCTTGGTCCCCTCGGATCTGTAATACTTTCGCGGGCTTTCCTTGTTTTTCTTGACCTTGACAGTTTTGACAAGAACTGGTCAGGTATTTTCTAAAATGTCCTCCAATTTGGGCTTTTCTGATGCTGTTGCATGATGGACAGAGATCCCATGGGTGAAATGTCCTTCTCATTGTACAGTTTCAGGGACTGCATGATGTCAACATGGCTTATCTCTGCTACTAACCTTCTTCACTTGGCTATTGCCTTGCCTGTCTCCTTTCTCCCTTGTCAAGCTCATATATATATATATATATATATATATATATATATATATGTATATACATATACACACACACACACATATATAAAACACACGTATTTATTTATTTATTTATCTATCTATTTATTTATTTATTTTTTCCCCATACTCTGTCATTTACAAGTGAGTCCCTAAGTTTAGCCCAAAAGCCAGAGCAGAGAAATCAAACTCCACCTTCTAGAGTGGTAAGCCACTCATTTGACTACAATTAGATTTTTTTTAGAGCTTCTTCTTTTTTTATCCAAGGCGTGGCTCTAGACTTCTTCTGTCTTTGAGTATGGACTGGGGGTATAAATCAACAGAAACTCACCACCAGCTTGCTATTACTTGAAGTTGTTTGCTTTGCAAATTCACTAGTAATCAGTTGCTTTTCAACACCCTTAGTTAGTTGTTCCATGAATGTGTTACTATGTTTCTAGTTGCTTTTAGTGAGAGCCAGACAGAGTAAAGCCTCCATATCCCATCTTGACTGGAACCCCAAGCCCCTCATTTATTCATTAATTTCCTACTCCTATTCTCCTATTCAGTTGTTCACTTATTCCTCAGAAGTCACATATATATCTCTATCTATCTGTCTATCATCAATACACATGATTTGAACACTTATTAATAATCAGTGGCAATGTTAGTTATGGAAGATACAGACATGAAGTAGACACAATTCTAGCCTCAAAATTCTTGGGCTTGAAGCTGAGTGCAGTGGTGCATGCCTATAATCCCATTGGCTTGGGAGGCTGAGATAGTTCAAAGCCAGTCTCAGCAAAAGCAAGGTGCTGAGCAACTCAGTGAGACCCTGTCTCTAAATAAAATACAAAATAGGGCTGGGGATGTGGCTCAGTGGTCAAGTGTCTCTGAGTTCAATCCCTGGTAACCCCTCCACCCCCCACCACCAAAATTCTTGGACTTGAGGGAAAGCAAAGGAATTATCAAAGAAACATTAATATAGTGGAATGAGTGCTGTGATACTACAAAAGTGACAAACTAAGTGAGGGTGTATTAGTTCATTTTCTGTGGTTAGAACAAAATACCTGAGATCATATAATTTATGAAGAATAGAGGTTTGGCTTTTTAGCTCAAGATTTTGGAGACTGGAAAGTCTGAGAGCATGACCCTCTTGCTGCATTGTAACATGATAAAGGACTTCACATGATAAGATAGAGCAAGCAATGCTAACTCAATTCCCTCTTCCTTTTCTTATAAAGCCACTAATGCCATCATAGGAGCCCCACCCTAATTACCTCATCTAATTTTAATTACCTCTCAAAGACACTATCTTCCAAGACCAATAACATATTACTTGGGGGATTATGATTCCAGCACATGAACTTTTGGGGAATATATTCAAACAATAGCAGAACATTTCTTTAGTAAGGCAGTCTGGCTTCAGGAAGTTGTCTCTTCTGGGGACATGTGGATTTGGGCTAGGCAAGCATTTCATTTTGAAAGAATAGCATGAGCTGAGGCATTTGCTTGGGAAGTCAAGGAGATGTGGGTGAAGAATTGGCAAGTCTTCTTTGACCTGGGCATTCCTAGGATTTCAGGATAGGGGTGTGACTGAAAACAATCCCAGAGTAGAACACAAAGACCTCTTCAAGATAATCCTTGAGTTGAAAGAATTCATATTTGGTGGTCTCCTAACCTGCTTTCATCCATCTGAGCAGTTCCACATGTTTGGTATTCCATCATTTGTAAAAATGTAGGCTTTGCTCTAAGAACCCAGACCAGTCTATCAGAAGGCTCGCATAATTGTAAAGGGTAGGGAGGCAGCAGGCCTGCTTCTGCAGCTACACTTGGAAAGGGGTGGGAGCAAGCAGATTCTCACTGATGTTTAGGTCCAAGAAGAGCCAGATCCTGAGAATTATAAGTCATCTTCAGGAGCATTACATCTGCCTCATTTCTCTTGGATTACAATGTGTGAGGTCTTAGAGCCTCCCTATCCATTCCCCTGATATCTACAGGTCTTGCCTCCTGTCAGAACTATCCTTATGCATTAAATCAACCATTTATTCATTCATACATGGGTGAAAGAAATGCAAAAGTTGTCAGAATCCAAATGAAGTCACTTGGGTCATACTTAACAACAACAACAAAAAGTAAATAAAGCCAGGAGGTCATGAAAGAAGGGTTCTTACGCACAACTGCCTGAGAGAACAAAAGACTCTTTCAGAACCACAGCTTGCAGAGAGACCATCGCAACTTTATGCAAAAAAAGTATTTCTACAAGGACCTCTGCTCAGAAACTGTCTGTTCACCCTTGGACTGACACCACTTTTGTCATTAATCATTATGGCCAAGGATTAATGTTTCAAAACAGCTGATGTAATCATGCTCATTTTTTGCCTTTATAAACTTCCACTAGGCTCAACTTCTTTGAATACGCCTATGGTTTACTATGACATTCATATTCCCATTGCAGTGCCCTGCTTCTCCCAGAGAAATGTCATGTTTCTTTGGAAAATCTCTGTCTGGTTGATTATTTTTAGATTGACACATGAATGGATGCAGCCAACTATATTCCATCTGAATTCTATGCCAGATCTTTGACTCTTCCTCACTGATGAGAATCTTCTTTAGCCTTCCATACTATTCCCATCCTTCTTGTACCTCTCTGACCACTCCTATTTCTTTTGATTGACTTTTTCCTTCTCTACACTGCAGGCATGGATGGCTCACCTGAACTGTTCTCATGGTCTGAACTGCTCCCTCCCACCTGCTCTGGTCCCACCTTGCTGGTGGCCAAGGCAGTGCGCAATGCATTCTGAGATGCAGGAGGAGTACAAAGTTTTACCCGGCCATGCAGCCTGACTCCTGGCTGCTGGTGCCTCAATCAGGGAGCTGGCATTTTTTCCTCATTTCTTCAACCTTAATGGGATCCCTAGTTATAATTGTATCTTCTACTCATATTCTATGTCCCCAAATTTCTTGCTTAAAAATGCATTGGGGCCTCCCTGATTCCAGCCTCTTCTTCCATACCTGGGATCTTTCACCCACAGACTCAGTGCCAGGATTGGTCTCATGTCTTAAGACACAGCATAAAACCCCCACTGGGTCTGGTTGTCCTCTTTGCATGCATGTTTCAGGGTGAGAAAATGGCATGAACTTGGGGTCAGATTCATCTGAGCTCCAATTGGAAATTGTAGGAGCAAGTTGTGCAACCCTCTGACTTCAGTTTTCTTCTTGTAAAATTGATTGAGGGTAAAATTCTGTCTTCTACCTTGCTGAAACAATGCTGCTTTTGTTTAGACAGGAAGCAATCAAAGACTTCTGGGGAGTAGAGTTGAAGCCCCCAGTGGGTTGACCTTGATGTGGTAATTCCTT
This sequence comes from Xerus rutilus, assembly GCA_028644305.1. Lineage (NCBI taxonomy): Eukaryota > Metazoa > Chordata > Mammalia > Rodentia > Sciuridae > Xerus > Xerus rutilus. The sequence goes on along the minus strand of CM053400.1, from coordinate 42,807,969 downwards.
TCATCTTGCCAATAATTGGTTTAGGACTGGGCATGTGATCAATTTCTATCCAATAAGGCATTAGGGGGATGTCTGCTGGGAAGCACTTGGAAAGGATTTCTTCAACAGAGAAAAGAGCCTGGGGGGAAGAAGGTCACATTTTTATGCCTTAGAATATGGTACCCTCCTGTGGCAGCCATTGTATGAGGCTACTTGGTGCAAACCCAAAGGGCAAAGCCCACACCCGAGGAGGAGGATGGCAGGGCAGAAGCACATGAGGACCTGGTTCTGGATAGCATTGTTAAATCACTCAATCCTCCTCAAAACTATGCCTCCTCTGGTTTTATTACAATTTTCTTTTGATTTTATCATTTCAGTTGAGTTTGCTGCTGCTCACTGTCAAAACATTGTGACATGTGGTGTATTGAGTGCCTGTCCCGCAATGTTCCAATGAGAGACTTTCTGTTCATTCTACAGCTCTCAGCCCAATTGTCACCTCCTCAAGGAAGCCTTCCCTCATTGCTCAAACTAGCTCTCATTGTCCTGTCGTACCTTTGTCACTAGCACAGTGTATCTTTCCTTCTTTTCTTTTATGACATTTGTCAGAGTTTGCTTACCTGATGATTCAGTCTCCCTCACTGTTCTGCAAGCTCTGTGAAGGCAGGTGATGTTTCTTTTGCTGACCACTGAGTCTCTATTGTCTAGTGTAATGTTCAACATGTACCTGACCATTAATAAACATTTGCTGAAGGAGAGAATGAATTAATACATGAACACACAGCAGTGTGTTGCTTAAGAACAGGGATGTATCCTGAGACATGCATCATTCGATGATTTGGTCACTGTGCAAACATCAGAGTGTACTTATGCAAACCTGGATGGCACAGCTTGCCACACACCTAGGATATATGGTACAGCCTATTGTTCCACCACCAGATATGTGGCCTGTCTTTGACTGAAACGTCACTTAGCAGCACACGACTGCATGTAGAAAAAAAAGTGGCATATAGCAGGAAGGTTTACCTTTGTGTTCTTTTTGAGCCTGAAAAGTTGATCAACTCTCCTTTTTTTCATTTTGACAAATGACTTTGTACCCAATCACTGGCTGATGTATTTCAAAACAATTTTAAATTTACTTTGAAAGGCACCATTATTTCCTCCTCTTAGGAGCAGGTGCTATTCCAATACACCACCTCTTGCTGCTATTCTTTTAGCATTCATGACAGCTAAGCAAGCCCCTTCTTTGATTTTTCTTCCTCTGCAGACTCTCAGTGAGTGATAAGTCATTACTTGTGAATAATGACCTGGGAGGTTGCTGCACCTTGTAGGGATCTGGCCACCTCCCCACTGAGCACAGAGCTCTCAGCTAATGGAACGAGGGTGATTTTGCCCTGGATGCCATTCTCATGGGATGACCAGAGTTGCCTTCCACAATTCAGGGATCATGGAGCTTGTGAATGGAAGTGACATGGGGCTTTGGAAGAATAAACTGGAGCAGCTTGTCATCCTTCAGGAGTATTTTGGAAACAAGCCAGAACACCATGGTGATTTATTTTTATGAAGCATTAGTTTGCTGTAGAGGGTGAAAGCATGGGAGTTTGTGAGGCAAAGCTACAGTGGGGGAAGAGTGTCTCCTCCTTGGCTCTTTTATGTACTGACCAGGAACAATGATGGCATCAACAAAAATGACAATAACTATAGGTTGGGAGGAAACTGTAAGTGGAGTTGGCAGCAAGTATACACATTCAGTTATCTAGTTCAGCCTTTCTCAGAGGATGTTTTGTGCAACGTAAGTCCCCCACATGCTCTTGCTGAAGGCTCCATGGTTAAAATGTTTAAAAAACACAGTGTACACTACCTGTCCCTCCCTTCCACCCCAGCCCTTTGACTGCATCTTGCTCAGTAAATATAAAGCCCATTGCAAGAATTCAAAAACCAGATGGACTGTTTAACCCAGCATTCTAGAGTTTCTTTCACCAAGGCAACCCTTATTTTTTGTAACCAATATTAGCAACTCTTGGAAGGAAGACATTTTGGGAAATGCTGATCTGAGCAAAAGTGGTTGTTAGGCATTCTTATACATATAACAAACATTCACTGAGCAATTCGTTCATTCATTCATTCATTCATTCATTCATGTAATGGATACGAAACAAGGGATACAGATTTGATCAACAGCTGCATGAAGCTTATTGTATAGTAGAAAAAACCAAATAACAAATTTCCTAATTGATTTCTTAATTATACCTGTGGTGAGTGCTATGATAAGGAAGCAAGAGCTACATATAAATTTAAATAACAGTGTAAAGGAAGTGATTTGGGATGCTCAGGGAAGCTATCCTGCCTTGTCCGAGAACAGATTTGTCTGATGATGGGTGACTTTTAGTTCCATAACTGGGACAGTCCCAAGTAAATCAGGATGGTTGATCACTCTAAAAGGAAGTGGCTTATAGATGTCATCCAAGGATCTCATTCTGGCAGAGAGAACTCTGATAGGTTGGAGACATGTTTTCTGGGGTGGCTTTGCCTCCTTGAGTTTGACTGTCCCTCACTGGGGAGAGGAAGGGAGGAAGAGGAGTGGAGTGGTGGCCATGGAAAGCTTGGCTAGGTGTGATGTGCTTCCCAAGTGCAAAGCATTACATTCCTTTAGACTGTCACTCTCGCCACAGAACCAGGTTTCTCCATCCTCTGGCAAGAGGCATTTCCACAGATGCAAGAACAAGAGCTCATGTACAAGCTCAGCTTGGGAGCCTAGATCACAGAAGAGGATGGTCGGGACAGCAGGTTGCTACAAGCCAGAACTTTCTCCAGGTCTGAGAAGGACTTCAGCCCAAGAGCCACTTGCTGCTGTGGGCACACAGGCAGGGGAGGGCCCAAGAGCTGCACCTGGTCTCTGCAGCCTTAGAGAGCAGGCCTGCGGCTGCTTGTGCATCCTGGGAGAGTCTCCTTACCTGCTGGCTGTTCATCTATAAAGTGGGAATATTGATATTTATTCCATCCAGTTATTGGGATTTTGAAAATAATGATATCACCTGAATTTATGAACTACCAGGCACAAGGGATTGCACCATGTGTTTATATTAATCTCCACAAAAAAGATTTGATTATTATCTCACCAATGTGAAAAATGGGGCTTAGAGAAGTTAAAAGACTTGCCAAGGTAGGGTGATCAACTGTCCTGGTTTGCTCAGGTCTGAAAATTCTATATCCTGGGCAATCTCAGGAAACCTGCAGTTGTTGGTCAAGCTAGGAGCTCACAGAATTAGGAGATGGTAGAGCTGTATATATATTTGAGGTAGTTTATTATTTAAAATTGTTAATTAAACAACCAAAACAATTGTTACTGCTATAATATACACATTGCATTATATAATGTGTATTCATAAACTTGTACACTATGTAACACATCATATTTTATATATAACACTCATTATTATATCAATATAATGTAAGTGCTTCTGGCCATCTAAGAAGACCCCTTTCTATTAATAATACTCATTTGACATTAGGCTACTCACAAGTATTTGCAGTTTTCTTCATTTGGGCCCTAAACCTATGATGCGAGACATAAGCAGGTGACTTTTTTTGACCACTGAAATATGAGTGGAAGAGACAATATCTCACAGCTATCTTTGCTCAGCAGGGCTAAGAGCACGAAATCCAGGGCTTGACCGTCTGGTTGCTACCCATCTCTGACATGAAGGGCTGTGTACTCTTGGGTGAATTACTTAAATTCTTGGAGGCTTATTTATCCTAACTGTAAAGGGGAGAACCTCAACCTCAAACCATTGATGTGAGGACGATGTGAGTAATGAATGTTGGACACTTATAGTAGTTTGCATAAGCTCTAATGTTGGCTAGTCTAATTTCTCCTACTTCATTTTGTGTAGTTTGATGATGCAAATCAAAGATGCTAAAGTTGTTACAAAAGGTAGCTTTGAGTAGCATATAATGAATTAATGTTCAGAGATGCTAAATGATTGTTCTCAGGGTTATGTGAGGCTTAATGTGGAGTTGGAATAAGGACCAAGACTGGGGAAATGTAATAATAACACCAAGTCAGCACTTACTATTTGCCAGGCCTGGAATATCTCATTTAACCTGATTTTACAGATACAGAAATAGAGAAGTGAAATAAAGTTGCACAGCTAGTAAGTGGTGGTGGAGTGAGAAGAAAAATAGAAATTAGGGCTGGGGTATAGCTCCATGGTAGAGCATGTGCTTAACATACATGAGGACCTGGATTCAACCCCCAGCACTGAAAAGAGAAAAATAGAAAGTAGGTATTTTAGCATGAGCAATTATTTAACCACAGAAATGGTAACTATGATTACTATGTATAAGCAATGAAAAGGTTCAGTTATTCATTTCCCCGTGGAAGAGTAAATATGTTTATTCACTAATTTACACGTGTTACATACAATATGTGATATTTTATACCTTACCTTTTTATACCTGAGCTTGTAACATTAGAATAAGTAGACTTACCGGAATGTTGAGATGGAGAGGGAGCTCCCACATGCACTCTCCACCAGTTCCTCCAATGCTGATGTGTTGGTCACTATGAAGCATTGGTCAAAATTAAAAAAGTAACATCGGTGCATCCCTATGAATTCCAGACTACTCAGACTTCACCAGTTTTCCACTGATGTACTCTGTCTATTCCACGATCCTATCTTCAGTGGGAGGCAGGAAGCTACCAAATTAAAAGTAGAAAAAAAGCCTGAGTACTGATGTAGAAGTTTGGATGCTACTGGAACAAAGATTTCACTGGACTGTATAACCATCGGTAGTATTTCTTTTTATATTGCCACACTGGCCATTGGGAAATGTTTTTACAGGAAGGCTCATGTGTGATGGTAGGTTGGCATTATTTAACTCAGACTAGGCTTGCACTGGCTAACTCCTTAGATTATCCACTAGACCTCTGGAGTGGGGCTGACACAGTTGTGTTGGGCATCCAGGGGAGGCAGGTGATTGCAAGCTGAGCTACCACCATTATCACTAAGGGGGGGATCAAGAATAGGTAGGGGCTGGATGCACCTAAATTCTGCTGTGTGTTTCCATCATCCAGTGGCTGGTAATTCTAAAAGGGAGCCCAACATTTCTTTCTAAATTTGAGCTTCTGTGAGTCTTCATAAATGCAAATGTTTATGAAGCATCTCTAGAGTGCCAGGCCCTCTGTTGCCTGCTTTATGTGTGTTACCTCCTATAATCCTCAAAACAAGTTCTGCTGTGGTACATATACACAGTGGAATATTACTCAGCAATAAAAGAGAAGAAAATTATGGCATTTGCAGGTATGTGAATGGAGTTGGAGAATATCATGCTAAGTGAAGTGAGCCAATCTCACAAAACCAAAGGCTGAATGTTTTCTCTGGTAAGTGGATGCTGATCCATAATGCAGGGGGCATGGGATGAGTGGAAGAACTTTGGATTGGGCAAAGGGGATGGATAGGAGAGAACTTGGGGGTAGGAAAGATGGTGGAATGAGAGAGACATCATTACCTTAGGTACATGTATGATTGCATGAATGGTATGACCCTACTTCATGTACAACCAGAGAAGTGAAAAATTGTGCTCCATTTGTGTACAATGGATTGAAGAGCATTCTGCTGTCATGTATAATTGACTAGAACAAATAAAAAAAATCTCAATTTGCATTTTAAAGATCAAAAGAGTAAGAACAGAGAGGGTAAATTACTTGCCAACAGACACACAGCTTGTTAGTGTCAGAGCCAGAATTAAAACTCAGGTTTTCTGACTGCATTGTTCTTTTATACCCCTAGTTGTACTCTTTTGACATCCTCTCAATAAAAGCCTCTTTGGGATTGGCATCAAAGGGAGGAGGTAACATTCTGCTGAGCATTTGGCTAAGGGATGTCTTGGAAGGGGATAAGAAGGTTCTGGAAGTATGGAGGGGTTTTGTGTGTGGATGTTTGTCAGCATGGTTGTTGTGGGTAAACTCTCCCTTTTTCCTCGGTTGAGCAATAATAGGGAATCTTATGTTAGCTCTTGGTTGAAACCAGAGGTTTTGAAGGGTGTCAGCTATTGCATGAAAGAGCTGGGCCCAGTCAGCCACCAGATGGGTCCAGGGCTTCCCTTGGGGCTGGCCAAGTAGAATTTACTGGGCCAGATGCTTGGGAAACATCCAGCTTAGCTTTGGGGGTGAGGACACACACCCAAACAAGACCAACAGAGTGAGATGGGAAGATGGGAGGCACCCCAGTGTGCCCTATTTACAAACTGCTGTAGTTCCTTCCGGGTTTTATTTGATTTTCTCCTTCACTGAGAAATGAAGAGACATCAGAATGACTTACGTGCCAAAGAGAGGACTCTGGGCCATCCTTCAGCCTCCCCTGCCCCCTCGGTCCCTTTCATGTGACAGGATGCCCTCAATTACTCTCTCTGGGGTGGTCCCAGTCAGAAAGAAGATGGAGCCAACCATCTGTTACTGACTCCAGTGAGCAATTTAATTTCCTCTTGTTCCCAATGAGGAGGGTTTTGAGAAGACATAAATTCCCGTCAGTCCTGCTTAATCAAGAGCCTGACGTCTGAAAGGGCAGACACCACCAAACCAGAGACGCCCACTGGCCAGGGCCCACCAGGAGGGCACCCTGCACAGTGGTGGGGTAAGGCATATGAGGGAAGTGAAGAATATCAGAGAAACTTCCTTAGAGATCATCCAATCTGACACCTAGGAAATCGGTGCCAGAGAGGGAAAGCGATCAGTCTAAGTAGGCAGGCAGTTAGGACTTGAACTAAAGATTCAATTCCCAAACCTCCTCTTTCCAGCATGACACAAGGTAGAATGGATGACTTAAATACTTGCCCTTGGGTTTAATCTCTACAGGTAGGGCCAGAAAACAATAATCAGGAAGACAATGGCAACCAGGGCCAGAGCTATGCTCTTTATGTGACCAGCTCTGCAGGGAGTGTGGAACTAGGAAAGTGCACTCTGGAGTCAGGCCGCCTGGGTCTAAATCTTTCTGCCACTCAACAGTTGTGTGTTGTGTGACCTTGGGCAAGTTCCTTACCCTCTAGGACCTGCAGGAGCCGCTGTCAGTTCTTGGTGTCTATCCAGCCCACCTTTCCATGGCCAGCACCTGCATCCTTTTTGGAAGGCTGCTCTGGGGCCTCCAGCATCTACTTTGTCAATGTGCCTTGTGGGTCTGGAATCTCCTGGGCACAGTCTTTAACCTACATCTGACAGATGTGGGATATAAATGCCCCAACTCCCTTACCTTGGACTGGGATAATTCTAAGCCATGTGTTTTGCACACTGTCCAGAGGAGCTGGTCTAATAATGCAATAGTTGACTGCTTTCCCCTTTGCCAGTGTTATTTGTGCTCTTTACATGCCCCCATAATTTATTTATGCTTTAGTCCTTGTGTCAAGATGTGCCCCTGCTTGGTTTAATCCAAGCTAAGACAGTGCCTGAGCTCTCTTGTCGCTCAAATGCTGGGAATGATGGAGCTAAAAATGCAATGGATGATGCCTGACCCTCAGTGGTAATTCAACAAATGGTAGCCTTGTGTCTGATAAATACTTATCGATTATCTCGTCATGTCTACATGATACACACAAGTACCTTCATTGTATGAACAAGACAATCCAAGTTCTGAGAGTCTAAATGATTTTCCCAAACTTATACCATTTAAGAAGGATCCGAATGCAAATCTACCTTTGAAGTTCCTACCATATTTGCCTCCACCAGGAGATTTTCCTCCCCAGTGCTCCCAAATCCAGGTCTGGTTCTCCACTCTTGGGCTCCCATGCCCTCTGTCACAGCACTTGTCCTTGTATTAAAATGGCCCTCTTGCATCTTGTACTCTCCTTCAGGGCACGAGCTCTTTGAAGCCTGTGACCTGGCCTCCAGCATCTCTATAAGGTCAGCTCGTAGCCTGGTGCTCAGCACACACAGGCTTTAGGTGGGTACTAATTATAGCAGTCCCCCTGCATCCACACCTTCACTTTATCCATCACCCAAGGTCTACTGGAGTCTGAAAACACTTAAGGGAAAATTCAGAAATAAAGAATTTGTAAATTTTAAATTTGTGCCATTCTGAGTAGCATAGTGAAATCTCTTGCCAACCCCTCTCCTTCCCATCTGGGATGTGAATCGTTGTCCAATGCTGTACGTGCCACCTGCCCATTAGTCACTTCACTGTCTTGGTTATCAGATCGACTGACTATCACAATATCACAGTGCTTGTGTTAAGTAACATTTATTTTTCTTAGCAATAGCCCCCAAATGTAAGAACAGAGATGCAAAGGAAGGGCATACAACATGGAAGGACAGATTGGTGCCATGTAGCAATGCTGCAGGGCATATAGCAATACACATAGTGTGCCGAGGGTGTGCAGTCTTCAGGTTTCAACCAGACAGGACACTGTGAAAATCCCCCTGGGAAATCCCTGTCCTTTCATCCTGCTGCAGAGAGGATTTTTAAATGTGGCTGATGGGCCTCCTGGGGGTTCCAAAATTTCATCAAGGCCTCTAGTTCTCCCTAAAATCTCGTCAGGAAGACAAGGATCTCCCAGGCTACCACCTAGAGATAAGTGGGAATCTAATCACAGTAATTGTGTCATTGTGAGGTCACCCTGGAGTGACAGGAGTAGCTTTAAAGAACTGATAAAGAGCATGAGAAAGATGGGCCAGGAGACAGCAAGCAGGCTGAGGAGGCTAGAAACTCCAAGACCTAATGAGAATGATAATCATAATTGCTATAGTAATTATAATCGTAACTGTACCCACCTCCTTTGAGTGCCTACATTATAGAGTGGCCCAACAGATTAATTTTTTTCTTCCCCTGCAATGCTAGAGAATAAACCCAAGGCCTCATGCATTCTAGGCATGCTGGGCACATGCTCTGCTACTGAACCACATGTTCAATCCACTTTTGCCTGTGTTTGAATCCTGCTCTAGCACTTATTAGCTGTGAGGTGTGAGGCAAATTAGTGTTTCTGTGCATCAGTGTCTTATTTTGCAAAATGGGGATAATAGTTACCTTCTTCACAGGACAGTCATGGATATTAGCATGTAAAGTGCTTGGGATTGTGGCCTATGTGATCAAGCAGGCACGTGCTATTTTTTACTAGGTGCTAATAAGACTGAAAGGTGTAGAGTGGACCATGATTATCTTTGCTCTCAAGAAGCTCAGAATCTAAGGTTGAGGTCCTGGAAGTGTTTTGATTACTTCATCTTTAAGAAAAAGTTTGGGCATGTTCCTCCAATAGTGTTTATTTATTGAAGAGAAATTAATGATAGAACTCTGGGCAGCATAGAGAAGCAGTGCCTAGTCCAGCCCTGGTGGAGGCCAAGGCCAAAGGACATCAGGAATGGCTTCCTGGAGGAGGCCATACTGAAGCAAGTCTCCTAGGATAGGTCAGAGGCCACTGAGTGGAGAAAGGAGGAGAGGGCTTTGCAGGCAGAGGAAATACTTCAGGCCAAACCCGATGCCTGTGCTGTGAGAGGGCTGTTGAAGCAGTGCAGACAAATGTGCCGAGATTGGGACATTGGAGCCTACAACGAGTTGGTACTGGTTACTGTGCTACATAAAGACCCTCAGTGGCTCCATTGCTCTTGGGACAGAGACAGGAATCCCCTGCTTAACCCATGATAGTCCCATGCTGGTCCCTGCCCCTTAGACTCACTGCTCTGGCCACACTGGCCATCTAAGGCCTGTTCTCCCAGCACAGACTCTGAGCCAAATCCTCAGGTACACATGATGATTCTTGTCCAGTTGTTCTTAGGAGCAAGCAGAGAAACAGGTAATGGAACAGGAAGTCCAGGAAGAGTGATTTAGGCGATGTTCCAGGTTCAGAAGAACCTGGGCCTGGCATTGGTGCTCCAGAGCTTGTCCTGCCTCTATCTCCCATGTCACTGGCACTAGGCACCTGGGGAGGATGCAGCCCAGGCCCTGTTGGATGCCCTGCAGGGGAGGTAGGTGTCTCCAGGGCCCAGGAAGGCTATGGAGGCCGCAGGTGCAAGGCAATCCTCTAGCAGCAGGTCACACAGACACAGAAGGGATCCCAGCATGTGTGTGGGTTGGGGCAGCGGGGATAGAGCTCTATACTGGTCTTCTCTGGGGATGCTCGGTGCTCCTACCTGAGGGCCTTCATGCCTGCTCCTCTCCTCCCCAGAACACTCTTTCCCCGACTTCATCTAGCAAACTCTTTTCATCCTCTGGATCATGGCTACTTGCCATTTCCTCAGAGAAGCAGTCTGGCTCTCCAGATGGGGTTAGACCCTCCTATTGTCTGTCCTCAGTGTGCTCTGCATGTTCCTTCCTAGCACTCCATAGCAAGTTGTAATTTATTACATACATAATTAGTCTGTATGTATTAGGCAGAACTCTCTTGTTTGCAAATGGTGGAAAAACAACTCAAACTAGCTGAAGCAAACGTGGAGGAATGGCTCCGTAGCTGGAAGGGATATGGGGTACTAGAGCACCAGGACTGTCTGCATCCCCCAGGGCTTCCACACAGCCAGCTCTTTCCCACTCCTTATCTTTTACTCTGGTTGGCCTCCCTTTCTACTACATCCCAGGTGGAGGGAAACTGTAATGGACATCTCCAGATCGGTATCCTCAGTGCTACTGGAAGAAGGCTGATTGTTTTGCATCCAGCCTACCCCTAGAACTATCTCCTGCTAAGATAGAGATAGGTTACTGTGATTGGCTGGGCCTTGGTCATGTGCTCGCTTGGCTCATAGAAGGCAGGATGTGGCTAAGGGTAGGGCCCCAGAGTCACAGGACCCAAGGGCAGTGCTGCTCCTCTGAGAGGTGTGGGGAGGGGCTGGGTACATGATTTCAGTCTCTCTGATGTATCTTCCACAAACACAGATACGACCTACTATGTGTCCACCACTGATCTAGGTAACAAGGGATGTCAAAATGAACAAGTCTCTGCTTACCTTAGAGCTTATATTGCACTGGGGGAGGGCAGAAAAGAGGCATGTTAGTAATCAAATGTGTCAGGTGGTGATATGCGCTCTGCAGAAAAAGCAGAGTACCAGAGCTGCTGAGAGTGCCGAGGGGACACCATATGCTCCAGAGGAGTCAGAGATGGCATCGTGGAGGGTAGTGAGGAGGCGCCAGTGGGTGAGGGATCCCCTGGCCACTCTGAGGGATGTGAAGGGAGTTCTCCTGCCTGGCCTCTTCCCTCTCTCCCTGACCTTCTTCCCTTCACCGTGGAATGTACTGTAAATGTATTTAAATGGAATCTTTAGACTGTACCAGAATGCCCAGTGGGGCAGGGTACTTGTTAGAAGTGTGGGTTCTCAGGTCTCTCTCAGGACCCACAGACTCAGGATCTCTGGGTGAGGCCCAAGAATCTGGATTATTAACAGGCTCCTGGTGACTCTCATGCACACTTAAGTCTGCGCATTACTTTCTGGGGCAGTGGAGAGACAGGAAAGGCTCTGAATAGGGAAGAATGTTGATCTATCTCACTTGTGTTTTAGAAAGATTCCTCTGAAGGCCCTGTGGAGGACAGTCTGGAGGCCCAGAGACTGAGGGAAAAACCTGTGTCTGGAGGTGCTGGAGCAGAAGAGAAGGCTCAGGTGGGTAGAGGAGGAGGCTGCAGAGGCTCCCTGTGCTCTACTCTGACTTATGTGGTTACAATAACCCAAACAGGACCCGAGGGCATCACGACATTGTGTTTCTTTCTTTAGATACTCTGCATCCAAGGAGATATTTAGAGTCACATATTATAATGATGTCATTTGATTAGACTTAGGAGATAAATAAAAAGTCCTTTGTTTTTTTTCCTTCCTTCCTCCTCTTCCTCATTTCTTTTTTGAACTTTTGGATCTTTACTTGAAAGGCGTTAGTGTTAATGACTCATCTTTCTAATTTCTGTCTTTATGAGACTCATTGGCCACGAGGAGATCATTAGGAAGGTGCCAGCCTCATCTCAGTGGCATGGAGTGAAGATGGTGAATGACGTAAGAGCTAAGAGATTTGAAGGATTAAGAATCTGGGGGCCAGCTTGTTGTGGTGGCACACATCTGTAATCCCAGTGGCTGGGGAGGCTGAGGCAGGAGAATCAGGAGTTCAAGGCCAGCCTCAGCAAAAGTGAGGCAGTAAGCAACTTAGTGAGACCCTGTCTCTAAATATAATACCAAATAGGGCTGGGGATGTAGCTCAGTGGTCGAGTGCCCCTGAGTTCAACCCCCGGTACCAAAAAAAAAAAAAAAAAAAAAAAAAGAGTCTGGGGGGCAGAAGCGGTTTTTCCAACTGGGAACCTCAGATAAAGTGATAGATCTTTTGGGGGATGGTTCCCACTACTTTACTCCTGTGCAGACACCTATAGGATAGGGGATAATACATCCTTATCTCCCTTGGCTCTCCCCCAAACTCCAGTGACCTACTTATGTTCTACGTAACAGCCAGCTAGTAATTGGGTACAAGAACTACATAAGATAATGTTTGTAAAATTCTTGGCACTCAGTATAATCCATGCATTTTCTTAATACAGAATTTCAGGCAAGTATTAGTAGATTCATTCTATATGCTCTGAGAAGTAAAGTGACTTCGCTAAGATCACACAGCCAAGATGAAGAGCTAGTTTCAAACTGTGACCAACTGGATTCTAAAGTGTGTGTGTGTGTGTGTGTGTGTGTGTGTGTGTGTGTGTGTGTGAGAGAGAGAGAGAGAGAGAGAGAGAGAGAGAGACAGGCAGACAGACAGACAGGAGACATGGCAGGTTGTCAGGACTTCAGTTAAATAAGCAGGAGTTGGTAACAGCTTTTATTCTAGTGAGGAAGACCATGACTAGTTTGAAAAGCTGAGGGAGCCATCTGATGCTATTTCCCCAGGATGGCCCTGCCCAGACTGCAGGTCCTGTGTTCTTCAGTGACCAAATCTAAAATACTCTCTGATATTTGTTCAATAAATCAGACATGCTAAGGTTAGCTGTCTTATAAATTATGGAACAGATTAACTGAGTTAGGCCTGAGGCATAAATAACAGAGACTCTCCACCCAGTGACAGGACAATGCAGCAGGTAGCAAAAACAAGGACTGGTGGCAGAAGAGGGGGCCGCTCTCCTCTTTTAGAACAAGGCCGGCAGCAGACAGGTCCAGGAGGAAAGCAGGCGAGAAGGGGGTTCTGCAGGGGGGGAATCCCAGGAAGAGGGGATGGCAGAGCAAACTGAAGAGGCCCTTGGGAGGGGAGGGCTTTGTGCAGGCAGAGGCTTGCTTTGCTGGCAGGCACGAGGACTTGGGGGTGTCTGTGGGAAATCACTGGAGATGTCTGGTGAGTAGCTGAACACAGGGGCCACCACATCACTGTGAAGGTATGGGAAAGAGCTACAGCTGCTGGGTTCAGTGATGGGAGCTCCAACCGTGGCGCAAAACACAGCCATCAGTGTCAGGTACAATGAGGAAAGAAGATGAAATCAGTGAGGCTGGAACACCAGCATTTAGCACACAGCAGGACATGAACCAGTCATGGAGACTCAGACAGAAAGGCTAGAACCAGGAGAGCAAAGAGTTCTGCCAGAGCTCAGTGAGGACTGGAACCCAGAAAGAGGGGGAGGCAGCTGTCACCAAATGTGAAGCAATCAGGGGAAAGTAGGGTGAGAAAATGTCTGACTTCTTTTACCCCCCAATCTCCCATTGGGTGAATCCGATCTCAAGTCACCCAAAAAAGGGGCCCGACTGATGCATTCCACAGGGTCTAATTCTCAGGGCTGCATGTCCTCATGGTTATCTGTTGTTTAGTCTAGGCTGGAGATGAGAGTTTCCAAAGATAAGAATGTCCATGCAGCAGTGTTGGATGACAGTGAGGATCCTTCACTGGAAGACTTTGATGGCTGTAGGGGAAGAAGTTTTCATGGAATGGTTGGAGCCAAAGCTAGATTGCTGGGTGGGGAGAAAGTAGAGGCTATGGAGTGAGATTCTTGGTTAAAACATTTGAGAAGGGAGTGAGCGAGCTGGGGCATGGGGGAATGTAGTTTGTTTAGTTTTCCAAGTGTGTCTAACATCTCTTCAGTGTCAAAGCCACCTCCTGCCGTTGGTGTGTACCAGGACACTCTGATTTGGTTTTCTACCTACACTCGCTCTACTGGTGACCTCATCCATTCTAATTGCAATGTATGCTATCTGTATGGGGATAGATCCCTAATTTATATCTCCCACTCAGATCTTTCTCCTAAACCTAAATCCCAAATCCAGCAAGTCAAATTGATCCCTAGATTCTCCCTTCCCCTAAATCTGCTCTTCCATTTTAGTGGCAACAACTGCTGTTTCTCTGCTGTTCTGACATGGAATCATCCTTGGATTTTCTTTTTCTGTCACATCTCATATCCACGTCCTCAGGAAATCCTGCTGGCTCCACCTTTTACACCAAGAGCATGACTTCTCACTGTCGTGACTTCTGCCAGCTCAGTGCAGAGCAGCATGCCTTCTGCCTTTGCTTGGATTAGTTCAGTAGCCTCCTGAACCAGTGTCCCCTGATGCTTTCTCCTTGACACAGCAGCTGGAGTATTTGGTTAGAAACCCAAGCTCCTTCAGGGGCCTCAGTGACCTGTCCAGCATCCTTTCCTCTCTGCTGTCACCACCTCCTTGCCTCAACAGTGTTACTCTACTCTGACCTCATTAGCCTCCTTGCTGTTCTTCCAAAATCTCTGGAAGTTCCATCTGGGAGCTTTTGCTTTGATGCTCTCCCTTCTGCCTAGAATGTTCTCCCCTGCAAGGTGTTCACCTGGGTAAGCCCTCACTTCCTGAAATCACTCTTCAACTGCCACCTTTTAAGTGAGATTTTGAGATTTTCCTTGTCCACTGTATTGCAAATGCAGCCTCCCTTTACTGTTCCCACACTTGTGACCCGCTTTCCTCTCCCTCCTGTTTAATCATAGGACTGTTGGTTAAGAGTAGCTGAGACCACCCTGTGAAATACCCACCAAATGTGCAATCTTGCCACCTTCTAGAGAGAAGCCCCACCGTCTGGCTGGCGCCTGGGTGAGAAGAAAAAAGACGGGTGTGGGAGGCCCTCTTGCTGCTCAGACTGCTGCCTCACTCAGCCTCCAACCTCATTATTCACGCGCAGGAGCACAGACACTCGCCTCCGGGTAGAGTCAGCTTGCAAAGAGGAGCGCCTGGGAGGCAGACAGGATGCGGAGGCAAAGCTGGCATCCAGCAGAAGGGCCGCAGCACCTCCCCAATGTCACCCACGACATGAAAGGAGCTGGAGGAGGACCGTGGAGCTTCCTTAAGGGAAGCCCTGTTCACCTAGGGCCCTCTTCCCATGGGGTAGGGAGATGAGGGTTCACAGAAGGTGCCGGATCTCCTCCTGCCCCCAGCAGAACACTCTTGGTCCTGTGGCAAAGTGTCAGTTCAGCAATCATGTGTGCCAGCTGTCAGACAGGGGAGATTGAGGCGGCTCCTGCCTATCGGGGGCTCTAGGCTAGGGCAACAGAGGAGCGAGGCAGGCACTCTCCTGCAGGGCTGTTAAAAGTGCTGTGAGCATGGTACATGGAAACGCACAGGCAGGACACAGGTCCCCACTTGGAGGGAAAGCCTGGAGGAAGGAGTGCCCTTGCTCCATGCCCTTTCGTCCGTGAGTACTGCCTTCATCTGCTCAGCCAGGACCCTGGAGGATCTTCCTGTGTGAGAAGGCTTTGGGTCAGGCACTGGGGATATAGTCGTGGATCCAAAAATGTTCTCTGATTTCAAGGAACTTAGAATCTAGGAGAGAAAATGAATATAACAAGTAAGCTAAAATAAAAATTTGTTGTTGTTCTAGGCCATGGAGAAAGCTGGCAGGAAGTTTAGGTGGAGAGTTTAGGGAAGACTTGCTCTCATCCTAAGGGAGCTGGGTGGGAGGCAACGTAGAGGAGAGCATTCTGGACAGGGCCCCAGGGTGGAAAGACAGGCAAGGAGCAGTTTGGAGGGGGCCTTCTTGGCATGATGTGGATCCGAGTGTGGAATCCAAGCTCTTCTCGTGCTTCTAAGCTCCAGAGCCTGAATGAAGTCTAGGCACCAACCCTGCTCAAACTGACACTGCTCCTCTGGCCATTGGCTCATGATACCATGTGTCTGATCCCACTGGTTCTTCAAGAATATCTCCACTTTGAGAACCTCACCTGAATCTTATCCCCTTCATGAACCTCCCCCAAAGCCTGCAGGCCAGGATGGTAACACTCTCCTCTGGTTTCCCAGCCTAGACTTATCAGACCTTCCTGTGTGAGCTTGTGGCCACAACCAGGCAAGTGCTCCATAACTGTGTCAAAAGAGGGAAGGAAAGCAAGGAGGGGAGGAAGAAATGAAAGGGAGGAGCTAACTTGTTAAAAACAGCATAGATATTTAACACTGGCAAAGGATGTATTCAGAAGCCTTGTAAATCCAGATATTTGCAAATGTCAACCTAAAATACAGTATTTTTGCCACAAAACTTTTCCTAGGAGTCATTGCTTGCTTAGTTGTCACTACTTTTTCTTCCCTTCCATCACCATCATTAGCTCTTGGCTTTCTTTTGGGGGAGCACAATTCATCGAGAAACCATTTTTGGTACAGTTTCTGTGATCATGTGTTTTCTGGTAAACCTCAAAGGCTATGCTGAGATCTGGATGCTGGGGTTTGCTTTTCACTAGCAAAGCAAATGGCTCTCAGAAACCAAATTAATGATGCTTCAAAATAACAAATTACTACATGTCATAGACCTCGGGGATCCCCGGGGAATACTGCAGATGCAGAGCATGCAGGCAGGAATGCTAATGATGCCTGCTCTCACCTGTAAGGTACGGGGTGGGGGGTGCCCTGGGAAAGACTTGGCAACTAGTTCTTCCCTTCAGA
The DNA here is from genome assembly GCA_028644305.1 of Xerus rutilus. Taxonomy (NCBI): domain Eukaryota; kingdom Metazoa; phylum Chordata; class Mammalia; order Rodentia; family Sciuridae; genus Xerus; species Xerus rutilus. Next base: position 42,791,189 of record CM053400.1, on the reverse strand, counting down.
TGCCGCTTACTCTTGCTCACACGGGCCACAGGTTTAGCTAAGTACTCAGTTACTAAGGAAACCCAAGTTGTCAGTCCTAAGCCATATGGGAATAATGGTGATTTATTTAGGAAAAGCAAGCTTTGTCACTTTAAGCTTACTGCTACAAAATTGCTTTTTGATTACCTCCCTCCTTATTGCATTGTCTTGTCACAATAAACTACAGAAACAAGTGGCAAGGTTAATAATTACAGGCTCTGTTCTTGTCACTCTCAGGACCCAGCAAGGTCACATAGCTGCAGCCTGAGTGTAGCTGGCAGTCTGCTTCAAACATCTGCTCTGGAGAGGAAGGCTTTGCAGAGTGCCCAGGCATACCCACTGTTTTGCCCCAGAGCCTTTCTGGAGCCCAAGTCCCTGAAAATAAGCCCTCGTAACTTCTTTTATTTTTTAACCTGATATAATTTTCTACTTTATTTCAATTCCCCTCTAGGTCTCCCAGGTGTGAATGCCACTCATCCTTCATCACTATGGTCTGAAGCTGTGTACCCTGGCTTTGTATCTCCCATCCTCAAAATCCTAACTCTACCTCCCACATCATAGCTTTTAGAAGGTGGAGCCTATGGGAAGTGATTAGGTCATAAAGGCAAAGCCCCTGTGAATGGGATTAGTTCCCTTATATAAGAGGCCACAGAGAGACACTGGCTCCCTCTGCCATGTGAGGTGAGAGTGAAATGTCCTCAGGGATCCCTAATATGATCTATGAACCAGGTAGCAGATCCTCATTAGATACCAGATCTGCTGGGACCTTGATCTTGGTCTTCTCAGCCTGAAGAACAACAAGAAATCAGGTTCTGTTGATTTAAAGCCATCTAGTCTATGCAATTTTTTTATAGCAACTCAAACAGACTAAGACAAAAGTCACTACCTGCTTTATACCTGAGGTCTGCAAGGCTTAGAGAAATAGGGTTGCTTGCCCCTGGTCACAGGTATGCAAGTGGAGATGCAGAGTGGATAGAACTGTCCAGCACCATTAGGTGCTGAATGCAAATGCTGGATGGAACTGTCCAGCACCACTGCCCATTCCTCTGTGCTGTCTTTCTCCTAGTGTCCGCAAACAGCCTCCAAACCAAGTCCTGACTTGGCTGCCTCTCTCCCTATACTTAGAACTCCTTGGAAGGTGCTCAAGAGTACTCCTCAGTGCATTGCAGCCTCTTACCCAGAGGGGACCTTCCTTCAGTTGGCTTCCGGTGCCCCTCACTGTGATGCTGTACTCTCACGCCCTGACTGTCCTCCACCACCTACTCTGGTTTCTTCCCATCTCCTGGGCTCTTGGAAGTTGAAGAGCCCCCAAGAAAAGTCCTTGATCCTCTTTTTAGTCCCCACCTACTTGCTTTTTAACTATCTCATCTGGTCTTATAAATTTGGAAACCATTTATTTGCTAATGACTTTCCCACTTGTTTTTTTAAAAAATTGAGGTGTAATTTTACATACAATAAAATGTGCATATGTTATAGCTTTATGACTATTTATATGATTACAAACACATAGGAAAGCATCACCCAGATAGAGATACAGGACATTTCCACCACTCCAGTAAATTCCCCTGTTCCTCTTTATTGTCCCTAGTGCTCCTCCTACTGGGAGCCCTTTGCAATAGATGATTTTATTTGTCCTTGAATTTCTTTTATGTACTTTTGTTGTTTGGTTTATGGAAAAGTTCAACTATATCACTTCTAGTGTTTTGTTTATGGAAAAGTTCAACCATATCATTTATTATGTTGATAACTATCTTATTAAACATTTAAAAATTATAGATAATTTAAAGCATATACTATTGTATTAAGAATCGTATAATCAGTGCCTGTATTCCATTACTTTACTCCCATCTGTTTTCCTGTCTTTCCAACTGAATATTTGGAAGCCAATTTCAGAGGTAACACAGTTTGAACTGTAGATATTCTAATATATGTTTTTAAAACATTGGAACTTTTTCTTAAGCATAATTGTATTACTATTATTGCACTTGAAAATGGCAATAGTTTCTTAATATTATCAAATATCTAGTCAGTGGTATGTTTGAAAGGGCATCTAAATGGTATTCATTTATAACATTAGGTTGATATATAGCTCTTTGGTGTCTTAATTTATGGATATTTTCATCTTATTTTATACCAGTTTACTTGTTGAAGAAACCAGGCTCCTTTTGCTGTGAGTTTTACATTCTGAACTTGGCTCATTGTATCCATCAATTATCCTTCAGCATGTCCTTCTGTCTCCTGTATCTCCTGAGCTAGTAGATAGATCAGGAGGCTTAACTGAAGCCAGTTTCCATTTCTGGCTCAGAATAATTCACAGCTGGTGTCTGCACATCATGTCCAGCTAGAGGCTTGGGATGCTATGGATTACTGTCTGAGATCAATATTTCCTAACAGTTCACAGAATGGTGATTGTCTACATCCATTGTTTCTTTTTAATTTATCAGAACATTTCTCTTGAAAAACTTTCCTTCATCAACTGTTCGATTATCAGGAAGTGCAATTCATAAAGGAAAGGCCGTTTAAATGCTTAGTTTTCTCTTATTTACCAGTTTTTTAATGAGTGTGTTCTGTAGCATCCTTAAAGGAACCAACAATACTTTCAAGTAATGTATGAACACATGGAATTTTAAATATATTCTATGTGTGCCAACGAATTGCAGTTAATAGTCTTATTAATTGTCCAGTCTTTGGCTGGTGGGAACCTCTTTATGTTGTCTGAGCTGATGATCCTTCAGTTTTTATCTTTATTTCAGACCTCTCCCCTGAACTGCAGACTTACATGGCCAACATCCTCTCTGACACTTGAGAATATGGCATCTTGACATTTCCCAAGTGAAACACCAGGTCCTCTCAATCCTGGTCCTGCAGACTCTCCAATCAATTCAATGGCAACTCTACCTATCTTCCTTCCTTCCTTCCTTCCTTCCTTCCTTCCTTCCTTCCTTCCTTCTTTTTTTGGTACCAGGGATTGAACTCAGGGGTACTTGACCACTGAGCTACATCCCCAGCCCTATTTTGTATTTTATTTAGAGACAGGGTCTCACTGAGTTGCTTAGCACCTCATCGTTGCTGAGGCTGGCTTTGAACTTGCGATTCTTCTGTCTCAGCCTCCCAAAATGGTAGGATTATGGGTGTGTGCCACCACACTCTGCTGCAACTGCATCTTTCTAGCTGCTCAAATTAAAACCTCAAAGCTGTCTTTGACTCTCCCTTTTCCCTCACTTCCAAGGTCCAGCACAGACATTTCTATTTAAAAAATGCAGTCCTCAATTGAATCATTTTCTAACACTTCCCCAGTTGCCACCTTGGTCTAAGCCTCCATTACCTCTCACCTGAATTAAGTCCATCATCTCCTGGCTAGGCTCCTTGGTCCCACCCTCTCTGCCTACAGTCTATTCTCAATACAGTGGCCTTAGTGGTGCTGTTAAACGTAAGTAAATCAGTTCATGGTGCTCTACATGTCAAAACTGCCTAGGGCGCTCCACCTTGCTGGGAACCAAAGCCAAAAGGTCCTTCGTGTTGTGTATCTAGAAGGCACTGGTGCTCTGTCCAGCTCCAACCCAGCCTACTACCCTGACTAAATGTACCCCACTTGTTATGGTTTAGTTGAGGTGTCCCCCAAAAGTTCACATGTGAGGCAATGCAAGAAGGTTTGGAGGAGAAATGATTGGGCAAAAGCTTTAACCTAATCAGTGAATTAATCCCTGATAGGATTAACTGAGTGGTAAGTGGAGGCAGGTGGGATGTGGTTGGAGGAAGTGGTTCACTGGGGGCATGGCTATGGGGTATATATTTATATCTGGTGAGTGGAGTCTCTCTGTGCTTCCTGATCATGATGTGAGCCACTTCCCTCTGCCACACTCTTCCACCATGATGTTCAGCCTCACCTGGAGCCCCAAGGAATGGAGCCGGCCTTCTGTGGACTAAGACCTCTGAAACTGTGAGCCCTTGAATAGATCTTTCCTCCTCTACAATTGTTCTGGTTGGGTCCTTTAGTCACAGCAGCGAAAAAAACGACTAAAACACCACACCATCATAAACCAGCCCTTCCTCTCTCTACTACACTCCTTCCCTCTCACTCACATCTATTTTGCTCGACCCCATCCAGTCCACCTCAACTCACCCGCCATATCCCTTCTCACAGCACTCCATCCCACGCCACCTCCCCTCAGTCTACTCCACCCCACTTTACCTCCCATCTCTTAATCCCATGGCCCCACTGCACCTGAACCCTCCACATTCTACTCCATTTGCTCCCATCCCAACCTGTCCAGCCCACCCTACTTCACCTTGCCTGACTCTACCCCCCTCACTTCACCCCATCCACTGTACCCCTCCTTGCTCTCCCCCACTCCCCTGCCATGCCACACTCAATGTACACTGACCTCCCTGGCGTCTCTGGAATACCCCTGGCATGTGCTCACCTTGGGGCCTTGGTACTTGCTATTCCCCCTTGCTGCAAATATCCTTGGCATCCACTCCCTCACCTTGTAGAGTCTTGTTCAAACCTTCTCTTATCATTGATGTCTTTTCTAACCACCCATCTTAACACTGAGATCCCCCTGCTCCAGCAAAACCGGTTCCTCCTTTTCTTCATTTTTTTCTCCATAACATTTATCACCATATAAATCTTATTCGTTTATTTATATTCTTTCTTAAATTGGTTCTTTTTAGTTATAGGACAGTAGAATGCCTTTTGATATAATTATACAAGCATGGAATATATTTTATTCTAGTTAGAGTCCCATTCTTATGGATGTACATGGTGGTGGGATTCACTGTGTTGTTTTCATTTATGTACATTGCTCTTACTGCCTCCCCCTTATTGTGGGTTAGCTTCCACCTATCAGAGACAACACATGACCTTTGGTTTTTTGGGACTGGCTTACTTCGCTTAGCATGATAGTCTCCAGGTCCATCCATTTGCTGGCAAATGTCAAAAAGTCATTCTTCTTGATGGCTGAGTAATACTCCATTGTGTATACATACTGCATTTTCTTGATCCATTCATCTAATGAAGGGAAGCTATGTTGGTTTCATACTTAGCTATTGTCAATTGAGCTGCTATAAATGCTGATGTGGCTGCATCACTCTAATATGCTGATTTTAAGTCCTTTGGATATATCCTGAGAAGTGGGATAATGAGACAAATGGTAGTTCCATTCCTATCAAAATTCTAATAATGTTCTTCATGGAAATAGAAAAAGCACTCATAAAACTCATCTGGAAAAATGAGACCTGGAATAATACAAGCAATCCTTAGTGGAAACAAAACAAAACCAAACCAAACAAACAAACAAAAAAACAAAGCAGGAGGCATCACAATACCAGATCTACATTTTATTTATTTTGAATTTTGTCCATTGCTATGTTTTCAGCTCCTCAAAAGAGTCTGGTACATATTATGCACTCAATATGAGATTGCTGATGGTAGGCAGGCATACAAGGAGGTCTCTTGTTCCTTTGTCTGTCCCCTGATAGAATGTAATCTCCACAGGGTTGAACTTGTCTCTTGTTTCTTGTTACATTCTCAGCTCCTATGCCCGGTATATAGTGGGTACTTAACATGTGCTGAGTGACTCCCAGTGCTCAGCATGGTATCCAGTACATGGTGAGCGTCTTCAATAGGAGTTAATTCTCTTTCTTCCTAAAGCCCTTCATTAAACCCAGAGCAGAGGTCAGCTTTAGCCTGAACAGTAAGGAAAATGTGGTTATAGGAGATAAAACACCAGACATGAGGTCAACCTTCTTATTCTGGGATCTACCATTTACGGCAAGATGTTTGGTTGTAACTTAATTCCTCTGAACCTCAGCTTTATCCACAAAAAAATGGGATGCTAATAAACTCCTCAGGACCCCTCTCATAAGTGTATTGAAAAAAAAATATGAGGAAGTGCTTTGCAAATTTTAGTGTTTCTCTATGCTTGGATCCTCTAGTCCCCAGAAGTCACCCCTCCTTACTTTTCTTCACCATCTTCTTATTGCTTAAAGGTCACTCCTGCCCCCACATCCCACTACCCTAACTATTCTCCTGGGCCTCTCCCTTCCTATCTTTTATTTCTTATCTTCCATCAATCCTTAGGCCTGGGGCGAGAAGGTTCTGCCCCTGGTAATCTGCCTGATCCGATTGAATGGCTGATTTTCAGTTGCCACCTCTGCCTTGTTGGACTTGGTTGACCAGTTCTTTGAGAAAATCTTTCCTTCTATTTCAATGACCACACTTCCTTGATTCTTCTTCCATCTTTTAAAAAACTTCTTACTCTCCTTCCTGCTTTTTTATTTCTCCTTATTCTTAAAATATTGGAGTTTCCTCAAATTCTGTCCCTCACCGCTTTTTTCAGTCTACACAGCTGTCCCTGGCAATCTCTTTGCCCTGAAGTTTCTGGTTATACTTTCGCTGCTGAGGTACTTCAGATCTGCATCCAGGGCTGATGTTCTTTTGGCTGTCAGACCCTATAGAACTCAATGGCAGAATGGCAACTTGGAGTAGCTGAGGCAAATTCTAAGAGAAGGGACTGGCCCACACACCAGCCCAGGGAAGAACAGGGATGCAGCTGGTCCTTGACAGGCTAGAATCAGGATATTAGCACCATCAGGGCACAGTTGGTCTTTCTTCTTGGCTCCATTTTTTTTTTTTTTTTGGTACCAGGGTTTGAATTCAGGGGCACTTGACCACTGAGCAACATCCCCAGTCCTATTTTGTGTTTTATTTAGAGACAGGATCTCACTGAGTTGCTTAGTGCCTCCACGTTGCTGAGGCTGGCTTTGAACTTGCAATTCTTTTGTCTCAGCCTCCCACAGTGCTGGGATTACAGACGTGCGCCACCGTGCCTGGCTTGGCTCCATTCTTTATGAATGGCTTTTCCATGATTTTCTGGCAGTCCATATCTCTAGACTCATAATCTATTAAAAAAAAGGAGGAAGGAGGTTCCCTTTCCTTGGTTAGAAAACCTAGTAAAGGATACAGATTGGTTTGCATAGTTCAGGATTTTCTCTCTCCAGGAATTAAATCAGCCAGGTAAGCAGAATTTCAGACAAAGATATCAGTTTCCATTTAGATTTTTTATTTAGAACAATCTTTAACAACAGAAGGGCTCCTATTCTCAGTAGGAAGGGGTTCTGGAATACAGAAAATGATAAAGGTCCCTTACACAGCCATCTACTTAAATGTCCACTGAGTTCCCTGTTACAAACACATCCAAAACAGCACTTGCCATCTGCACTGCCTTACTGAATGACTCCATCTCTCAGTGCTCCTCAAACCAGAGGCTTAGGATTCATGCAGATGCCTCCTCTCCCAGGGTTAGGATTTGATTGCCAAATCCTAATGTTCTGCTTCTCCAGGGCTTCTTGTCTCCTTCATTCCACTGCTACTGTCTGAGTTTTGAGCCTCCATCCTGTCCTTCCTAAACCATTGTCACCACTCCTAACTAGTCTCCTGATCTCTAGTCTTGCTCATTGTACTAGGCAGGGTCCACAGGAATAGGGCCCATAGAAAATGCAAACTACTCTGTTTTTCTATAAGGGCATTTAAGCAGAGAGAATGTAATTCAGTGCATAAATCAGGTAGAATGTTATAGATCTGAATGAAAGGGAAATTCAGGTAAAGATTCAGGTAAAAAAATTCAGGTGTTTGCCTTATAGAATCCCTTATGGATTTTTCTGGAGGATCACACACACACACACACACACACACACACACACACACATACACACACACACGCATACCACATGCACACATTATATTTTTTAGAGAACCCTGACTAATATGGGTGGTTATTCTATTTTGAATGACTCAGCCTCCTTTCCACTTCCTTCCCTGGGGCATGGTGAACCCTCCATGGGCTTGGTCTGTGGTGATTTGGCAATGATGCTCATCCATGCTGCCAGAGGTCTTTTCAGTCATGATGTACAAGGGTTTTGTCATTGGGGTGCTGTACAGAGGTACAGCATGCCACTTGCTAGCCAGTAACCCATCAAGCAAGGAGCATCTATTCCTCCCAAAAGAGAGTTGTTGTTTTTTTTTTTCAGTACTGGAGATCACACTTAGAACCTTGTATGTGCTAGGTGAGTGCTCTACCACTGAGCCACGTCTCTAACACAGAGGGGAGATTTAAAAGATGCTTTTGACATTACTGAAGAAAGCAGTTTAATAATGGACTGGAGTTGCGTGGCTTGAAGCATAGTGACAGGGAGTAACCTGTTGGCATCAGCCAAGCTCTGAGGAGCTCTGGGTAATAGGCTTGGCATCTTAGGACTGTACTTAGAGGAAGTCTAGGCCAAGCCTAGTCACAAAGGGAGGATGCAGGAGAAATGGGGTAGGCAGCCTTCATGCACAGTGGTTTTCCTGCTGATCTCTACTTTATCCAGAGAAGATAACTTAGGCTCCACTGTTTATTTTTAAGATGAGGAAACTGAAGCTCCAGGTAGTTACACAGGTTGCCTAGGGTTACTGGCTATCAAGTGGCAAAATTAGGTTTGAATCCAGGTCATCCTGGACCATTTTCCTATTAAAAAAAGATGGGGGAACACATATTGGTGCTGTGTCTCCTTATATATACAATTCTCATTTTTGAATTTTTTTCTCAATTCATTCTTTTATCATCTTTTGAAAACTCTGGATTAAATAACTTCCAGGATTTGTAGTATAATCAATTCCTGGACTGAGTGAACCCTACCTGTCTATTTAAGTCAAAATTGTGCCTAGAGAGTGTAAAACTTAATAAGCACGCTTCCCTTCCCCAGAATGTGGTTTCAAAATGTCTCTTTCTGTTTCATCAAGCAATGTGTTCAAATTAAAATAGCAACAATTTGTTGAGCACTTACTATGTGCCAAGTACTGTTCTAAATACTTTGAACATGCTTTCTCAATTAGTCCTTAACAACAATCTTCTGTCGTCGGTATTACCATTTATCACCAATATTTTCAGGTAGGCAAAAACGCGCAGAGTTACTTGCCCAACACCACACACCAGAGCTTGTGTTTGGACTGAGGTGGTTTACTCACGAAGTTCCATCACTGTGCCTTTCTGATTCTCACTGTCTGGTTTCTGGATTGGGGACAAGAGAAGAAAGAGAGTGGGCCGGGAGCCATCAGTGATTTGTCGGGCACTTACTGTGTGCCAGCACTCTGCAGGGATATCATATGCACCATCTCATTTTATCCCCTAACCACTTGCTGCCTGAACAATCTAACTTCTCAGGGAAGCTAAGCCCCCATCCCTCTTTCTGTTGGGAGAAGAGACCTCTGATGTAGCCCAAGAACATAGCAGAGCTCCCTTAGGAGGGAATGGAGAGTTTCATGAGAGGCATAAAGAGAATAAACATGAGATAAATCTTGAGAAAGGAGCAAATGCTCTATCTTAGCTATTCTCCCTTTGGGGTCAGCGTTAGTCAGGAGCCCTACAAGAAGTAGTGTTTAACTGAACAGAATGATTTAATAATGGAATTGAATAGAACTGGGGGTAAGGTTAAATGAGCCAATATGTGTTGATGCAATGCACTCAGGGGGTAGCACCAGGGAGAAGTCATAACTTCCCCTAGAATTTAAGAACAAAGGAAATACAATGGTGTTGCTGGAACCTAGGAAGAAAGGCCATCTGGCAGGAACTGTGTCATAGAGGGATGTAGACACGGCCAGAACTTCAGTGCTGAAATCTGAAAATGGAAAAGAAATGTGTCCCTTTCTCTCCTCTGGACTTGGATCTTCTGCCAGTGCCATTGACTGTACCCAACTGTGAGCTGAAGAGTAGGGACCCTTGCAATCTGTATTTGGGGATCAGCATCATGGTGTAGAAAGGCAGAGAGTGGCTCTAGGCAGGTGCAGTTGGCAAATGGAGACTACCCTGCAGAGAGCTAGTACTGTGAGACAGCTGAAGTCTACCTCCTCTTGGAGATCACCTTCCTTTCCTCCCTCTCTTGGAGCACAGACAGATCATTAAAGGAGGAACTGACATTCTGCTTAGGTGCTCAGTTTTCTGCCACAGGGAGAAGCGTGCTCTCTTTTGAGGTTGGACTTTGCAAGGTTTGCCTTTCTGTGGAAATAAGATCTAATGTCTAAGTTTGGGATGTGGCCCAAAGAGCAGTATATTTGCCCAAATTCCTGTTCTGGCCCTTATGCTGAAGGAGCAAAAGAAGTTTTCCATGCTTTTTATGGACAAGCAGATAGAGCTCTTCAGCTGAAGTCCTGTCTGGTAGTGGTCTTGCCACCATGTTTTCCTAAGAGGCTTTCTATTCTCCTTTCACAGAGCAAAGGTGATATGGTGGATAAGAGGAATTAGAACTCAGCATCCATTCTACCCTCCCACCAAACCTTTCTGTATTGCAGCATCTCAAATTTTTACCCTTCCTGGATTTCCTGGCAACTGGAGTTCAAGCTGTTTTTGAAACCTGGCCAATTAGATTTGGTGTCAGAATTTAAAATAAGCCTTGCTTTTCCTACTTCTGCTGGAAACCATGGGTGCAGAGGCTTTTTTTTTTTTTTTTTGGTAGCAGCATTAGTAGAGGCTCGACTCTCTACAAATTCACTTCAACTCACTTTAAGGGTGTTGAGATGCAAGTCAGCTGGTGTGGAAGACAAAGGGCACGACATGGCTGAGCATCTGGCTACAACAGCAGCAGCCTCCTGACAGTGGCAGATTTCTGATCACTATTTTCCCCTTACTGTAGCCATGAAGATGGATTTGGAGCTGGTAGCTTCTGGACGGTTGAAGTGACAGCTCCCTTGGAGCCTATGGCATGGCTGTGGGAGTTTATTCCTGAAAATCTAACCTTGACCTTGTCCTCAGCATTCAAAACCCTTCTTGTCCATTTAGTCACTGTAATAAATTCCTTTTCTGCCTCAGCTATGCAGGGATGATATTTTCCTGGGCAATAGGACCTTGAACAAAAGGTGTGGCAACCACAATAATATTACTAGCTAACATTAAATGCTTACCATGTGCCAGCTGCTCCAAGCACTTTACATGAATTATTTTTTCATTCAATTCTCATGACAACCCTATGAGTTAGGTGTGAAATTAATCCTCACTTTATAAGTGAGGAATCTAAGTCCCACAGAGATTCAATAACTTGCCCGACATCACCAGATTTTAAATGGTGGGAAAAGGTCTGAAACGCAGTCTGGTTTTAGCGTCTGAGTTTAACCCTTGTTTCACAGGACAGATGACCTGAGGATTCTGGAATTCCAGATTTCAGACATCCACTCCTTTTTTGAGTGATCTAATTAATACAACCCAAATGAGAAACAGAGGCCCAGAGGCACTCTGTATTTGGCCCAAGGTTGTGTGGATAGTAAATGGCTGAGCTGAGATTCAAACATGTCTCCTTGACTTTAAAAGCTATGCTATTGCCCATTTCACAGCCTGCTGCTGAGGCCCATGATAGCCTTCAAATCTGAGAGGATGGTCATCATTAACCTAGGTACATGTATGATTATAATTGCACAAATGGTGTGACCCTACTTTGTGTACAGAGATGTGAAAAACTGTGCTCCATTTGTGTACAATGAATGGAAGAGCATTCTGCTGTCATGTATAAATGATTAGAACAAATAGATAAATAATAAAAAAAATCTGAGAGGACAGCACTCCTCCTATCTTGGGGACTCTTCTCTGCAAGTTAAACAGACCAAGTATCCTCGCTACATCTCATTGAGCCTCTCTCCACCTGGGTCACCATGCAATTTGTGCATGTCCCTCTTTAAGTCTGTCACTCAGGACAGATCATGGGACTCTCTCTGTGCACTCTGACAAGCACAGCAAAGCCCTCCCATAAAAGCTCCCCACTCCAGGTACCTATCACTTTGCCTTTAAATAAGACGTGACATATATATTTCTGCACAAATTAAGACTATTTTTTTTGCTAGGCCATTCAGACAGGAGGTGTGTACAGTCCCCCTTCTGCTCCAGAGCTGGAGTGGACTTTTGAGGAGTTATTTATGGGTGGAATGCTAATTACTTAACTACAAATATGTAAATACTTTGAGAATAAATTCATCACAATATATTAGGCATCACATTGTAATTAAGCTCAATTAGGTATTATTAGCAGTATTAATGTCATGTTGCTCATGCCTGTTCCTAATGAATATATTAACCCAGTCTTGCTGCCACCATCTATGTGGGTGCATTATGATGATGACAATAATAGACACATAATTAGAGCATTATTGCTTTGCTTGCAAATTGTGCAGAGAAATATGTCAGTGTCTTTGGAATCCGAATGACTGGCCTGGGTGGCCTGGGGGCTGTGTGATCTGGAAACAAGAATTAGTTCCTTGGCACCTCAGTTTGTAGCCATTAAAAGAAAGTAGTTTCTGTTTTTCTTTCATGGATTAGGGTAAATGCAATTGGAGAGGGTGTGGAACAGAGAACCACCAGGAAGATCTTAGTATACTTAGGTGGTGACTTTATTGTTTCAAGTCATCACTTGAGAGGAGAGGGGAGATGAGCTAAGTTTACACCATGAAAATAGAAGAGCAGACTTTGAGGCCAGACACAGCTTGCAAGGAGGTTAGGCTCCAAGGAAGGGGGAAGAAAATGGGTATCTGCTCCACTGTCATTTTGCCAAGAGAATTTCCCTACACGGCCGATCTGGTGAACTCTCTCATTTACAAGGGACGGTGACATTGCTGGAGTGGGCTAGTTCTTAAGAGCTCAACATAACTCCTGCCTCCACAGTGCACCACAGTTTTCAAAGAATGATTGCAGAGAAGTGCATATTGGCCTTCAGGTCTTCACACTACACACAGAGGCATGGAGGTTGGGGATGATTGCCCCTTTGGGGCAGATAGTGAAACGGCTCAGGAAGATGAGATGACTTATCTTGGCATTCATCACTTATCATTCCCTTATGTAGTTTATGCTTCAGTCAAACTTGTTTCCACTCTGCAAACACATTAATGACATCATGACTTTGCAGGTACTGTTTTCTTTCCCTAAAATGATTTTCCCAAAGAACCTCCCCAGGGTGACAGCTGGCTCCTCCTCCAGCCCCATAAGGATTTGCTCTGGCCCCTGTCGGATTGCTGTATAGCCTTTCCTTTACTTGTGACTCTCCTCTAGTAGATTAAACTCTTTGATAACAAAGACCAGGTCTTAACCATCTTTGCCTCCCCACATTGTGTTGAATAAATGAATAAGTGCACACACACTTGTCTACATAACTGAGACTCAAAGTCAGTTCTCCCTGGTCCTTCTTGCCACTGGTCTCAGCCCTGAAGGACCCTTGTGCAAGCAGAGGAGGAAGCTGTTGACTAAAGAGTGTAATTGGGGCTGATATGATGGGTTTTTATAAAGCCCTAAGTCATCTTTTCTTTCTCTTTTAACAGAAGAGATCATGTAGGGAATTAAGTTCTTTTCCTGAGACTGGTTTTCCTGAATTAGCAATTCCTGATCAATTAGATTAAAGAGCTTTCTCTTAACACGACAGCTCTTGATTTTGCATTTTGTAGCAAAGCTATGAAATAGGGTGAGAGAGCAAGGAGGTAGCGGAGGGTCTCAGGCACGCAGGAAAGTGGCAGAATTGCACAGTGCCATGGCGGGCGTGGTCACAGCTGAGCTCTGTAGCCAGAACTGAGTCTTGTTTTTCTAATAGAGTACACAGTCCACCTCATGTGTCCAGGTGGGGTCCATTCCTTAGAAGACAAGATCAAGAGTTAAAGCAATTGTGATGTTTTTCTAATGGGAGGGACTTCGGCACAATGTGCTTCTCCCATTTTCTACTTGAGGAAACTGGAAGCCCATGGAGGCAGAGCAGTTCCTCCACGGGCGCCATGAGTCGGAGGCAGAGGAGGACTCATCCACTCCTTGCTACATCCCTCCTAACACCCCTATGCAGTGACCTGCATCCAGGCCACTCTGCTAGTGGCATCTGTGGCTCTTGCCATTTTCTTTCTTCTAGCAGTAGTAGCCCAGCTGAGTCTTCTCTGGAGAGAGGACTCTTCTGCATGGGAGACTGGCTATCTTGGTCTACCTGTCAATCAAAGTGCCCCCTGTATTTTGTAACTGCTCCCATCATGGGGCCATTAGTGAGCTAAGCTAGACAACTGGATTCTCCACCAAACCCCTGGAATGTGGACATGTCTGTGACATGGAGATTGAAAATCATTAGAGACCATGCTTCCAGGAATAAGGGGCTATCTCACACTCTTGCTCCCCAGCATCTGCTCAGGCCTACCACCACAACTTTTCTTGAGAGCTTGTGAGTGTTCTTCTATCCTTCTCCTGGTTTAAGATTGTGGAGCTGATTTTTAGTGGCTATAACCAAGGAATCCTAAGTGATCCACTCTGCCAACCAGAGTGGAGAGCTCTTCTTCCTGAAGAAGAGCCAGAAAACAAGTAGAGGGAGAAGGACAACCTCACCCAAGTGTCTGGCCCTATCACCAGTGCTGCCCAGTAGCTTATCAGGCCAACAGAAAATTTTAAATGTGCTAATATCTACATTAAAAGAGGAAAAAGAAAGAGTGATGCTCATTTTACAAATACATTTATGTAATCCAATATATTCAAAAGAGCACAATTTCAATATGTAACCAGTATAAAAATTGTTAATGAGATACTTCACATTCTTTTTTTTATCCTAACTCTTCAAGATCCTGTATTATACTTTAACATTTCAATTTGGATGCTAATTTTCATTACAAATACTCATCTGTATTAAGTTTCTATAAAATAGAGCAGTTTAAAAGTAGATTCACGTACACAAAATTGTGAATACTTGGAAATTTTCCAATAACTGAATGGAGCATTAGTATTTAAACTTAAATTTAACTTAGCTAAAATTGACTAAAGTTGCATATTCAGTTCCTTAGTTGCCTTGCCATCTATCAAGTGCTTATAACCAACTATAGGTAGCAGCTTCTGCATTGGACAGTGTAGCTCTTTACAGTCGCTATGCTCTTATCACATCTACATCTCATGTAAGCCTTCCAAAAGTGAGGAGAGAATTGTTACTATTATTAATGCTATAGTCATTGCCATTATTAATAGCATTATCATGTCCATTCCCTAAATGGGAAAATGGAGGGGCAGAGAGATTAAATAACCTTCAGGGTAATTCAGACAGGAAGCAGTGGGTTCAGAGCTTGAACACAGTTTGGTGTGACAGCAGTGCCAGGCCAGAGTCTTCTGGGTCATGCACAAAGAGATAGCCTTGAGTAACAGTGCAAGAGTAGTCTGGCATGAATGTGCTGTGACCTGGTCGCCCTGCTTGTCTTCTCTGAGATGCACTGCTCTATCTGTGAAGCAGGAGGGTAGGATTGCTTTGCCTCATCATCTCTGAGGGGATATGGGTAGAGGACAGAACGTAATGGAAGCTACTCCTTCTGTGTCATTGGGTGGAAATGGAGACTAGATAAGGGCAGGGATTCTGCTTTGTTCACTGCTAAGATTCTGGTACTGACATGCAACTGACATTCAATAATTGTTGAATGAATAAATGGATGAATAGATGTGGAGGAAGAGAGAATCCAGTGTGGTATAAATTTAACTTTAAAGCTTTTAGTCTGTAGGGTATTCCACAAGCACAGGCGAGTAGGTATTTGGTATTCTAAATAAAAAATTTTTGAATGCATTCATATTTTTGGATGAAGTCGAGGTATGATTTCTGCATTTGCTGCATTTGTTTTTCTGTCTCCTCTCTAGCACATGCATGCATCCCTGAGAGCAGTTGGTGACTCTGGAAAAGCCTGGTGGAGCTTGCACCTAAGTGGAAATAGATTTCTTTTCTTTTACTCAAACCTAGATAAGAAAATCATGAACATTGCAACACCAAATGTCTTAGTCTGCTTGAGCTGCCATAACAAAATGCCATAGACTGGGTGACTTAAAAACAGAAATTTATTTATCCCAGTTCTGGAGGTTGGAAGTCTAAGTTTAGGGTGCCAGCCTGGTTGGATTCTGGGGTTGTGGTGAGGGTTATCTTCTTGTTTTGCAGAGGGCCATCTCTTTCCTTTGTGTATGCATTCAGAGGGAGGGAGGGAGGAAGAGAGAAAGGGAGGAGAGAGAGAGACAGAGACAGAAAACTGCTGCGCTTCCTCATCTTATTTGGGCACTAATTCTATCATGAGGACCCTAACTTCTGACCTCATCTAACCATAATTACCCCCCACATACCCTATCATTAAATTCCATCACAGAGATTAGGGTTTCAACATGAATTTTGGGGTAATGCAAACATATAGTTCGTAACACCAACCACTATAATATATACAACCTCATGACAAATTGATTACCTGAATATTTTCTGTTATTGACATTTAAAATTTTTTTCAAACACCTTTTTTCCTTGGCCTAGATATTTGTGTATAAATAGCTAAATATGTTACCATATTATAAAGCAACAGTAAACTTCCAGTGGGAAGACCTTCTCTTTCATTTTCTTCACCGTGTACTTGCTTTGTAGACTTGGACAAGTTTGTTCACTTCTCTAGTCCTCTTTTCTTCCTCGTCTTAAAATTAAAGGAAGAGTTAAAAGGCTTCTTAATTTCTGACTTTCTATGATTCTGTGTTTTCCTTAGAATTAGTCATAAAAACGAAACATGGCTGCTTGCATATGATTTGAATATATCCCTCATCCATTGATTCCATATCCAAGAGACACAGAACACTTGATATGTGATAGAAATCATTCTAGGCACTGGGAAAACAGAAATAAAAACAAAGCAAAATTCAGTCCTTGCCCTCTAGTTGCTCCTAGTCTAGAAGGAGAGATTGAGAAGAAAACCGACAGACCACGGCAGGAAGAATCTGCCAGGAGATGCTGCAAGCTCACATTTCAGTAGAACCTCACCTAGCTTGGGGGTGAGAGGTTTGTTAGGAGACGTGACAAGAGCCACTCCTGAAGGATGACTGAGATAGTGAAGACTCTCATTGCTGGCAGAGGGGAATGTGCACAAACATGGGGAGGAATGAGAAACCCTGGAATCCACATGAATAGTTTAGAAAGGCTGGAGCAGGGTGGAGGGCAGAAGTCAGGAGGTGAGGCTAGGGAGCGAGCAGAGGCCAGATTACCCAAGGCTCTGTGTGCTGAGCAAAAGGATTTGTGTTCATCAGTGTGCAGCCACGGAAAAAATTTCAGCAGGGGAATGGTATGGTCAGATTTGCATCCTGGAATAGACTGCTCATGGACAGCTTGGAGGAGCTCCTGTGGGGCATCTCTGAAATCAAAAAGATTGGCAGGCAAATTGTAAGAAAGTGCAGGGGAGAGATGACAGATTTGGAAGTAGAACCAAAGTGTGGAGTTGAGACGGCAGGGGACTCTTGGCAGGTGAGGGCTACAGGATGTAGGTATGAGGACCAGTAAGGGTCCAGTGTGAGCACTGGGCCATAGGCAGGCCCGTGGTTATTTTCCTTGAGGAGGCAGCATGGTCTGTAGTGGTCCTGCAATTCTGCATGGTCGAGGGAACAGGTTCTTAGCAGCTCTGACTCTGTTCTGTTTGGGGGGTGTTTCCATTCCATTTAGCTTCAGAATATGTTCTATATTAAATACCATCAGTGTAATTACAGAATACGATACACTGTAATTATGCTCTATAATTACATTTTCTTCCATTAGCAGCATGGCATTCCCGCTCAACACAAGCCCCCAGTACCCTGGACTGTTAGCACAGTTGGGACTGCAGGCCATCGGGAGCAGACACAGGCCTCTCTTTGTTGCCACTGTCAACTGAGAGAGTGGGACTCACAGGCAGGCAGTGCAGTGCAGTGGTTAAGAACTGAGCTTTGGAAGCAGACCTCCCATTTGAATGACATTACCACTATGATCTGTGGATCTTAGCTATGTTACTTAATGTTTCTGTGCCTCAGTTTCTCTATTTTAGAACAAGGATAATAAAGCTCACCTCATAGAGTTATTTTGGAAAATAACTGAGATAAAAGATGCTTATTACCTAGCATGGAACCTGCTGATTTTGTCATCAATAAAAGATTATACTGATGGAAAGAGATAATGAAAGGGGGACCCTGCCACTCTTCAGATCCTGAACTAACATCTTACCTGCGTTGATGTGGGGGAGATAGAGTTTGCTAAGCATTGATTGAAGAGAAATGATGTTGTCATAGAACCATAGAGTGCTCCCACAACTCAGCGGTTTCCCTCCCCATGAACGGAGTCCACTGAGGATCACCAACTTGCCACACAGGTCATTCTTCTTAGAGGTGTCTTAAATGCACAAACTCATGACTCCCTACCCCTTGACCATGCTAGGGATGGATGTTTTAGCTGATGTAAATAGGTCTCTTCATTTGTAAAGCATACAATATTCATTCTCTTATTCTATCCTGAAATGACTTTAATAAATAGTATCCTTATTTCATAGATAAAGAAATGTGTCTAGAGGAGATGAGTGAATTTTCCAGAATATCCATTTAACAAATATCAGACCTGGGGCTTGACTCCTCCCATTCCATGTTCTTTCTTCATGTTCCTTTACTTTTATCCCACAAACGCAGAGCATCTACTCTGTGGCAGATGCCATAACACAGCAGACACTAGAAGACACAAGGCTGCCCTCCCAAAAGGAGTTTTCCTCTCCAATGCTAGATGAAACCCGTGCCAAAGTCCAGCACGGATGTAACAGGCACCATTTGGCCACTGCAAATCGGAGGGTCCATGAGTAGAAAGAACGCAGTGGTGGTGGGGTGGGCAGTGCTCCCCGCTGGCATCATCAGAGAATAGTAGGTATCTGTGTTGGGACATGGCGGGGGACAAACAAGGCAGAAGGGAAAGTCGTCAGAAGTTTTTTCGGCTTGAAGTGACAAAAACTTAAAAACTTAATTCAGAACACAGGGCAGGTGGTGGTGGAGAATATTATATTGGTGTATGTAACGGACAAGTCCAGGAATGCAGAAGTTCAGGCAGGTGTCCATCCAGGGCTCAGATGATGTCATCTTACCTGTCTCACCTCATCTTGTGGCTCTGCTTTTCCCTCTTGGCATTTCTCCTCATAAGGACTCCTTTGTGTGGCAGGGAAAAGGGTGTGGCAGCTCCTAACTCATGTCTTCTCAGCTGCAGAGCACCAAGGGCATCGTTGCTCCAGCGGAAGAGTCCAGGGAGGACTGGACAATGGGTATGTGCCCATTGGCAGCCCATCATGATGGCCGGAGTCTGGGTTATCCTCTGTGGGACATAGTTGGGAGGTGAAGTTAGATTAAGGTGGCCTCACCTGGTCACAAGGAATGGCTCCCCCACAAGAAGGTAGAATTCTGCTACCAAAAGATGATGTGAAGGAGTCCTGAGAAATCCACCCCCAACTGCCCACTAGAAAAAGCAATCCTCATAGGGGAAATAGCAGAAGTTAAGGCCTGGGTATGGAAAAGTATGTCTCATTGATAGACAGGTGACTAGTACAGAATCAAGAGGAATGTTTGCAAAGGCAAGTAGGGGTCAAATTGCAGAAGAGTCTAAGTGCTGCACTGGGGGTCCAGAGAAGGTCTTTTCCTTATAGAGCTCTCTGAAACAAAGTGTCTAGCTTGGGTCTCTCCATTGTTCCACTGGACTCAGAATTCTTGACTGTGCTTTCTCTTGATTTTAGGATAGGACCTACAGTGTCATTTCCTTCTACTGAAATTGTTTCCTCTCTCTTTGCTTAGACTGTTCCTGCTCAGATGTGATGTCTGGCATAGAGATCACTGCCTCCAGGGAGCCTTCCCTGACTACTACCCTAAATGAAGTAGATGCTTCCCCAGCTTTCTATACTGTGGATGCCTATTTCTTTACCCATACCACTAGCTCCCATGTAGTCAGTTTTTAACAATATTCTGATCTTTATTTTTCATGGGAGAAATTGAGCCAAAGGGGGAGTTAAGTACTTGGCCAATAGGATGGAACTGGAATTTAAGTTTAGGGAATGTGATTTAGGAACTTTCTCTCAACTACTACTGTTTGAGTAGTCATGTTCAGGATCATATTCCCAGCATTAACATCATTCCTGTCCAAAATATCTGTGGTTCAGATAAAAGAAATGTGTGAATGGAGGAATGAATGGATTAGGAAAGAGGGATGAGATCCCCATGGCTGGAGTTATTCAAGCAGAGGCCTGGTGGGTGTCAGTGTGGAAAAGCACATTATTGCATAATTTTGGAATACTGGATGAGATGGTCTCCAAATTCCTACCAACTCTGTAATGTTTCCTTTTTTAGGAAAAATTTTTACAAAGAGATTGAGGCATTTTGAACAATCAAAATTGAGTCACAGTCGTCCTTGGAAATATCACTGGGATTGTCGTGTAAGGTGGATTAACTGGGTTTGCCATCAGATTTACCACCTCAATCTGTGATGACTGTGGATTAGGGAAGGAGGACAGGTGTTGTCCCCCATTGTGAGAAATAACTGTTAGGCTATAATTTGAGAAGTTCAACCATTCTGACCTGGGTAACTTCTGAGCTCAGGAAGATAAAAGAGGCCATATGATAAGTAGGGGAACATTGTGATATGTTGCAAAGGGCCTTGGGCTTGAATTCAGAAGTGAATTTGCTTCCTGCCTCTGTTGGGAGCCTCAGTTTCCTCATCTGGAAAATGGACTATTATTAACCCTGCTTATGCTACTTTCAGCCTCACGGAGAGGATGGAATAGCATGGTGTGTGCTGAAGCGTTCCGAGGATGTCAAGCACAGTGTGCATGGAGGTACTGTATGTAGTAGGAGGTTGTGGCTATCAGTTCTGCTCCCTCCCCTCCAGGCCCATTCCTGAATCCTCCAAGAAAGGGATGAGGTAGGGAAAGGTACCAGAAAGGGCCACACCAGGAAGAACAAGCAATTTCCCTGAATCATAAATTCTATCTCAGGACCTCAGCAGACTATAAAATTGTTATCTGAAGGGTGGAAGTGATTTATCGAAAAATAAAAACTCCCCCTCCACAGCAGAAAGGCATCCTTAAAGATCTTATATATGATTTCATAAAGCTGCATGGCATCTTTTCAATTCCTTCACGGGCCAGGTGGGCCCAGAGCCCAGCATGCTGATGAAATGGAGGGGCGGCTGAGGCTTAGAGGGAGAAAAATCCAATTACTCTTGCTCTGGGATAAAGGAATTTTGGGGATTCAAAATCACTGGAGCATAATTGGAATTCTAATAAAACGAGGTGTTTTGGGTGTGTGTAGGGGGGTAGAAGTGGTGTGTGGGGAAGTGCAGGATCCCAAGGCGGCTGTGGGAATGACTCCAAAAGGGTTTATCATCAAATCAGTATATTGTTGCCTGGAATTTTCCACAGTACCAATTTGCTTGTGGCTAGCTGGAGGCAAAATCGGGAAGGAAAAAAAGTTTCAAAGTTCCCAGGCCCCTTGGCTAAACTGAACCTTCCCTGAGGGCTGCCAAAATCCTAGCCAGTGGTCAGTGTCCCTGCCTCCCATTTGCTCTTCGGCTGAGAGCCTTTGAATGGGAGAGCAGAGGGACCTTAAAGGAAAACGTGGTCTAGCAAGAGGAAGGACAGTCCTACAGGTGTGCAACAGGAACAGAATTACAGGATCTTCCATCCAGAAACCCATCTTCCCAGAAATCATGTCATTCTCCCAAATAATTGGCCTCCATTTTCATGAACATAGCAACAGAGAGCTCCCCTTTTCAGGGGACAGCCAGGCTGTCATGCTGGTTGGAAAGCCGTCCCTCTATAAGGCTGCCTGGAGTCCAGAACAAAGGATGGTGAAGAGGAAGAATGAGGGTCCTCATGTTTTTTAAATTGATTTTTTTGAGCAAGAGTTCTCTAGCACCTTGTGCAAATCACTTTGCCTCTCCAAAGCTCAATTTTCTCATCTATGCAGAGGGGATTATGAGAGTAAATAATGCCCAGGAGTATTGTGAGAATTCCATGAGAATTCTTAGAAAGCATTTAGCTTAAAACAGACCCAATGCTCACAAATGTTATTATTATTTTTTATCATCTGTACAATATTTGCTGCTATGGTTTAGAAGTGGTTTGAGTGTGTCCCACAAAGGTTCATGTGAGGGAAGCTTGGCCTCTGAGGTGGTGATACTGACACAGGGTGGGCCTTTAAGAGGTAGAACTTAGTGGAAGGTGATTCGATCATGGAGGCCATTCTCAGGAAGGGATTAATGTAGTGATTAATGCAAGACTGGGTTAGTTCTTGCAAGAGAACTAAATTATTATAAAGCAAGTCCACCCCATTGCTTGGTCCCTTCTGCACATGGCTATTTTCCTTTTGTTTCTTTGCCATGGACTATCATAGCCAAAGGGCTCTCATCAGATGCCAGCGCCTTGCTGTTTGTACTTTCCAGCCACCATAATCATGAGCCATATGAACCTCTTTTCTTTATACAGTGTGTAGCCTTAGGTATTTTATTATAGCAGTATAAAATGGACGAAGACACTTAACAGAGTTTTTTTGGGTATCACATGAGATAATTTATGTAAAACATCAAGGAGATGCTTCATATAAAGGAAGTAACTGATAAATATATTTCCTTTCTTAGCACTGTGTCTTTTCTCATGATCACCTCTGTGTGTGTCTGTCTTAGCTCCCATGCTAGACCAGGCTTCCTGAAGACAAGGTTCATTCCTAACTCATCTCTGTGTTTGTCCCAGGACTTGGCTTTTTGTGGGACTTCTGTGTATGTTGATAAATGCAAGAAGCTCATGTGTAAACCTCTTTAGCCCGGGGACCCACTTCACCTCTGCAGAAGGTCACCTTCCACACAGCGGAGTTCAGCAGTGCTGCAGGAACAAACTCTCCTCATGTATCTTGAGGCACCACCGTCAGCTCTTCTCATAGATCTTTCTTCCTTCTTAAGTGTCCATGCCTTTCCTTCTCCAGGGCCAAAATTCTTAAACATTCCAGTTTGAATATATTATTTTTCTTTCTTTTATTCCCTGCCCGCATGTCTCAGTCCAATGTAAATTGTCACCTCTGCGGTTGCTCTTTCAGCTTCTCTTCTGCTTCCTCTCTGGCCAAACTTTCCCCTGCTTATTCATTTACTTAATAAGTATCGTGAAACATATTTCTCTGCACACTAGGTAGGGATAGTGGTGAGCAAGATAGACAAGCTCCCTCCTCTAGAAAAGATATACATACCAACAAGGGATATATATGTAATATGATATAATGCTACCTGTAATGAAGTAGTGTGATATAAACTTGGGTCAGAGGACAACTCCAGGTGTTCAGATAAGGCTTATGTGAAGGAAGTGTCCATTGTTTTGAGACTCGAATAAGGATTTGATGACTAGAAGATCAGGGTGAAGAACAAAGAGAAGGGCAAGTACAAAAGACCTGAGGTGGAGCCAGGTCTCCCTGTTAGGTAAGCATGCATCAGAACTTTCTAGAGGGTTTGCAAACCACAGATTGCTGGTCCATCCTCTGGAGTTTCTGTTCAGGTTTGACATGGGGCTGGCAAGTTTCCATGTCTAACTAGTTTCAGGTCATACTAATGTTATTGGCCCATGAGCCACACTTTGAGAACCACTGTGTTAGAGAAACAGTATGGTTGGAGATGAGTGAGGAGGCAAAGTAATAGGAATTGAGAAGTGAAGGCCAGAGTGCATACAGTTTTTTTTTTTTTTTTAGTACTGGAGATTGAACTCAGGGGTACTCAACCACTGAGCCACATCCCCAGCCATATTTTGTGTTTTTTTTTTTTAATATTTTTTTAGTTGTAGATGGACACAATGTCTTTATTTTATTGCTTTGTATGTGGTGCTGAGGATCGAACCCAGGGCCTCACCTATGCGAGGCAAGCGCTCCACCGCTGAGCTACAATCCCAGCCCCCATATTTTGTGTTTTATGTAGAGACAGGGTCTCACTGAGATGCTTAGCGCCTCGCCATTGCTGAGGCTGGCTTTGAACTCGCGATTCTCCTGTCTCAGCCTCCCAAAGTGCTGGGATTACAGGTGTGTGCCACTATGCCCGGCATCAGAGTGTATACAGTTTTGCAAGACACAGCGAAGTTAGGATTTTCTCTGAAGGGCCATGGGAAGTCATAGGTTTTTGGAAAGGTTTGTGTTGGAAAACTAACTTGATTTTTAAAAAATGTTACTTTGGCTGTTCCATGGAGAGTGGAGTTCAAGTGACAAGAGTAGAAACAGGAGGTATCACAGGAGGATGCTGCTGAGTAACAAGTGAGAACTGACAGCCACCTGGCTCAGGATGGTTGAAGGACAGACGTTGAGAGAGCGTATCTCTTGTATTAACTTTCAGCTTCCCGAAGAGCAGCCGATGTGGAGCGATGTCTCAGCCTCAGTCCTATTCACATCTGGAGCTGGGTGATTCTTTGTCTTGGAGGCTGTCTTGTGCCTCCACAGTCACAGAATCCTTAGCAGCATCCTGGTCTCCCCCAACTTGATGCCAGTAGTACTCCTTCTAGATGTGACCTCCGAAAAATATTTTCAGACATTGTCAAATGTCTCCTGGGGAAAAGGGGCAAAATCATGCCTGGCTGAGAACCTTTGGTCTGGGGAATTCTTTCTTTCATTTATTCCACAAATATTCATTGATGCTAACAAATATCCACATGCTGGTATTGTGGTAGGGTTGGGAGATAACGGTGAACAAAACAGCAAGCTCCTATCAGCATGAGCTCACAGTTCCAGTAGAGACACAGAAGACAAGGAAGGTGACCACGGGCCTCAGGGCACGCCTGTTGGAGCTGTAGCTGTTCTCAAATCTGCAGCACAGAAAGCAAAGACAGAACTCTCCCAGGACAGGCTGAAGTTTCAAAGACAAAGGCCTCTTTAGCTGGGAGTGGATGAGGCCCAGGAGGGAGAGGAGGCGCAGACTTGGAATTACACTTGGAATTGTGGATTACACTCACAGAGTAATCATTTTGTCATCAGACACCAGTGAACTTTTGGAGACTAGGACTGTACAACACCAGTCATATCACACCTCTATTTCTCTGCTTCTTGCAGTGCCGAGAGCAGGCACACCCTGTGCCAGGCACTGTCACTGATATTCTAGAAGGCTAACCAGACAGGTACTATTTGATTTTTTTTTCACCAGCTGAGAAAATGGGTCCGGAGAGGCTAAGTAACCAATTTAAGGTCATGCAGCTGATAAGCAGCGTGGTCAAGCTTTGCGCTGGGAAATGCGTGGTATTTCATTAAACATGACCATTAAGATTCATTATTTGCTGCAGCTTTGTCAGGGTGGGAGGTAGCAGTCCTTTTTAGCAGTGGTGGTGGGAGAGAGGTATTTTACTGTCTTTCATGATTATCTTGGAGCAGAGAGTCGGAGGGAATCAGAGCAGGTGCTGGAGGAGTTGACCTTGAAGGCCTTGTCTCCTGAAGAGCCCCAGGCCTATAGGCCATTGTCATGGTGGCTGGTATTTCTAGTGCAATTATCTCATCCTCTTCTTAGGACTCTCTCAGAAGTTCCTTCCATGATCATTAAAACTGGCTCTGGGCTGTGGCTTTGAAAGCGGCCGGAACCGCCCAGGGCTGGATCGTGTCCTCATTAAGGAAGGACGGACTTCCAGGGACTTCAACAGGATTTCTGCTATGTTACAAATTGAGGGAGATGCGACCGGCCATGCCAATTACAGGTGGGTGCTGCTCAAAAGAAGTCGTTTTCTTTTGCTTTCAGAGATGTTAAGATATCCAGTTCCATTTAGACTCAAAGGGCATCTTGTTCTCACAGGGTCTGTGGTGGGCCTCAGAGCACAAAAGCAAGAGCTCAGACAGGAGAAAGGAGGGGGTGGGCATTGGGGAGAGGAGGCCATGTTGTGTGCTGGGTGGCTCACCCACCTGTAGGCCTGATGGCTTGGGGTTTGCAGGCTTGCTCTGCCATGACTTTTCCCAAGGCACTGACATTCTCTGTGCCTCAGTTTCCTTCTCCAAGACAAATAGAGGGCTGTCAGGAGGAATTAAGCAAGATTATGCATGTCAATCATGCAGCATAGTACCTGGCACTTAAGAGCAATGAAAAACTACTGTGTTCCTCAGGCTCCAAGCCAGGGATGTTCTCCTAAGATCTGGCCTATTCTTTCCCTGGGACATGCTTAGTCCCTAGGATCCTACAGCAAAAAAACAAAAAAACAAAAAACAGTCATGGGGAACATTAGAAAAGAGGCACACAGTCACCATGTGATATGGGGCAACTCTCCTCTGAGTCTTAGTTTTCTCATCCATCAAATGGGATGGCAGTATTCATTTGTTCTCTCCCTCATTTATCATGCCTGAATGCTTTTGGTCTGCCAGAGTCTAGGAGAAAACACCAAACAAAAAGAGACAAAGGCCCTCCCCTCGTGGAGTTTCTACTCTGAAAGGGAAGCCTTACAATGAACAAGTAATCACAGGAGAGATTATTATGATCACCGCTCTACAGAATTAAAATAAGATGATGCTCAAAAAGTAACTGGGAGGAATCTGCTTTCAGCAAAGTGGTCAGGCAAGGCCTCCTGAAGGTAGAGCTTCCAAGAGAGCCCCCATGATAAGGAGTCCGTAAAGAGCAGAGCCTGAAGTTCAGGCAGAGGAAAGTGGGTGCAAAGGCCTGAGGTGATAGAGTCTAAGGATCACAGTGGGCCTTCTGGTCGTGGGCAGGGGTTGCATGGACTGTATGATGATGATGTCTTATACACAGATGGCAGCGAGTCAGGATGATTGACACAGCTGCAGACCTAACAGACCTGGCTGGGACCACTAGTTCAACCAGAGATTAATCATGGCAGAAGAGTCTTGGAAAATGGAGGAGGAAGGACAAGGAATCAAGGAGAAGGCAGCAGTTGGTGGTCTACTCCTCCCTCAATGGTGCTCTTCCCGGGGGCACTGAAATCACAGCACTGGTTCTCATCTCATCTTCTCAGTACCTCTGGGTGTTGCAGATGAGGAGCTTAATGGCAGAGAGATCTGCTGACTTGCTCAGGTCATAGGTAAAGCATGATCAGAACCTAGATTCTTAGGCTTAAAGTGGGTTTGCAAAGTTTCCCATGTGGTGCTAACAGCTTCAAAGCCGTGGCTCCTGGTCAAAGGGGACTGACTTTCTCTGACAGTCTGCTGGGGTCAGCTGCTCTTCTAGAAATGGTCTGAAGGAAATCTAGGCAGCTCTTTGGGCTGCTGGTCCTACTGCTCCCCAGGTGCCTTGGGGGCTGTGAAATGATCATACAGCTGTCCCTGAAGATTAGAGAGACGAGACACAAGGCATTCGGGACTAACAGCAAAGAGGCCACAGGGTATGGCTTCTCCACCTCATTTTGTGGCCGTCCATTAAAGCCTTTGTCTTACAACAGGTACTGCTTATAAAACCTGATCCTGGAGATAGTCTTTCTATCAGATAACCTCCAGTATATAGCTTGTGTCCAAAGAGGCTCTCAGAAGCTCAAGGCCTGTGGGAACTTGGGTCTGGTACCTGTAGTTTTGTGATGGGCCCCCTGAATAGGTCAGTCAGCTGGCTCAGTGCCAGTAATGTGGATCTTACCACCTCTCTTTGGCCTGGAGAAAGTTCTGTATGCTATTCAGATACCTGGTAACTCTTAACTGTTGTCCCCAGTTCTACCTATCAGTCTGCTTTCCATTAACTATAATGTAATACCTGACCAATTAACTTAAAAGGAAATAAATTTTATTATTCTGTATGTTTGTTTTAACTTATAATTCTGGAGATCCAGGATCAGTAGTCCGTTGATTTTGGGTCTCTGGTAAAGGCACCACATGACAATGGTGGGGAGTTTGTGGTGGGAACAGACTAATTGTATGATAAGCTAGGAAGAAAGCATAAAGAATGAATGAGAGATCAAATCCGAGTCCCACAATCCCCATTAAGGGCACAACCTCAGTGACCTAAGAACCTTCCATAGGATCCACCTCTTGTTTTTATTGGTTCTTTACAGTTATACATAACATCAGGATTCATTTTGACGTATTATAAAAGCATGAAATATAATTTACTCTCATTCAGTCCCCAGAACTTCCTCTATCCCTTTCCTCCACATTACTGATCTTTCTACTATTTATTTATGGTTTTTTAAAATTAGATTAGAATGTACATGATGGTGAGATTCATTGTGGTGTATTCATATATGTACACAGGGAAGTTAGGATGGATTCACTCCCCTGTCTTTCCTTATCCTGTCCCTCCTCCCTCTTCTTCAATCTCCTTCCTCTATTCCACTGATCTTTCTTCTATTTTGATAGAATTCACCCCTCCCTTTTTTCTTTTCTTCCCACCCTGCTTCCTTATTTTGGACTAGCTTCTACATATCAGAGAAAATATTCAACCTTTGACTTTCTGGGTCTGATTTATTTCACATAACATTATAGTCTCCAGTTCCATATATTTATCAGCAAATGCCATCAATTCATTCCTTTTTTGTTTGTTTGTTTTGTTACTGGGGATTGAACCCAGGAATGCTTAACCACTGAGGCACATTCCCAGCCCTTTTTATGTTTCATTTTGAGACAGGGTCTCACTGAGTTGCTTAGGACCTTGCTAAGTTGCTGAGGCTGGCTTCGAACTTGCATTCCTCCTGCCTCAGCCTCCTTAGCACCGAGGATTACAGGCATGCACCACTGCACGTAGCTCATTCTTCTTTTAATGGCCAAGTAATAGTCCATTGTGTGTGTATATATACCACATTTTCTTTCATCTGTTGAAGGGCACCTAGGTTGGTTCCATAGCTTGGCTATTGTGAATTAAGCTGCTATAAACATTGATGGGACTGCATCACTGTAGTATGCTGATTTTAGATTTTTTGGAACTATATGGAGGAGTGAGATAACCAGGTCAAATGGTGATTCCATTCCTAGAATTCTGTGGAGTCTCCCTACTGCTTTCCAGAGTGGTTGCACTAATTTTCTTTCCCACCAAAAATGTAAGAGTTTACCTTTTCCCCCACATCTTTGCCAACACTTATTTGTATTCTTGATAATTGCCAGTTTGACTGGAAGGAGATGAAATCTCAATGTGGCTTTGATTTGCATTTCTCTGATTGCTAAAGATGTTGAACATTTTTTTTTTCACATATTTGTGGCCATTTGTATTTCTTCCTTTGGGAAGTGTCTGTTTAGTTATTTTGTCCATTTATTTATTGGATTATTTGTTTTTTTGCTGTTAAGTTTTTGAGTTCTTTGTATATTCTAGATATTAATGCCCTGAGGAGCAGGTAGCAAAGATCTTCTATTCTGTAGGCTCTCTCTATAAACTTAATTATTTTCTTAGGTGTGCAGAAGTTTTTTAATTTGATACCAATTCAACTTATTGATTTTTGGTTTTACTTCTTGCACTTGAGAGGTCTTGCTAAGGAAATTGGTATCTGTGCCAACATGTTAGAGTGTTGGTTTACATTTTCTTTTAGCAGTTGCAGAGATTGTGGTCTAAGTCCTAGGTCTTTGATCCACTGTGAGTTGACTATTGTGCAGGGTGAGAGATAGGGATTAAATTTCATTCCTCTTCATATGGCTATCCAGTGTTCCCAGCACCATTTATTAAAAAGGCTTTTTCTCTAATGTGTGTTTTTTTCACTTTTGTCTGGTATCAGATAACTGTATTTGTGTGGGTTTGTATCTGTGTCCTCTGTTCCATTGGTTTTTATGGTTTTTTTGGTGCCATTTCATGCTGTTTTTGTTCCTGTAGCTTGGTGGATAATCTGAGGTCTGGTATTATGGAACCTCCAGCAGCACTTCTTTGCTCAGGATTGCTTTGGCTATTCTGGGTCTCTTATTTTTCCAAATGAATTTTAGAACTGCTTTTTCTAGGTTTGTGAAGAACGTCATTGGTATTTTGATGAGGATTGTATTGAATGTGTATGTTGCTTTTGGTAGTATGACCATTTATTATTTATTTTATTTATTTTTAATATTTATTATTATTTATTTATTATTATTTTATTAATTCTGCCTATCCAAGAGCATGGGAGATCTTTCCATCTTCTAAGGTCTTCTTCAGTTTCTTTCTTCAGTGTCCATGGTAGAAGTTCTTCACCTCCTTCATTGTTTTTTTTTTTTTTTTTTTTTTTGAAGTTATTGTGAATGAGATAGTTTTCTTAATTTAGTTTTCAAGAGATTGACTATTGGAATCTAGGGAAGTGATTGGTTTACATATGTCGATCTTGTATCCTGCTACTTTACTAAATTTGTTTATTAGCTCTAGAAGTCTTCTGAGATAGTTTTTTGGGTATTCTAAATATAAGATCATGTCATCAGCAAATGGAGATAATTTGACATATTCTTTTCCTACTTGTATCCTTTTAATTTCCTTTTCTTGCTTGATTGCTCTGGCTAGAGTTTCAAGGACTATGTTGAATAGGCAGGCTCTACTTCTTTATGGCCCCATCACCTCCTAGTCGTGCCTGCCTAGGGACCAAGCCTTTAACACGTGGACTTTTGGGGCCCACTCTTTCAAATCATAGCAACCTCTGAGAACTCACAGAGTAAGTCTGGTCAGTTCCTTGGGATAACCCTTCAAATATTCCTTGAAGTCTTCTCCAGACCAAATAAATCCAAACTTTTTTGTAACATAGACTTGAGTCTTCTTACATTCCTATTAGCAGCTTATGGATAAAAAAGAGTGATTATTCTCAAATCAGTAGACCAAATTTAAACACTGTTTAATCATTTATGGCCATTTAAGTCACCTGAATGTGTGTGTATGTGTGTGTGTGGGGGTACACACACGTACATATACCTCTGCAAATGTATCTAGAATAAGGGTAGTGGCAGGGGATCCTAAGCACATGGAAAGCTGCCCAGGGCCAAATTCATACTCAGTGATTCATGTCCAAGATCCAATTTCTTCCTCACAACCTTTCTTGTTTTATACATGATAAAATTATGGCTCAGAGAGGCTAAATAATATGCCCAAATCATACAGCTAGTTAGTGGCAATAATTAGTTTTAAAGTGGTCTCTCTTATCTTAAACTTCTGAAATACAGTAACAGTTAACATTGCTCATTCTATATCCACAGATGGGAA
The DNA here is from genome assembly GCA_028644305.1 of Xerus rutilus. Taxonomy (NCBI): domain Eukaryota; kingdom Metazoa; phylum Chordata; class Mammalia; order Rodentia; family Sciuridae; genus Xerus; species Xerus rutilus. The sequence continues at coordinate 42,760,316 of CM053400.1, read as the reverse complement.
TAAATAATAATACTCCTTCCTTAATGATTCTTAGTGATGTGGTCATTAAGGAAGTGATATGGGCAAAAAATCTTATGAAAATCTCAATCAAAGCAATATAAATTTACTTATTTTTTAAAAAATTCACTTATTTTATTTCCTTTCTTTTTGTTCTCCAGAGAATCAAAGAAATGTTTTTATTTTAGTGCCATTTGAGGGGTTACAAAGAATAGATCACAATTTTAGTTAGGTTAAACAAAAAAAAGGAATTTACTTATGGGTTATGGAGAAGCCCAAAGAACCCACAAGAATCAATTAACTAAGCCTGTGGGTGGGCAATGACCAGGGACAGTCGTGGATCTTAGCAGCAGGAATTCTGAAGTTTTGATCTAAACGTTTGATTTTTGTAAAACTCAGCTGCAGTGAATCCTAGTCTTTGCTTCTCAGGTCAAAATTCCCAGATCTGCTGACTGGCCCAATGTAATCACAGGGCATTGACATCACCCCTGTGTACACATTCCTGAGAACTGGAGGCAGGTTCAGGGCTGAGGAGTTATTGTGAGCTGGGCAGCTTCTCCAGGAGAGGTCCAGAAAGTGGGCAGCCCATGGGCTTCAGAGGCATTCCTCACAGGCTGTTTGACTTATGGCAAGCATATTTGCTTTGTTGTCTACCTCTTGCACTAGGGTGTAAATTCCCCTAAGGAAGGAAGTATGTCTATTGTTCACCATTTATTTTTTATTTTTTGTGGTGCTGGGGATTGAACCCAGGGCCTTGTGCATGCAAAGCAAACACTCTGTCAACTGAGCTATATGCTCAGCACTATAGTTCACCATTTTAACATTAGCACCTAGCACAGCACCGGGTGTGTGGCACTAACTCCATGAATAAGTGTGGAAAAGTTGTTTGTTTGGATACGGGCACAAATTAAATAACCAGTCTGTTCTCTCTCTCTCTCTCTCTCTCTCTCTCTCTCTCTCTCTCATCCTCCCCTTCAACAATTTATTCAGCATGTATTTATTGAGTGTCTACTATGTGTCAGTAACTGTTACAAGTATTTGGAGCAAGTAGATTTTGCTTTAGTCATGTTCTCCTCCTCACTTCCTAACTCATCACTTCTCTCTGTGTTTCTCTTTTTCTCTCATTGTGATCAGTCTTCTTCCATGTGGAGGGAAAATGGCTACCTGTGGCCATTGGTACAAATCCTTCTTCCATCTTCATTACTTAAAGCAGGAAGACTCTTACCCTGCTAAACTTTTTTGTTCTGGGAAGGGGGTAAGAAGGCATTAATTGGTAGGACTCATTGAGCCAGAGGAAAGAGGCATTGGCCTGAGTCCCATAGCGGAGGGATGGTCCTAAGATTGGCAGCTCTGCTAGAATGATAGAACTGGAGTGGAGAACAGTAGCCATTCTAAGGGAGCCAGGCAGACAAAACCAACAGATGTCCCCTGCAGGAGCAGAGGGACCCAGGGTTCTTTGCATGTCAGCTGCCTGGGCACACTGCCATCTCTACTTTTACTCATGGCCTGGATTCCTCAGTATAACTGAGACTCTATCATGAACTGATCATTACAAGGATTGGTATCTGTGAGCAGAACATTTATTTCATTTCCTTTCTTGGGACTTGGGTAATTAAGTCAATTTCGTAAATATTTATGGAGCACCTTCTATGTCTATACAACTTGTGAAAAAGCAAGGATAGAAATAAAGAAGAAAAATCCCCTGACATATGGATAGTCTGAATTTGGGATATGCTATGGTATTTTAAAAAGACATCAGTCATAACTAATATATAACTCAGGCCTGGAGAAATCAACCGTTTCAGAAGACGTGGAAAGGAAGGAAGGAAGACAGTGATATTGAGTCCCTTACTGTGTGCTGAATTCTCTCTTTGGAGTTTCATGTATTCATGTACCACTATGTCCTGGGCTTAGTTTTAGTTGCTGAGACAGAGCAGTGGAAGGAACTAAACAGAAGAAAATCCATGCGTGTGTGAAGATTACATATCTGAAGGGGAAAACTGAAAATACACACAGTTGGTAAGTGTACTCTATGGCTAATGAAAGATGGTATACATAACAGCAAAAAACCAGGAGAGGGGAAAGGATGTGCTGGGGAGACAGCTTGTGGTTTTGAACAGTGTGGTCAGTGGAGACATTTGCCAGGACTTGAAGAAGGCAAGAGGTGAGTCTTAAATATGTTGGGGTAAAGCTTCTAGCCTGAGGGGACAGTAGGCATCACCTGAGGGTGTGGAAGCCTAGAGCATCTGAGAGACAGGAAGGAACCCATATGGCTGGAAGGAACTCATCCCAGGAATAGGGAGCAGAAGGTGAGGTCAGATACCAGCTGGAATGGGGTCAGGGTCCTGAAAAGATCACGCCAGACCTTACAGGACACATGGAGGACTTTGGCCTTTATTTGGAAGTTTTTGAGCAGAAGAATGACATGATTTGGCTCCCACAAGTTAATGTCATTCAGAATTTTCAAGAGTTCCAAGAATCTGATATTATTGATCCAGGTTTGTGATAAGAAATAAGGGTGAGAGAGGGCATATAACTTCCTCTGTATCAATAGTCAGTTTTGGAGCTGGATTTCAAACACAGATATTTCTGATGGCAGTGCTCTTTCCATTAGGCAACACTGCCTCCCTCACTTGCACACTTGTTCGGTTCTGATTGAATGACACAAGACCGCACTTTGCCTGCTTCATTTTAAATTTTATAGCAAACCATTAATAAAATTATCACAAAAAACACCCAAATAATTATCCTCAATTGTGAATTTCAAAGAATTCTTATGTACTTCATAATCAGAAATTATAATAATAGTACATTTTCTTTGTAGTCTTTATTATACACACTCATATGATTTAAAGCTTTACTATCTCTGAGGTTCTGATGATTTTTTTGTACAGTGGTTGAAATTCTCTTCCTTGATTTTCTTGGTAAAGTTGGTAGTTCTCTTTGTTGTAGAATTGCATGTATGTTTCTCAGGACTCTCAGAAGGCTCAGCTATGATTTTGTGTGTACCTATGTGCCCAACTTGCTCACTAAATTCTGGCTCTTTATGGGTCAGGAACACATCAGCAGTCAGTAAATAGCCTTGGGGTATTTGTCCAGCCCAGGACCTAGTGATTCTTCCCTCTTACTCTGTTCTCCATCAATCACCCTATGTGAATAATGTGACCCCATTCCGGTGTCACTGAAATTTGGACCAGGGATGGGTTCCTGACCCAATCTGGGCCAATCAGATGACCTTCTGAAACTGGTAGGTGGCCCTAGAGGTTCTGGCTCCATCTATGCTGGACTCTTGAGAGAGGAGATGTAAACTTGGGAACATTAGTATGGCCATCTTCTGCCTGCCACTTGGACTACACAGAATGGAAAGCTATTTGTTTGAGACAGAGTGAGGTGCAGAGAAGGGCAGAGACTAGGAGCAGACAAAGCCCTGTCTGGGTTGTTGACCGACCCCTATTTCCTGGGTTTAGCCTTTCAAAGAGCTGGCTGGACTTGAGCTTTGAGGATGCACAAAACATTATGTACTTATGATAAATATGTCCCTTTTTCTTTGCTTTTACTAGTTTGAGTTGGTTTCTGTTCTTTACAACCCAAGAGTCCTAAATAATCCTGTGTCTAGTTCACTTGTGTAACCCAGGCCCCAGCACAGTGTCTTACTCATGGATGATCTCAGGGTGGCATTCTCTAAAACTGGCTTCAAATGCCAGCTCTACAGCTTATCTTGGAGGCTTGCTTCACTACTCTGAGCCCCCATTCCTTCCTCTGCAAACAGGGATTATAAAGTCTTCCTGGCAGGGTTGTTATAGGATTAAAAGAAAGGGTTTGACATGTATTAGTTGTGGCACAGGGCTTGGCAGCTGCTATTGCTAATGCACGTTATGGAATCCATGGAGGAGAGATGATTCTTAATGACCTCCTTGTTCCATCCAGTGTGCCAGCTGGTGTGTGGATGGTTAGAGCTTGGGCTGCAGAGTCTGACGACAGGAGCTTGGCTCTCAGACTCACCATTTACTGGCCATGTCAACCTGGGCAGGTTATTTGACTTACAAAAAAACATAGTTTCCCCCTCTGAAATTGCCCTTTCCCCATCTTTAGCAATATGAGCACATAAGCTTTAGCTAATTCCGATCTTCAAGTATCCAGTTTGGCCTAAGAGATGAAAAGTTTGGATCCCAGTATTTGTTCTATCAGAGACTGTGTAACCTTAAGCAAGTCATAAAATCTCTGGGCCTAAGAATTAGGAAAGTGCTCAATTACAAAGCAGATCTGGTCTCTGTCCTGCCTGTCCCACAGATCATCTAGGAGAGGTCATCCAGGGTCACAGAGAAATGATGCATTACTTTGTATACTGTAATGTGCTTTTTGCACGTGAATTAACTACTCTGAATATGAGAAGCCTGCCTGTCCCCCATGGTGACTTACCTTTCTCATCTGTAAAACAAGACTAGTAATGCTGACACTGCTGTCATGATGAAGCTGAATTGAGATGATGTATGTGTGTCAATCAGCTTTTCACTGTTGTGGCAAAATACCTGAAATACTCAGAAGAAGGAAAGGGGCTGGGGATATGGCTCAGTGGTCAAGTGCCTACCCAGCATGTGTGATAGGCCCTGGGTTGCACTCGTGGGCTTCTGATTTCGGTCCATGGTCAAGGTGACTCTGTTGCTTTTGGGCCTGTCATGGTTTAGACATGAGGTGTCCCCCAAAGCTCCTGTTAATACAGGCATGTTCAGAGGTAGAATGATGGCATTATGAGAACTGTAACCAAATCAGTCCATCCTAGTTTGAAAGGGCTGACTGAGTGGTACCTGTAGGCAGTTGGGGCTTGGCTAGAGGAGGTGGTCACTGGGAGCATGCCTTGGAGCAGTGCATCTTCCCTGAGACCCCTTTTCTCCCTCCCCATCCTGGTGCTTCCTGAACGTGCCATGGGCTGAGTAGCTCTCCTCTCCTGGCCCCTTCTCCCATAATGTGCTGCCTCCCTTGAGGCTCAAAGCAATGGGATCTGCCATCTATGCGATCACTTATGGAGATCTTTGAAACTAAGAGCCCCAAATAAACTCCTCTAAGTTGTTCTTGTCGGGTATTTTGGTCACAGCGGTGCAAAGCTGAGTAACACAGCCTATCATGAGGCCATGCATAGTGTCTGCGAGTGTGTGGCAGAGCAAAGCTGTTCACTTTATAGCGGCCAGGAAGTGAAGAGGAAAAGAGAGGAGGAGCCAGGGTCTTCATGTCCCCTTCAAGGGCACATCCTTCCACTAGGCCCCACCTCCTAAGAGTTCCACTGACTCCCAGTAGCACAGGCTGCCTACCAGTCAACACATGGCCTTTGGCGACATTTAAGATGTACACCAAAACAGTATGAAAACAATTCCAGTGTTTCCTGGCTATACTTCCTTGTAGCCTAATATATGGTGATTTGCTTTTTCTCCTTTAGATTTTAGGAAGTGGTTTACTACCTTATTTTTTTTCCCCACTTTTTTCTTTTTTAACTTGAGCCTCAGCCTGGTCTTAGAATTAAAACAGTGTATTTTTATGCCCATTTCATAGCCTTGTAAATTGAGGCTCTAGGATATTAAGTGACTATGCAAGGTGGGACAGCAGTAGAAGAGAAGGAACTCATTCTCCATTGACCCCCTCACAATAGGTGAGGAAATATGCTCTAGAGCCAGCCTGCTATGTTTTCTACTCCAGCTCTCATATACTAGCTTGGTAACGTGGGGAAGTTACTCAACCTCTCTGTGCCATGATTTCCTGATATACAAAATGGGAGACGTATTTACTCCTGCAAAAATGGCACTAACTTCATAGGGTGGTGAGGAGGATTAAACAGGTACTATGATACTTGGCATTCGCCTCAGGCATGGTAATTGCTCTGAAAGTGTAGGCCCAGTGGGTAGGTAAGACATGCGAGTAGAAGGCCGTGGGATCAAGTCTGGGTTCAGCCTCTTAGAATTGTGTTGTTTGTACAGGCCAAGAGACCTCTCTTCCTTTGATAATGTGGATAAAAAAATGCCTATCCTGTGAAGATTTGAAGTTGTATATATAGATATATATGCTTGGCACATGTGGATACTTAAGACATGTAGGGCTGGGAGTGTAGCTCAATGGTAGACTGCTTGCCTAGCTTCTATGACGCCCTGGGTTCGATCCCCAACACTACCAAAAAAAAAAAAAAAAAATATATATATATAGTAAGGAGTAAGGTGGGTTGCCAGGAGGTGGCAAGTTTGAGAACAATAGCAGGGAGTTGAGAACAGCATGGGTTTACCTTGAGGAGGGATGACGACTGCCAGGAGTGAAGAGCAAGGACACAGAAAGGTCTGGACTGTGGAGGACTCTCAGCAGTGGGGACTCAGTGAATGCTCCCATGCAGGAAAGGGGTGAGCAGAGCGTCCCTGTTGAGGGACCACCTTGATACCTTGGAGGATGGATTGGAACCCATGTGTCCAGCACAGGGGCTCAGTTACGGGATGTTATGGTGGGAGCTGATGGTGGCCTGAAGGAGGACCAAGGCTGCAGGATGGCTTCTATGTCTTCTAACCACTAGCTGATATTTGTTGAGGGCTCATGGTTCCAAGTGCTTTACAATATTAACTTGATGTAGGGCAATGAATTAAGTTGTGTGTGTGTGTTGAAGGCACTAGGTGCTGTGGGTCATGGGGCAGATGAGTGCTCTGGACAAGTGTGTAGATCTCAGAGGTGGCACTGGACATGGAGGTTTGAACTTCCACACTGCTTTGGGAACCACAGAGCCAGGGAGAGACAGAAGCTTCTCATGGATACCTGAAGAGTGATGAGGGGTCAGTCTGGGCCTGGAGCACATGGACCTTCATAGACTTATCTACAGGGTTCCAAGTCTGTTCTGGTGCCAGTGCCTGCACTGAAAGGAGGGAGGCTTGGGCAGCCACAGGCAGTGTGCCTCTGGGGACCTCTAATTCCCACTTATGGGGAGTCAACAACTTACCATAGTTTGCACATGAAATGGCAGCACACCCAATCCCATCCATTTGGGGACAGGAATGGTGTATGTGTGCTGTGTCTGGCTGGATCCAGGTTCCTTGGTGAATCTTCTTAGCACCTGGGCCTTAGAGGAGCCCGGGAGCCCAGGGACTGCTGCCACCTGCTTCAGATCCCCTCTGCACCCCCGTTGCTTTTTCTTCAGCTGCTTCTCTCTTGTAGCCTGTGTTTATTTCCCTGTTGCTCTTTCTGCCTGTCTCTGTCCTGCTGTCCTTCTATCTCCTCCTACTTCCTCCTCTTTGTTTTTCTCTCTGAGTTTCTCTCTCTCTCCTCTCTCTCTCTCTCCCTCTTTTCCTCCCTCTCCTGGTCTGCTTCCATCTCCCTCTGTTTCTGACTCTTTTGTCTCTGATGGCTTTACTGTCTCTCTCAGTCTCTGTGAGAGCTTCTGCTGCTTCTCTGTGTCTCTGTGCTGGTTTTTCTCTCTGCTTCTGTCTCTCTATCTCTGCGTCACTGCCTTTGTCTCTCTCCATCTCTTTTCTTTGCCTGCACCTGTGCCCCTACCTCCATGCTTTCTTTCTGTTCTTCCCCTCCTCCCTCCCCCTCTTCTGCCTCTAGGAAGAGGGCAGAGATCACTGGGTAGGATTGGATGTCATTAAATGCACAAAAGGAGAAAGGACTCCTTTTCTCCTGCTTGCCCCTGGGGAATGCCTAACAATGAGAGACACTTTGGTGGGTAATCGATAGGAACAAGATGCAAGGAGACATCTTTGTTGGACAGCGGCTGCCAGCAGTTCCCTCTGACCGGAGCCCCTGGGAATGACTGGCCTCTCGACCAGGCTCAAACAGAGTGTATCACAGCGCAGCAGACTTGAAGTGTGAGCCCAGCACATCTGACCCGGGGGTGCCTCATTTCCATCCACTCCCCCTCCCTCCCCTTTCCCCTTAGTACTACTTCAGGAATATCATGAATAGAAAGAGAAACTGTAATACACAGGGCACAGATTGTAGCCAGCGTAGATTGTGGGGTTGGCTAAAAAACACAGGCTCTGGTTAGATCAATACTCTTAATCTTTCTGAGCTCCAGTTTTCTGATGTGTAAATCATGGAAACTCTCACACCTAAGATCCGTTCAGGCAGCCAGTTTTCTTTTTGAATAAAAATTTGATCAGCCCTCACTCCACAACTTAGACTCATATACCAAAGATCTCATTTGTCTTTTTCGCTGCTAAATTTCAGCACCAAGCTCCCGGGAGGTGCTTGGTAAGTGTGTGTGATATCAGACACAATTGCTCCCTAAGTGATCATCCAGTGAATGAACCTAGCTGCTTCTAGACCTGTGGGACCTGGCTGGCTTCACATTTGTGTCTTTGACTACTCAAAACTTGAGTTCTAGGCTAGACCCTAGATCTTTGTCCTTCCTGGCCAGCCCTGTCGTCCTTTCTGTGCATTCCTGTTCCCTGTATGTGGCCCTCTGATATTAAGAGGGTAAGGGAGAAGGCAGTGAGTCATATAGGCAGGAGTTTAGAGCACCGGACCCTTGGAGGTGACCAAGCCAGCAGAAGACAACACATATGATATCACTAAAAGTCAAGGAAGCAAGAGACCTTAGAGATCATCAGTCTACTTATCATGTCCCATTCTATAGGTAGTCAAACTGTACCCAGAGAAAGGGGTCACTTGACCAAAGTACGAGGACATGTCTTTGTGTCAGAGAGAGATGGGTAGCAGCAATAGGAGTTCTGCAGTCTCTCAAAGTTCATCAGACATTATCCTTGGTCTGTGTTCCACGTGCACTTATGCACTGGTGACTATGAGCCCCATGAACCCCATGCTCTGTGCTCTGAGACTATCTGCTCACTCAAGATAGTCCTTTTTGGGCATCACTTCATGTTATCTTGGTGAGAGGAAGCTCACCAAGCCTTCCCTGTCCTCCGACATGTAGTCCCTATGGGAGCCATCCCAGCCCCACCACAGGCAAACAACCAGCTGCCAGCAGCTGCTTCTTGGTGGTCTCATTCCAACTTGTTGCTCAAGGTCCACCAGAGGATCAGAAGGCTTCCAGGACTCCTCTATTCTGAGGAAAGTGTGCCTTTTTGCACTCTCTAGATCCTATACATATATGTGCTTTCAACTTTTCCTATTAGTTTTTAAATCAGCTTTATGATGTATAATTTATATGCAATAAAATTCACTAACATAATATGTACAATTCAATGTGTTTGGACAAATATATACGGTAATAAAACCACCGCCACAATCAGAATAGAGAACACTTTCATTTTCCTCCAAAGTAATCTCATAGTCCCTTGTAGTGAGTTCCCCGTAGCCAGCCCCAGGTAATCACGGATCCAATTTCAGCTGCTATACTTTTTCTTTTTCTAGAAATTCATATACTTGGAAACATTTTGTATTCGGTTGCTTTCTCTTGGCATTATGTGTTTGTGATTCATCAGTGTTGTTACATGTATTAACAGTTTCTTCATTCTTAATACATTAAAATGGTTCTCCAGTTGTTTTAGCACCACTTAATTGATAAGGGATTCTTGCCCATTGTGTAGATATACTGCAATTTGGGTCATTTTCACTTATTGACTATTGTGAGTATGAGCTGCTATGAACATTCACATATAGATCTTGCTTTCGTTTCACATGCTTTGATTTCTCTTGTATAAATAGGACTAGATTGATATGTCATGTTTAACCTCAAAAGAAACTGACAAATAGTTTCAAAGTGTTGTACTGTTCTCTAATAGCAGTAGCTATTCATGGGAATTATAGTTGTTTCACATTGCCACCAACACTTAGTATTATCAGTCTCTTTATTTTTAACTCTGCTGGGGTGCAATAGTATCTCATTGTGGTTTGACTAATGATGTTGAGCATCTTTGGTGAAGTATATGTTCAAATCTTCTGTCCATTTTATCAGGTTGGTTGCATTTTTACTACTGACTTACAAGTATTCTTGTCATATTTTCTATTTTGAAAATTTCCGTTTAGTTGCCAAATAATAATTACATGTTTATTTCTGAGATACAGTGGGAACAATGGGACACAATGTAATCGTGGGTGTAATGATTAAATTAATCTAATTAACAAATCACCTCTCATATCTTTGTGTGTATGTATATGTGTGCTGTTGAAAAAATGTAAAATACACTCTTAGCAATTTTGAAACACATAATGCATTATTATTTATTTTAGTTATCGTTCTGTGACATAGATCACTATAGCTTATTCCTCTTGTCTGATGGAAACTTTGTACCTCTTGACTAACATCTCCCCTTTCCTTTTCTGCCTCCTTCCACCAGCTCCGGGTAATCACCATTCTATTCATTATTTCTACAAGTTCAGCTTTTTCAGATTCTGCATATAAGTGCGATCACATTTCTTTTCACATCTTCAATACAAGTCTTATGATGAATATATTTTGCAAATATTTTCTCCTGTCTATGGCTTAGCTTTTCAAGGCAAGGACAGAACCACTTCATCAGGACCAGACCAGACCTAAGGTTAGTCCACCATTGCTCTGGGTCTCAGTTTTCCCATTTGTATAATGGTGCTAAAAGTGTGTCTACTTCTTGGAGTAAGTGAGGATTCAAAGTGATAGTGCGTTTAAAACTTTGCATAATGCCTAGAACTTAATAAGGACTTGAAAATCATCAACAGATTGTTATTGTTTGATTTTTATTCATTCCATTTCTGCTCACTCAAGATAGTCCTTTTTGGGCATCACTTCATGTTATCTGCAGCTGGTAGCTGGAAATAACTGGAGCTCAGGAAAGCAGTCTGGACTGGAACTAAGGATTTGGGAGTAATTAGCATAGAGCTATCATCTGAAGTCCTGAGCCTGGCTGAACTCACTGAGTCAGGGTATATATAGTGGGATGAAATGGCCATTGCTGGAAACTTGAGCAATCCAAGCCCTTTGGGGATGAGCAAAGAAAGAGAGGCTCATGGAAATTGTTTAGCATGAGAGGATGAAGAAAGCCAGGAGAGAATAGACTCATAGATACCAAGGAAGTAGTAAATTTCAAGATGGTGGAATCACTAATAATGGTATCCCCCAGAGGCCCATGTTGAAGCCTTGGTTCCTAACCAAAGGTGCTATTGGGAGGCGATAAAACCTTTAGGAGGTGGGCTAGTGGAAGGAAGTCAAGTCTTTGAGGTATGTCTGTGAAGGAGATATTGAGACCCCAGCCCCTTCCTGTCTCTCTCTTTTGCCCCCTGCATGTCACAAGGTGAGCATTTTCCTCTGCTACACACTCCCACCATGATGTACTGCCTCATGATAGGCCCAAGAGCAAAGAAGCCAACTGACCATGGACTTAAGCCTCTGAAATTGTGACTCCAACTAAACTTTTCAACTTATAAGTTGATTATCTCAGGTATTTTGTCACAGTGATGGAAAGCTGGCCAACACAAATGTTAGCTAAAGGTGAGCCCCAATGAAGAGACCTGTGTGTTAGCTAAGAGCAGAGAGCATCCTTAGCCACTGAGCAGGTTCTTTCAATGGAGAGGTGGACAGGAAGCCCAATGATATGGGGTTAAAAAGTAAGCAGGTGGTCAGGTTTGGGGAGCATCCAGTATATACTCCATTTTCCCCTCCTCCTCTTCCAAGAGAGCAAATGGTAGCTTTCTTTCCAGAGTAGCACTTGTAGGGGAAGTTTTCTTTTTATAGTGTGGGAAAGACTTGAGGCATATTCTTGTACAGATAAGACAGAACTGATAGAGAGCAGATGATGATCAAGAGTGTAAGACCCATGAGATGATGGAAAAGAATGGTTTCCAAAGTATAGAATCAGCATAGGTGAGGGAATGTGAGGGTTTTATATTGTGTCAATTGGCTGAGATGGAGCAATGTTTCACTTATAGTTAAGGGTTAGAGTGAACCCAAGGAGACAATGCATGAGATTTCGAAGACTGAAAAAAAGCAGATGCCATCACCCAGCCTCTGAAGATCATTGTGCTTAAACATGGTGAGATACACATGCAGAGGTGCAGGCAGACTCCAGCTTGTTTTTAGTCATTGGGAGTGAGAGTTAGATGCAGAAATGCCAGAAAATTCCAGCTTATATTTATGGTTCTCAACTCTGTGCTTAGCTCTTTCCTTCCTGCCTCAACCCTAGGGTATAATCATACCTGTGAACATCAGTCTTCCCAAGAATTTCCCATCAACACACTCTCTCTCTCTCTCTCTCTCTTGTACTAGGGATTGAACTCAGGGGTACTTGACCACTGAGCCACATCCCCAGCCCTATTTTGTGTTTTATGTAGAGACAGGGTCTCACTGAGTTGCTTAGCACCTCGCCATTGCTGAGGCTGGCTTTGAACTCGTGATTCTCCTGTCTCAGCCTCCCTAAGTGCTGGGATTACAGGTGTGCGTCACTGTGCCCAGTTCCATCAACTCTCTTTTGCAGACCCATTCCAACAGCAGTCTGTGCCTGCTGTTGGAACATTCCCTTGTGAGCTCCAATTTGCCTATCCATCTTAGTATTTTAGAAGGCCTGGTTGGTGATTTTTACTTGATATTCCAACTTTACTTGATATTTCTGGGTTCTTTCCTCAGTTCTACCACAATTATAGAATGAGTTATTCCTACAAATCCTTCAATCCAGAATATGCATAGTTTCTACTTTTCCAATTAAGCCATGACTGATGGGGGGGTGGGTATTCCTACTCAGACTGAGAGAAGGCCCTAGGGGTGAGTGTAGGAAAAGAGTCCAAATAGATGTTAAAGGAGTTTCAGTCACAGGGTCTTGGGTCCTTTGAAGATGCCAGGAACCAGGTTATATGCAGAAAAAGGTTAGGGTTAGGGTAGCTTTTGAAGCTTGACAAAGTTGGAAAAGCTCTAGAAAACATACTATAATAAGTGGAATAAAGAGTAGAGAGAATCAGTTGTTGGGTAAGACACAGGATTGGGAGGTGGCCTGGAGGAGGCATGAGTTTAAGCCTTAGCTCTACTTCCTCAGCTCTGTAGCCTTAAATAAGTCCATGTTTTCCTCCTTATGGCCATAATTAGTCTGTCAGTTCTTACCTTTCCTCTGTTCTGCTCCATATTTCAGGAAACTACATTCCCTAAGCTCCCAAGTGGCTTCCACATAAGCCTGGTCAATGCATGGCACTTGGAGAAAGCTGGAGGAGGAGAAGGTGGAAGCCAGGCTGACTGCCATTTCCAGTCCCACAGCATCTCCTCCATGGCCAGCTCTGAATGGCCTCTTCCTCAGAGGCCCAGCTTCTGGCTGGCTAGACATTCCCTTTGTAGCTCTCGCTCTAACCAGAAGGCCTGGAAATGGTAGCAATTTCCTGTGGCTACTACCTTTGGCTACTGCTTTGGCTCTTCCATCACTTGAATAATGAAGTCTTTGAATTAGATTTCCTCTCTTGGAAATACTAGAGTGAATTTTATTTCCCTGACTGACACATTTGTTTGCGTAATAGGACAGATGTTGCCTCCATCTCAGAGTTATAGTGAGGCCACAGATGTGTCCTTAGGGCATATGGGAAAAGGTAGGAAGGGAAGTAAGAGCTGCTGTGTTAACTTAGATACACCTCTGGAGGGAGCCACCTCTGAGTGAATCCCACTGCAGGTCAGACACTGTCAATTTATTGGGCATGATTCTCACTATCTGTGTGACCCTGAGTGGCTTACTTCACCTCTCTATGCCTCAGTTTCTTCATCTACAAAACAGGACCAATAGAATGCCTAACTCATACAGTTGTTGGAAGGATGGGATGAGACACTACACACAAAAGGCTTTGAACAGAGCTAGGAATATTTTAACTACTCAGTGTTGGCTATAGCTGTTGCAGATTTAAGCTGTTATGATTGCCCTTTCATATTATTTTACAAAAGGCGCAAGGGCCCTGAGGATCAGTGAGGATCAACACAACTTGTTCATCCTCAGAGATGATGTTATGAAGACTTGATCCCAGGAGCCTGTGTCTCCCAAACTGAGCCTTTCCCACGGTTCCCCTCCTGCCAGTGTTGGTTACATCCAGCTGCACAGACATAGCAGCAGCAATTGCTGAACTGAGCAGGTCTTAGCTTCTTTGCTCCCCTCCCTCTCTCTTCTAGAGCTTCTATTTAAATCCAAGTGAAACCAATGTAGGGCCCCAAGAACAGGATGGACTCGATCCTGGTAATAAATCTCTCCAGAGGTCTTGGCCAGTGGAAGGGCAGCTTGAGGTTTCACAGAGGGGGGCAGCTGCTGGCTGGGAGGTGAAGGTATGGTGGTGGTGGTGGTGGTGGTGATGTGTATACGTGTGTGTGTGTGTGTGTGTGTGTGTGTGTGTGTGTGTGTGTGTCCCCTGCTTATGCAGATTCTTTCCACATCAGCCTCCAGAGAAGCTGTGTGCATTCTGGAAGCTTTTTATTACCAATGGATAGCTCTCAGCTCTGCTTTCTCTTCCTCTAGCCCCTCAGCCCAAAATGTATTGAGCTGTGTTGGAGGCAAAAGATATTTTCAGCCCTGCTGGAACCCTTAGGGAAATGACTGCCATGGAAAAGAACCAGGGAGCTACGTAGGACTTTGAACTCTCCCCTCATATTTGCCCCTCCATCCTCCCAAGTACTACTGCCCAGCAGGCAGTGACCACTTTATAAGCTCAGAGAGCAGGTCTGCTTCAAGGCTGGCATTGACCTAAGCAACCTCCTCCTTGGTTCTTTGCAAATAGCAATTTTGTATCTTTGGAATTCAATTTATAGCTGTAACCAACTCTTTTCCTTTTTCTTCCCTCTCCTCCCTCCCTTGCTAGCACTGGGTTTGATGTTTTACTGGACATGCTGCAGAAGACCAGAGGTAATAATGAATCTGTGTGGATTGAGCATGCTCACATCTGTTGTCTCATTTGAGCTTCCTGACAACCTCTGTGAGGGAAGTGTGCCAGATGAAGAGGCAAATTTGAGCCTCAGAGTGATGAAGTTTTCTACCCTAGGTCACGTAAGTACAAGCATAGAGCAGTACAGCTGGGGTGCAAAGTCAGACCTCTGGCTCCAAAGGTCCTCTGGCTCCTATGCCATGCTTCCCCTCAAGCAGCTGATGCTAAAGTGCTGTTCTGGTGGGTTCATAGGCAATTCTGACTGTACTGCATCAAAACTGGCTTGAACCAAATCATCAGAAAATACTTGGTTTTTTCAAAGAGTGATGGCCTTTCAGTCCAAACCAGAACTTTGGGTTGCTATTAAGATAGGACATCATTACCCTAGGTACATGTATGTCTGCACATATGGTATGACTCTACATCGTGTATAACCAGACAAATGAAAAGTTGTGCTCTATTTGTGTACAATGAATCGAAATGCATTCTGCTGTCGTATATACCTAATTAGAACAGATAATTAAATAAATAAAAAAGATATCCTCTGGCCCTTCCAAAAGTACCATCAACATTTGCTAAATGCTTAATATGCACCATACCCTTTTCATTTAGAACTCATTATGACAGGACTATTGCTCTTTATAGGTAAGATTCTTTCTGACATTACACAGCGAGTAGAGAGCAGTTATAAAATGCACATTTGAGTTCCTCTAGATCTATAGGTTACTTCAAAAGGATTAACTGTCTCTTCCTACTGTGCCAAACAATATCACACTCTTTAATGAATCTGAGAGTACAAAACTGTAATCAAGAGCCTTTAGAAAGCATCAGGACATGCTTTTGTTGCTACGATTAATACCCATCAACTAAAATTGTCATTGTCTTATTGTGATGGAAATCTGAACACAGTGGCTTAACTAAATCAATGTTGTTTGTTTGTTTATTATTTATTTTAGTGAAGAAACTCAGGTAGTTGAACTTGATTGAGCTTGTATAGCTGCTCTAATAGTCAAGAAACTTGGCTCTTTCTAGCCTCCAGCTTTGACATTCTAAACGTAAGGCTTTTGTCATTATGGTTACAAGATGGTTGTCTTATCTTTGTGTATCAAGTCTTCTGCACTCAGGGTAGGAAGAAAGGTGAAGGATAACATCCACAGGACAATGGAGTCTGTCTCTATCAGGGTAACAACAGCTTTCTGCAAACTCTACTCAGTAGACTGGTTTACATCTGATTGGCTGAAAATGGTCACATGGCTGCCTTTGGCTATAAGGAAATCTAGGATGTGAGTGGAGGTGTTCTTGATTTACTGTGGTTCAACTTATAATTTTTTTTTTGATTTTCTGATGGTGCAAAAGCAATATGTGTTTAGTATTTCAAATTCTGAACTAGATCTTTTTCCAGGCTAGTGATACGTGGTATGATACTTGCTCATGCCATATCATGAGCAGTGACAGCAAGCCACAGCTCCCAGTAGCAGGCCGTCACCAGGGTAAACAACGGGTGCTCTACAATGTGCTTTGTTGCTAAGGTAAAATGTTTGGTTGGTTATGTTTATTAAAAGCATTTTCAATTTATTATATTGTGAACTTACAATGGGCTTGACGGTACATAACCTCGTTGTGAGTAGAGGAAAATCTGTATTTTTAAATAGCTACATGGTCTCCTGAAACAGAATCAGTGATCTGTTAATATAATAAAGACAGAAGGATGGATAAGGGGCAGGAGCTAGCAGTGTTTGCCACCAATTTGCACTGGGCTGTGCAGTAATGACCTCAATAATCCCTCACATTGATCCAGGCTTTTAATTTTCAAAAACACTTTTGTGTGCATTATCCCTTTTAATCTCCATGACAACCTTCTAAGTAGGGAGGGTACGTATTACCCAGGAGCCATGCAGTTCTGACATCATATTTCCCATTTTACCAAAGAGAAAACTGAGGCTCAAACCTACTTGGAGTCATAGAACAAGTAAATGGTAAAATCTGAAATGGAGACTAGTTTCCTGAGATACACTGTGACTTAGGTAAGTCACTTACTCTCTTTGCCTGTTATTTCACCTGTTTAATAGCAAAAATGATCCTGCCAATCTCATAAAGTCATGTGAGGATTCAGTGATTCCAAGTGTCTGCACCTCTTAAGTTCTCGGTAAAGACAAGAATAAATGGCCATTGAATAGACTCAAATACATTTTCCTGATCATCTCCAAAGCAAATTGGTTCCTTTTCCCCAACTAGCCATTTCTCATTAAGTATAGAATTCATGCAACTATTTACACATTTTCCCAATGAACAAAGGCTATGTATTTCCCAGTAAACTGAGAGGCCCTTGAGGGCATGTTTTGGAAAGATCTGTTTCTTAGGGTTCATGTTTTACTAAGGGACTTCCCTTCCATTTCTTCGGAGGAAGGCATATCTGCGTAACATTTATAACCTACCCCTATACCTCTTACTCCACTTTTAGGAATGAAACTCTCTGCCTTACTTGCTTCTTTCTTTTCTTGTTTGATGATATAGACAAGCATCTTGATTGGGTAGAGTTAATATGCTATAAACCATGCTCTTGGGTGTGAGGCAGGTGCCTTTTCCATGCAGTTGGTTGAGCAAGTGTTCCACAGTCTCTTTCCTAAGCCTGATAGCAAGGGCTATCCTTGGTAGAAGGGGTAGGAGGTGACATAGGAGAAAGCTTCATTCCAATATCTGATCCATGCACTGTTTACCAAGCAGCTATCCAAGTGATAAGTGTTGGTACCATGATCTCCATCTGGCTTCCTTGTCTTTTTTTTCAGCTGGTTTGAGACTGAGCAGCAGAAGGGTCTGATTGACATCTCAGCACAACTCTCAAAAGCAGGGAAGGTGCCCTTTCTCCTCCTTTGCATTTCAGCTACATTGAAACAATATCTGTCCTGAAAAATGAATGATAAAATGGATAATATAAATGAAAATACCTTATAAATTGTAAAGTTCTATTGGATAAGAGTTATTAGTATTACCACATATTTAATAAAATCTTCCTGTTGCTAAGAGGAAGTCTTGGCCTTGAATGAAATATCTCTTTGTGAGGTCTTGGCAGTGTGCTGAGGTGAGGGATTATGGAAGGCAAAGGAAAAAATGTAATTTTAACATGTTTAACCATTATTGTGCTAAGTATCATAAAACTGCTTAGCAGGAGTCTAGTGGGAGAAATACACATGCAAGAGTAACTCTAGAATAAGATAGTATGCAAGTGCATCAACCAACTGATATGAAAGCAGAGGAAAGGAGATGTGATTCTTTTCAGCTTTATTGAACTACAATAGGTCTACAAAACTGCACACAGGAAACTTTGATGAGCCTGTATATATATATATATGCACTTGTGTTATCATTCCCACCATCAAGGTCAGATCAATCTATGTCACCTCCAAGAATTTCCTTGTGTGGTTTTGTTGTCTGCTTGTTTTTATTATAAAAACACTCAACATTTTTTAGCCTTCTAAATGAATTTGTAAGGCACAATACTTACTGTTAACTATAGGCTATGTTGTGCAGCAGGTCTCTAGAAATAACTCATCTTGTATAACTATAACTTTGTACCCATTAAACACAACTCTCCATGTGGCCTCCTCCATCCCTGGGTAGCCACAATTCTATTGTCTACTTCTATATGATTGACTATATTAGATACCTCATGATGCAGTTTTCAATTTTCTGTGACTAAAATTTCACCAAGGTCCATCTATGTTGTTGTAAATGGGACAATTTCTTTCTTGTTCAAAGTTGAATAATATTCCAATGCATCTGTACAGCTACGGGCTGTGTGAAAAGATGTCCAGCACTGCTAATCATCAGGGGAAGGCAAACCGAAGCTTTAATGAGATATCACTTCAGGCCTGATATGGTATCTTTTATTAAAAAAGATAATATGTATTAGGTTATGGAGAAGTTGAGACTTTTATATATTACTGGTAAGAATGTAAAATGGTATGGCTGTTATGGAACAGTATGGAAGTTCCTCAAAAAATTAAAAACATGACTACTATTTGATCCAGCAATTCCCTCTGGGTATATAATCAGCAGAATTGATATCAGGATCTCAAAGGTATATCTGCATGCCCATTTTCGTTTTGGTGTTATTCACAATAGATAAGATGGAATGAACCCAAATGAACATTGACAGATAAATGGGAAGACTAATTTTAACTTGAAGCTGGGTGTAGTATAGGATCATAAAAGGCTTGGAAAAAGTGGAAATATTTGAGCTGAGATTCAAAAATGAACAGCGTTTTTAACAGGTAGTAGTTGCTAACAACAACAACAACATTATTGAGTGTCATGCCTCAGGCACCGTGCTAAAAAATGTGTGTCTGAATCTCAGGTAATGTTCCCAACAACACTGTATGGTTCTATTTTTACAGCAACACTATATGGTGCTATTTTCATTGCCATTTTTTTTAGATGAAGAAAATGTTCTTTATTGTCAGAACATACACAGAGGAAGGACAACTTCATGGAAAGCCAGGAAAGGGTATGATTCTTATGCAATGATTTGTGTAGGACCAGGGATATATTAAAAACCCCTAAGTTTGCTAATTTGGGGCCAGTAGGAGTCCAGTGTGAGTGTTGGGGAGGATCTGGGGAGATGTAGTACTTCCGGCAATAGGAGTTATCTCTCCTGAGCATAAACTCTGGAGAGTTGACTGTCATATACTTACTACATACTACCTTTTAAAAATAACTCTGCACCCTAGTCTGCTCATCTGCATAAAAAGAGCATAATACTCTGCTCACTAAGAGGGCTAATATGGGATTAGATGAAATAAAGATCTATGAATCCTTTTTTGAACAGGGTTAAAGTACTGCTGGCTCATTTCTGTTCTTATGATCTTTCAGCTCTGTATTATTTATCCTTTGTGCACTAGGCATCGAATAAACCTTCCATACATATTAGTGTGGATTCTTACAACAGAACTATCTTACCCTTATTTTATTGATGATGAATTACATGCTGAGGGAGGGGCATGGTCACTCAGCTGACAGATGACAGAGTGGACTAGAACTGAGGTCAACCTGTTTCTAATCCTTGGGTCCTTTCTACCACACCAATACTGCACCAGGAGAAAATGGTAGATGTAACTGATATAAACCATCCAGTTTAAACTCATTTTGTAGAAGGTAGTTTGCAAAAGACCCATCTGTGAAATGAGCAACAAACAAATGTATATGCTTCTTTTCAAAAGTTTTAAAGTATGTAGCAGTTCATACTGGATTTTAAGAGTTTTGAAGATTTTCAATTTTTAGTTGATCCATTTCTTTTTTCTTTTTTTCTCCCATAACAGCATTTTGAAGGATAATCCAGTGGTTTCTATTGTAGCTCAACAAGTAGAACAGGAGTTGGGGTGTTAGGCCTCACTGGCCCCTTTAACTAGGAGTACCTTCAGGGATACAAACCACTCAGCTTGATGAGACAGCTCTTGCAGATGCCCAGGATGGCTTCGAGCAGGTTGGCTTTTGCAGGTTTATGCATGTCACAGTGGAGGCTTCCAATAGCTAGGAGGAGTTTGGACCAACCCTCGTCCATGCTGCGAACGATGGAATAGACATAGTCAAGAACTGGCAGAATTCCCACTTATGCACTCTGATCTATGGAGTGAGGGTAATTATGGTAGGAAAGTCCAAGAAGAAACTTCTGGAATCTCCCTTCCTAACCAGAATATTAGTGAAAAGTGGCACCCAGCCTGGGCAGAATGCCATTCATTAGTGGCAAAAACCTGAAAGATTTCACTTGTTTGACACATTGTCTTCTGCCCCTAAATCCACATATCTTTGTTGGATTCCTTAGAAGAAGACCCAAAGTCAAAGATTCAAATGCAAGTAGCTGTAGGGACATTTTTGCTATCTATCTACGCTTTCTTCTTTGATGGTCTTCTTTGATCACATGATAAACTAACTAGTGATCTCTAAATTTATATTCTCAGCTTTGACCTTCTTTAGAGCTTGAGACCTGTGTTACCACGCTGCCTACTTAACATCTCCATTTCATTGTCTGTTAGCCTACACCTAACAAATTAAAAAAAAGAAAAAAAAAAAAAACCTGTGAACTGCAATACCCTACCTCCCAATCTAATCCTTCCCCATCTCAGCAATCACCAAGCTTATTAGGGCAAATGCCATGGACTCATGGTTAATCAGTTCTTGTGATTTGGTCTTCAATTCTTCCTGAACGTTCCTGCATCACATCTACATCTGTCCCTCTGCTCAAAGACACTGTAGTCTTTCCCCTATTTATGGTAGCTCCCAGCTGGTTCTCTCCTTCCGTTCTTGCTACCCAATCATTTATCCTCCACATAGTAGCCCGAAAAGCTTATAAAAGTTTATACCAAATATCATCATTTCCCTGTTCAAAACTCTACTTTCTTTCCATAGAGCAAACTCTGAATCCTCACCAAAACCGAACCCTGCTTGGCTGACTCTTACTTCTCCCACTTAATTTTCTTATCTTTTTTTTTCTTTTTTTTGGTACTGAGGATTGAACTCAGGGACACTCGACCACTGAGCTACATCCCCAGCCATATTTTGTGTTTTATGTAGAGACAGGGTCTCACTGAGTTGCTTAGCGCCTTGCTATTGCTGAGGCTGGCTTTGAACTCGTGGTTCTCCTATCTCAGCCTCCCTAAGTGCTGGGATTACAGGCATGCGCCACCCCGCCTGGCTCCACTTAATTTTCTAACTTATTTCTTCCCACCAGTCATGGTGGCCTTTTCAATGCTCCTCACGTCCACTGAGCTCATCCTGGCCTCAGAACCTGTACTTCCATCCTTTCTGCCGAAGATGTTTTCCTCCTAGATCTTTGCATGACTCGTTCCTTCATTTTAATTAACTCTCTGCTTCAATGCTCACCTTCCCAGAGAGGCCTTCTCTGATGACTCATTCCAAAATACACATATCTGCTGTTCTCGTTAAGGGACAGAACAGCCTACTGCATCAGAGGGTTGCAAATGTTATGTCTTAGACACAATACAAATTTATGTCCTTCTTCATTTAACAATTCAGGACCCATGGGGTATCTCTGATACCCTTCCAGGTGTCTCCCAAGAATGCTCTAATTGTTGCCACTTCTCAGTCAACAGGGAAAGAGAAATCCAAGGTAAGTAGTTTTATCTCAAGAAGGTGACAATAGAAATCACTGTCACTTGCACTCCATTAGCCCAAACATGGTACATATACACCCCTATCTGAAAGAGAGACTGGGAAATGTCATCTTTTACTGGGTGACCTCGAGTTTAATCAAACTCAAAGGTTCTATACTCCCAAGAAAATGAGAGGATGGGTCTTGAGGACAATAGTCTACCTTGCCCACACAGCCCAGCTTCTTTCCCACTCTCTTCTGTTACTTCATAGCACTCATCACGACTTGACCTCATGTTTGTGTTTGCTTCTTTGTTAATGTTCTACTGTCCTCAGTCTGTAGAGCATCAGCTTAGGGGGCCAGATCCATGTTTTTCACCACTGTATCTAAGAGCCTAGGAGAGTGCAGGAGTAGGTGTTCAAAATGTATTCATTAAGTAAACCAACAGTAAAAGATTTGGCTGCTTTTCATATAATTTGTCATAAGTGGTTATTAGAAATAATATTAACTTTGAATTTTAGTTCAACCTGTTCTCTTGACACAAAAGGCTAGTTAATTAAAGTTCCCAGTGGGAACACCTCTGGTGGATATTAATACATTTTAGTGGGTTGTAGTCCATGGCTAGAGGGTATGGAGAGAGGGTGTGTATACCAAATGAATTTTATATTACACAGAGACATTAGTAGCAGCATATTGTACTGCTACCTATGCTAGGTGATTTAAAAAATATTGATTTAAACAACCTAAGTGTTTATTGCATTTCACGCATAAAGTAGCAATTCACTGCTGCTTCCAAGATACCCATGACTGAAGGAATGGAAATTGGAAGAATGGAAGTTGGAAATTTTTGGTTAGGAAAGCATTAGCAGACTTTATTATTATTATTATTTTTTTAAATATTTTTTTAGTTGTGGATGGACACAGTGTCTTTATTTTATTGCTTTGTATGTGGTGCTGAGGATCGAACCCAGGGCCTCACGCATGCGAGGCAAGTGCTCTACCACTGAGCCACAGCCCCAGCCCCAAGACTTTAGTATTTTTATTATTTCAATAAACTTAGGAAGTCTGAGGAGTATAAAAATTAACACATACTCCTATTCCTTCCATAGAGAACTATGGATTGTTTTTTTTTTCCATATTTACTTTCACGCTTTTTTCTTGTGTGCGTGTGGATGTTTACCTGAATAAGCTCCCAATAGATTCTTACTGGGAAAGAAAGAGAAACCACAAAAGGTCACTAATAACTCCTGTGACTCCCTGCTTATTCCATTCTCTCCTCTGCCACTGTCCTGAGACTGGTTTAGATTCCAGAAGTCCATTTCCTAAAATATGTTTATATACAAATATGTAGTCATAAGTAACATAAAACATCTTTTAATATTATAAGGCTTTATGTAAGTACTTCTTTGCTTTCCATATCATGCTGTAACTTTTTTTCACTTGTTATGTTTTGTGAACCTGTCAAGACTGATCTGTGGATTTGTGTTTGGTACACTGTCCTTTTATAAAAACATGCCAGATTTTAAAAATCCATTCCCCTATCGATGGAAATTGGAAGGTTTTCAAATTTTTACTTTTTTTTTTTAAATATTTTTTTAGTTGTAGATGGACACAATGTCTTTACTTTATTGCTTTGTATGTGGTGCTGAGGATCGAACCCAGGGCCTCACGCATGCGAGGCAAGCACTCTACCGCTGAGCTACCATCCCAGCCCCTTCAAATTTTTACTTTTATAGACAATGCTGCAGTGAACATCCTTTTTGTGTACCCTTGATAATGTTCGCTTGAGGCATATCCCTGAAAGTGGTATCCCTGGGTCCTAAAGTATACATGTTTAAAAATTTGTTTTTACTAACTACTGTCAAGTGTTTTCCAAAGGGGCTGTAACAACTTATGCTTTTGCTAGCAGTGCTGACTCCCCACATCCTTTTAATAATTGATATGATCATATTTTAACTTTTTGCTCATTTGTTATTAATATGCTTAATTCTACTGAGCTGAGAGAAGAAGAAAACCAAGAAAATTCTCTAATTTCTTGTATTTAGGAACTGTGTATGAAAATTGTTTTGCTAAACAGTTTAAGGTTGTATAGTCCAGTGGAAGAACTTTGCTATCATCAAATCTTTGGGGTACGTAGCTTAATTCTTTTCTCCTCAGTTTTTTAGTCTATATATAATACAGCAATATTTCTCTTCCAGCAAGGTCATTTTGAAGACTAAATGAAGTATGAAAACTCCTTTCCCATGCTTGACATTTGGCAGGATAAATAAACATTTGTTCCCTTTATCTAAACTGTCTAAATAATATTAGAAGTTTTAGAATATATAGTAGTATATGTAATTCATTGACTCTAAGATGTCATGGATTAAGAGATGGACCATTTATTTTTACCTTTAGGTAAGAAAAATGCTGTCCATTAAATGATGAAATATCATCAGCTGTAAACTCATCAAGATTTCAGAAATGGTAAAATGTGATTTGATAATCTGTCTTATAACCAATCAATTATGATGTTGTCTGTTTTGATTCCCCAGAAATAACCCCTGCGACAAAGCTTCAGGTGCTAAGACTTTATTTGGGAGGTAATATAGAACACATTGGCTGGGAGGAGGGATGTGAAACAGGAAAGAAAGCTAATAACAAATAAGTTACTTTTGTGGGGAAACAGACCATAATTCTACTGAGAAATTCTAGGAGCCAGTATTGAATATACACTTCCAGAGTTATTCTACCCAAAATGCAAGCAAGCTAATATATCCATGCATCAACACTTATTAGTCCTTGGTTGAGGATTGCTTTGGGATTTGCTCATCCCCAGGTATTTCTTCCCACTCTGTGTGTGGACAGAGAAGTTTTCAATGGCCATTCTAAATTTTATTTCCCCTTGCCTAGCTCTTCTGCTAGTCTGGATTGCTTGGCCAGCGGGATAACCAGTCTCAATCCTGCGGTACTGGAAATCTTGGTTACCATGCTTTGCTCAGGCTGGAGTTGCTACAATTGTTGTCACTGGGCATGGAAGTACCAAGAGATGTCCCAGTAAATCTCTCTAATTCCAGATGTATTCATCCATGCATCTAATAGTTCACCAAACCATACCCTTAAAATAAATATAGTCAATCACTCCTGCCAGAATAGTAACTCATTTTTAAAAAAATGTACTTATTTACTGGCATAAGGAGTTAAAAATATCTAGAGAACAAACATATTGTACAAGTTCTCCAAGTGATGGTGGACAGAGGCCAACCCTTATCATTTTACTCTTGGATCTAAGTATTCTGCCTATCAGGCAAATAGTGTCATGTAATAGGCTTTGGTTCAAAATATATACCTCCTCCATCAGGACAGTGCTCCTCAACTCTGTAAGGTGTTATCCTAGAGCTGAGACTTAGCTCCTGTAAGAGCCATTCCAAAATTCTATCAAGCTAGCAAGTTTGGATAGCATGATATTGGTAGCATCACTGGAGTTCAAGGTCATGTGACATAGCCAGTGCCTTTCTCCATTGACAGAAAATGGGCACCTGGTTTCAAGATAACATTATGTAGGACTCTGGATCACTTGGATGGTGGTGCTGCTGAGATACTGTGGGAAAGAAAGGCAAATGCATAACTGGAATAGATAGATATCAGTTGCGATTAGAACAAATGACTTTTCCATCAAGAGTGGAAGGGGACTGTTTATAATTAGGTGACCATGAAGATGTTGATTAGTCTTTTCAAGGGATGAGGCCATACAGAATGCTCACACTCCATCTTTGCTTTTGTAGACTAGACATTTAGCAGCAAGAGTAGCTAGGTCAGTCTTGCTGAGAGAGACCCAGGCTGTGAGGCATGGCCTCCACTCCAACACTTAGGTACTTGACTTAAGACTCCATTGGGCAAGTTCTAGGGTGGGTGAGGACAGAAGCTGGCTGCTCTCATGGGTTCAGTTGTCCTATCCACTGGCTGCTGAGAGCATTTTCTATGGTGAATGCATTTGTGTGGGCATTGGTATGAGTCAACTAATCCATTACAGAAATAATATATTTTCAGCCTACACCAATGTAGGAGTTGTCCCAATCTTGAACAGGCTTGAGTTTTTCCTATTCTCTTAGTAATAGGGAATTCCCAGAGAAGCCATAGGGAGCTGAGTAAGAAGAGTTGGTGTGCAGAAGTAGGTGACTTAATACAATTAATATGAAGCTTTACTTTGGAAAAGATAAGAAATTTACTTATGGATGCAAACTTCAAAAAATTATAGCCCGTGAGTTTATTATGAAGTGACAGGAGGATTATCTGAAATTGGACATGAAGTTTACTATGGTTTGAGAGTGGTCCTCAAAAGTTCATGTATTGGAATCTTAATTCCTCAATGCACCATTATTGGGAGTTAGGGTCTAGTAGGATGTGTTTGGATCATGAATGTTGTGCTCTCACAAATGGATGAATGCGTTTCTTACAGGCATAGGTTAGCTCCCTCAGGAGTTCAGGATCTTTCATCATATTTATATGCACTTTATCCCCTTTTGACTTCCTCATTTTTATGACACGGCATAACCCCACCCAACCTAGGACTTCTCATCCTCCAGAACCCTCAGCCAAAATCAACTTTTTTTCCTTTGTAAATTATCCAGTCTCAGGCACTCTGTTATAGTAATAGAAAAGGGACTAAGATAAAGTTGTATACCAGAAATGGGTGGGTGTGGTTTACAACACTTGAAATGAGGTAGTGGCACACATTTGAGGTATGTCCATGTGTGCAGTTTGTTTATTCCTAGAAATATCTACATGTTCTTCTAGTTCGCTCAGTGTTTCTTGTGGGATAAAGTCATGCATAAGAAAAGATGAAATTCCTGTTAAGGTCAGATTGTCCCCAGATAGATCAATCACATTTAAAAAAATTTGTTTTCAAAAGAATCTTTACAACAGAATTGACTATATTTTTAAGCTTCAGTAATGTGGCAGGCCTGGAATCTTTGTAAGATTTGTCTCCTATCCTCTGGTGTGCATGCATCACATAAGGGCTTCCTGCTTACTAGCCATTTCCTATTTTGGATTTTGATTAACAAGAGGTCATCAACACAGTGGGCCAGTATGACATTCTGTGAAATGTCTAGATGATGAACTTTTTCCTTCAGATTGCGTTCAGAGAGTAGGCAAGTTCACATAGCATTGGTGCAATTCTATAAATATGATTCCTGTTTTTTTCAAGCAAATTGCCTTTAATTAGACAGTGTTTCTACATCCTGCCTACTGGTTCCTGGACCCATAGGGTCCAAAGCACCCAAGCAGCAATTATAGGATACACTTTGGCACTTTTGTTGCATCCACTGGAAAAAAAAATTGCCCCTTGGGAACCAAGATCCTTAACTCTGAAAGCCCAGAGTGGTGGGGTTGGGAAGCACAAAGTCCTCCAATGAGGCATTGGGAAGACCCCTGGGTCCCTGGGTTCATGTATTCCTCCTTTTGGAAAAAGAGGCATGAAGAAATCTTTGATTGATGCCTCTATTACCTTCTATAGGATGCACCACATACTCACAGAGCATTTCCTCTAACCTGGTGCTTTGGCTTTGTTGTTAGAAGGTCATGACAATGCTGTATAAGGCCAGAAGATTCTAGAATGTGACATGACCAGTGGGTCCTGTAGTTATGACCTCTTTCCTACACATGCTTTATTCTAAAGTGTGCTCTGTGGCCTGGCACAATGACAAGTGGCTTCTCATGCTGGTGGACAAAAACAGAGCTTAGTCCTTGGATCATAGATCTGTCTGTGGGTCTGCAAGAAGGAAAAGCAAACTCATACCCGAATAAGATATCTATCACTGTGAGGATGAAACCTAGCCCTTCCAGGAAGAAAGGTGCCCAGTGTAACTAATTTGCCTTCCACCAAGTGGCTGATTGGTTTACTTAACAAGTAGTGCTATGTTGAGAGCTCAGTGTTTTGATCTCTGTCACTGACAGCCTGGGAATATATTGGTTGTAGTCACTGCTAGCTTTTTCCAGGGGCTGTCTGCTGCACCTACTCCCAGTGATAGAGTTCTTAGGATCAGTCAGTTAGTGAATGATCTGGCTCCAAAAAACCCATATGATCTCCTCCTGGAGTCAATTTCTAATATGAACTGTCACAACTTACATGGTCAGCACCAGGGTGAGATAAGGAAGAGGGTTAGGGCACAAAACTTAAGGAGGCACTTGATCTTAGGTTTGTGCACATGCAGGGTCAGCACCTATGAGGGAACACCTCCTTAAATTTTGTATTGCTGGTTGTTTCTTTGCCTCATCCTCATCCTGGTCCTAGGACATTAAATTTTCTCAAAGTTGGTACTGAGATGGAATTTGGATTGTAGGATCAAAAACTGTAAAAAGAAGGAGGAAAAGGCAGGATTGGGCAGAGGAAGAATTCCAACTTTAGGCTTCAGAAAGCCTTGACTAAATAGGCAGGGGACTCTGAAGCAGTGTGGCTCATCATAATTGCTCTGCATTTGGCAGAGACGGCCAAATCTTTGTGGTCCTACCTCACTTGTTCACCAGACACCTGGAGCCCCATGCAGCATATAAGTTTGGTAACCTGGTTCTTTGCAGCTGATAGGGTTCTATAGAAGCTGACAATTGCATACTCACAGCTGGGCAGGAAGGCTTCCTTGAAGGAGTCTAGGAGGCAGAACTACTGTAATTCTGTGGACTCTCTTTTTTTTAATCCCTGTACTTTGAGTTCTGATGTCTTTATTCCCATTAGAGAACTGCTTCCACCAAGGGGTCACGACAATAAATTCTTTGACTTGGAAGTTGAGTCTACCCGTTTTACTTTAGTCTCCTCATGCTGCTAACCCAAAGAAATCAGAGGGTTATTGTACTGATTGGAATAATTGAACTAATCTCCAAAGAGTTGCGCAAGGAGGCTAGGAGAACTCTGAAGCCAAGGACTGGAAGTTGGGATTCTCTACACACCTCTGGATAATTGTATATCCAAGAGAAAAGTTAATGAAAAATGATAGCAAAAAAAAAAAAAAAAGTGGGATAGGGCAAATGGTTTGGAACCTTCAAAAAGGAAGTTTTAGGTCACACTACTCTCCTGGGTAAGGAACCAGGTGAGTTCCTGGCTGAGGATAAAGGAAACAAGATGTAATTATAGACATCACAAATCCCTTAATCCCTTGTTTATTATGAACACACATGCACACTCACACACACATATGTTAAACACAGACCATCTTCTTGTTCTCTCTTATTGGTTAACATAAGGATGGATGTTGGTGATTAACATTTCAATGTGGTGTTTAATTTATGGAATATTCAGGAATAACTGTAACTTTGAGAAGTAAGTTCAAATGTATGAGGAAGAGTGGATGTGGATGCTCAGCAGCAGAAGGGGTGGACTGTGCTAGTTTCTAAGCTGTTATTACCTCTTTCTTATGTATGTGGGTGCTGCCTCACAGGGGCTGGGAGTGTGACAATGTACTCTGCTGTCATTCTCTGGCTTCTTGCTAGTGTCTGCTGGATGGGGAGACTGAAGGACTTTCTGCTCCTCCTTTATCACTGTCTCTCTTCCCCCAGCAATACTGCATTCTCCAGGGGGCAGGAGTTGGTTCCAGGAGCATTTTGTTTTAGTTTCCAAAGTCTCTTCACCTTCCTGAAGTCAACCTTTTCACACCTTCTCAGAGGCACCAGGTCCAGATGGGACATGCTTGCCTCCTCTGAGGTTTGAGTCCTATTTCAGTATCAGAGCAGCATGCACAAGGTGCATTTGGAATTGGGAGGCAATGACTGAATAATGACATTCTCCACAAATATTCCCCAAGTATTTGTCTTTCAGAAATAACTGCCCCTGCTGGGCGCGGTGGCACATGCCTGTAATCCCAGTGGTTCAGGAGGCTGAGGCAGGAGGATTGCAAGTTCAAAGCCAGCCTCAGCAACAGTGAGGTGCTAAAGCAACTCAGTGAGACCCTGTCTCTAAATAAAACACAAAATAGGGCTGAGGATGTTGCTCAGTGGTTGAGTACCCTGAGTTCATCCCTAATACCCCTCCCCACCGCCCCGAAAAGAAATAACTCCTCCCTCCTGGGTCATAAAGGGAGCCTGCTGACTCCAGAAAGAGGGCAAACTTCTGCCTCTAAGCATGTAGCTACCCATCTCTGCTCCTACTTGAGGCAGAAAATACTCTGTCCCAGCATGTTCTGTGGAAAGCCCCAGGGTCTCTCTAGGCCCCAGAGGGAGACAAGGGCTCCCCCTGAGGCTCCCTAATGTGTTCAACAGAAAAGAACAAAAGGGCAGGATAAGCTGGATGCCATTATCTTCAACTCACAGTCTGAGACAAGAAGATGAGTTGGTGATCCATACTGACCTTTCTTTCCAGCCGTCTGACAGCTTTTCCCTCGGAAAATGAAACTTTCCACAGTGTCTGTCTTAATTATGCATGGACACAGTTGATTTGCATATCCAAATACTCAGGGCCAGGTGAAGCGGACAAATAATTGCTGCCTGGTGGTTGGCTACAAGAAGAAGAAAAAAGGGCAAAGCTTGTGGTATCTTCCTTCCTGTAAGCATTTGGCTTTCTGTATCCACAGGGTCCATGTCTGCCTCAAATTGAAAATAGGTACAGATGACTTTTCTTGACATTATTCCACAAGCAATGTAATATAACAACTAGTTACATAACATTTACATTGTATTAGGTATTATACAAAATCTAGAGATGCTTTAAAGTATACAAGAGGATGGGTACAGGTTATATGCAAATTCTATGCCATTTTATATAAAGGAACCAATTCCCCGTGGACTCCAAGGGATGACTGTACTAATTCGTGCTGATCAACTGCCCCCTAACAGAGCTTAAATTTTGCAAAATTGGCTGAATTCAGTTGTCTGTGCTTTGTTACTATTATTCTCTCCCCATTACCAGGCCATTCCAGTAGTGCCCCTACAGCCTTATGTGCTTCTTGCTGTCCCTAGACTGTTTTAGCCTATCAGGGAATTATCTAGCAGGTAGAACCTGCCACTAAGTCTCTATAGGTCCTTTAAATATCTCT
>CM053400.1:42598377-42728940 GCA_028644305.1 Xerus rutilus | reverse complement strand
ATCCCAACCCCCATTCTCTATTCTTGTTAGATTCCTAGCTCACGCCACCCATCGTTTTTTGTTCAAATCACTATTCACTTCCACTTTGTCCTCATACAATCCATTTGCTAAGAAGCTGCTCAAGAAATCTTTTTAAAACATGCATCCTATCATTTCCCTGCTTAAAATATTCCTTCAGTTTCATATTTCATTTTGAATATGATGCTCTTTAGGGAAACATTCCCATGGGATCTACTTACCTTCTTGACCTAGATGTTCATTTATACTTTGCTCCACCTTCAGGGCCTTCACCCCAGGTACTTTGTATGAGCTATTCTCACTGCTTGGACTGTTCCTTCTGATCTAAGATGCTGGTTCTTTCTTTGTCATTCAAATTACAACTCATATGTTACCTCTTTAGGATAGCCTTCCCTGGTTGTGTAATCTAAATTTCCTTTCTGCTTCCTATGATAATAATCTGTGTAGTATGCATTACTGGTTTGTCTTGTTTGTTGTTACTTATACATGCATATATTTTTATCTTTCATAGAATTTAAACTCCTTGTGGCAAAGTCTGTTTATGCCATGTATAGTGGTATAGTGCAAAGACATGATTCCTGCCAATTTCAGATAATATATAGGCCAACACTATCAATTTACAAGTAGATTGTCAAATACAAATTTTCTGTTTGACATCTTGTTATGATTTGGATGTGAGGTGTCTCACAAAAGCTCATGTGAGATAATGCAAAGAGGTTCCCAGGAAAATAGACTGGACCAGGAGAACCTAAATCCAATCAGTGCACAAATTACCTGATGGGATTAACTGAGTGGTGACTGAAAGTGGGTAGAGTGTGACTGGAGGAGGTGGGGCATTGGGGCATTGCAAGAGGGGGTGCCTTTGGAGTACATATTTTGTGTCTGGTGAGTCTCTCTCTGCTCTCTGATCATCATGTGAGCCACTTCCCTCTACCACAATCTTCTGCTCTGATGCCCTGCCTTACCCTGAGCCCTAAGGAATGGAGGCTGCTGCCCATAGACTGAGACCTCTGAAACTGTGAGCCCCCAGAGAAACTTTTCTTTCTCTACAATTGTTCTGGTTGGGTCTTTCAGTCATAGGAGGAAAAAAAAGCTGACTAAAATACAACTAGAACACCAAACTGAGTACACAGGGAAATAAAGAACCAATCAGATGAAGGCAGACCCTGGAGCCCCCAGCTGTCTGCAGCTTCCTCCACCTCTGTGTGCTCAGAGATGTGTAACTACACAGCTGAGGAGAGAGGAGGATGGCCAGGTCAGAGGTTGTTGGCTTGGGAGGAAGATTGACTTTTCCTTCCTCTCCCCAGTGGTAATTCCCTCCAGCTAAGTGAGGGCTTTACAGGAATATTCCTTATAGAGATTGGGTTGCTTTGGAGAAGGGAAGACTGGCATCTTAGTTTCAGGTGAGCTGTCTATTAATCCAGTGGACTGACTGGTCTGACCCAGGCCTGGATCTGAGTAAGGCTTCTTAAAACTTTGCATGACTATGTTAAAGGTATCCTTTGGTTTCTTATAGCAAGGAGGTATGAATGCCAACTAGAGCTTGATGAGAAATAAGGGAAAGAGCTGCAATAAGAGATTCTTAGCTCATTCTATCACCTCTCTTTGTATTCTGCCTTCCCAGAGGAGGAAGAGAATAAGGGGCAGAGAAAGTGTCCCTCTTCTTGCCTAGGAGGCTCATACCTGGGCCTGCCAAGGCAAGAATGAGAGGAAGGAATGAGCATTCAACTGGACAAGATTAAATTTTTAAACCCATTCAGTCTGGACTGGACATTTTTATTCATGAAAGTGACAAGGCTGGGAGGTCTGCCAGACACATTGTTAGGGGACAGATTCGTGTGAGATTCAGAGAAGATAGAAATGAGAGAAAAATTGAACTTCCATGGTTGCATCTCACCCAGTTCAATCATCGGGTCAAGAAATGAGCTACCCAGCTGGGTGCAGTGGCACATGACTGTAATCTCAGCACTTTGGGAGGCTGAGACAGGAGAATCGCGAGTTCAAAGGCAGCCTCAGCAACAGCGAGGTGCTAAGCAACTCAGTGAGACCCTGTCTCTACATAAAACCCAAAATAGGGCTGGGGATGTGGCTCAGTGGTTGAGTACCCCTGAGTTAAATCCCTGGTATAAAAAAAAGAAAGAAAGAAAGAAAGAAAGAAAGAAAGAAAGAAAGAAAGAAAGAAAGAAAGAAAGAAAGAAAGAAATCAGCTACCCATTTCCACTGGAAGGCCACGAAATGTACAGTCTAGCTAGAGATCATTAAGCATTGATCAGTACGCCTTTCTAATCCACACTAGCTGCTGCATGAAAACTCTGTAGTGGGACCATACCTCTTTACAGATGGACACTGGCCAGTGAGTTTGGATGAAGGTTTTTTGTAGTGTTGTATGAAGGAGAAGCGAGTTGTATATCTGCTTCCCTCCTTTTCATTTTTTAAGTCTTTGGAGTCTCTACAACATCTCCCAAACCAAGCTGTGACCTCTCTACATCAGAAATCACTTCTTAGTTACTTTTTAATTTCTTATAATACCTAGAATAGCATACAGAAAATGTTCCAACATTCAATAGCTACCCATTGAGTTATTCAGAAAATGCATGAATAGATTTTGTCTGACTACTATAACTCAACTTTGCCCAGATGAGTTTTAGCTAAAAAAGGAAGCCAGCAAACTTAAGGTTAGGAAGATCAGAGCTCTCAGTCTAATGATGCTATTTTCCAGCTGTATGAATTTGGACACGTCACCCACCTTCTGAGCCTTGGTCATCTCCCCTATAGCACAGCAATGGCCATAGCTATATCACAAGCTGTTGTGTGGAGAAAAAAAACATACACACATCTGAATGTACAGTAGTTATGCCAAAATATTTTCAAAGCTATGGACTCAAGGACAGTCTTCCTGGACTCCTCCTTCTATGATTGTTTGCCACACTTCCCCTCCTCCTCTTTCGTTTTCCTTTTCCATGTCCTCCTAGATTAAAAATGCAGGCTGAGTCCACCCTCCCAGACCCAGAAGAGACACGTGTGAGTAGGCCGAAAGACCTTTAAGAAAAGACCAATATTTGCATATCTATTATAACTACTCACTGTTCGACTTGTTTCATTACAATTTCTATTTGGATAATATGTAAGGTCAATACTGTCACTGTTCTGGAAAATTCATTTTTTATTAAAGCAAAATGCACCGTATTTATAGAGATAACACCTTAAATGCTACAAGAGAAGGTTCA
The DNA here is from genome assembly GCA_028644305.1 of Xerus rutilus. Lineage (NCBI taxonomy): Eukaryota > Metazoa > Chordata > Mammalia > Rodentia > Sciuridae > Xerus > Xerus rutilus. The sequence continues at coordinate 42,725,695 of CM053400.1, read as the reverse complement.
CCAATTACACCAGCTCCCTTGATGGGGCAAGTTTACATGCCCATGTTTTATAATATGTTAGAAGGAAAGGAATCTTTGCCTGTGTTGATATGTCTCAAGTGTCATCCTTTGGCTAAACTTGAATATGCCTGAGGCCTTAGCCGTCCCTTCTTATAGACCTGGGAATACTAAGATAACCTTTATTGGGAGAAAAAATAAAAAAGATCTATGGCAGCTGTGTGTTTTGCAGGGCTACATCGGTTTGTTCCCACCTTCACTGTGTTCCCATGAGTTGCCCTGTGAGCCTGCTTTTCCCATTAGTACATGAACTAGCAGATGATGGGCACAATGCCCGGGATATACTAGAGGCTCAATAAATGTTTGTTGAATGAGTGAAAATGACTGCCCACACAGAGCTTGGAAATTGCTCATTGAATTATTTTCCTCTTGGGGAGGTAGAACGACATAATAAAGCAAAAATGCACGTAGACTTTATGTCTGGAAATCTTGAATTCAAATCCTGAGTTTTATTACTTACTAGATATGTGGCAATTTATTTAGCTGGATGAACTTCTGTTTCCTTTTTTATTAAACAAGGGAAATGCTTGTGATAATTATCCTTTTACATTTCCTGGCACATAGTAGATAAAATGCATTATAATTCCATTTCCCTTCACTTGGTGCTTTTTGACTAACAAAGAAGAAAGCAAAATTGTCGGTATTTCTCTACTTTTCATTCTATTCTGTTCCTGTTAAATCTAATTAAAACATAGAAAGTCTTTTCGAGTATGTGGGATTTTCTACAAAGACTTTGATTTCTGTTTTTCTTTTCTTTCCCCTTTAACTAATTTCAAACTCAATAAACAATCAACTAGCCCTGTCATTCTGGTATGGTGAAATCTGCAGTTCTTAAAGCAGGATTTTGTAGACTACTGTCTGCAAAGGCTAATGTCATGGTAGCAGGGGGCTTCTTTAGTTGCTTTGAATGTGTCAGAAAGCCAATAGGAAAAGAAATCCTTGTTTTAAGGTTTCATGTGCTAACTCAAATGTCAAATCCATGTGTGTTTTCCTGGAATGAAATCAATTCAAAATAGTTAACTTGATATCTCCTGCTCATCAAAATGTTGACGAATGTTTCAGTGTATTTTGATTCACTTAAAATAATAGAAAAGAATTTACTTGCACCTTAAAAATTTAGTCTATTTGATAAAAGAAGTCTTTCGAGACTCAAAGTTTATGATAGGGGTGCAAATAAAGAGGACTTTGGAGAAAGAGAAACTGGAATTCCTTGATAGAGGACTAGTTTTGCAACATTGCAAACATCTGGGCAGTGATTTTGGTGTAGATATCTTCATCTATTTGACTAAGCAAAATGCTGTAGACTGGGTGGTTTATAAATAGCAGAAATTTATTCTTGTAATTCTAGAGATTGGAAAGTGCAAGATCAAGGCCCCACAGATTCACTTTTTGGGTAGGATCTGGTTTCTGGCTCACACAGGCTGTCTTTTAGCAGAGAGGTAGAGAATCTCTGGAATGTCTTTCATAAAGGCACTAAAGCCCATTCATGGGAGCTCCACCCCCATAACTTAATCACCTCTCAATTCTCCCACTCCCCAATATCATCACTTTGGGAGTTAGGATTTCAACATAAGAATTTAGGAGGAACACAAACATTCATACCATAGCAGTAGACTGCCAAGTGAATGAATGGTAGCCCTAGAACTGTTATATGTTGGCCTTGGTTAGACTTGCTTCTCTTTTAGTCTCTTGTTTCTGTACTGGATATAGGTAGAAGGTGCAGTTTGGAGAATTGGACATGGCACCCGTTAGCAGCTGCCCTTGATCAAATCTTTAAACTTCATTCATCTCTAAGTGGAGATCCCTTTCTCTGCAAGGATTAGATGTGTGCCTCATGTCTATTTACTCAGAGTTTTAGTCTACAATTTTGATTCACTTAAAATAATAGAAAAGAATTTATTTGCACCTTAAAAATTTAGTCTATTTGATAAAAGAAGTCTTTTGAGACTCAAAGTTTATGATAGGGGTGCAAATAAAGGGGTGCAGTTTTTCAATATTCAATAAACATTAATGAGTACAGCTAATAGAAAGGTTGAGCTGCAGATGGGACATGGACTACAGCATTTTGAAGAAGGCTTTGACATGTGCACCAGGAACACTATTTCCCTTTATCGTATCTCCATCACAGGAGGTTAGAGGAGGCAGGTGGGGCATCTCAGCACAAGGAGTAAAAAAGGGATTTCTGGAAAGTAAATCAGTGATTCCTGTGGCATTCAGAGGAAGAGGTACCTTACAAATGCAAGCTATGCCAGGCCGAGACATGTCTGAAATGACACAGCATGCACAGCCAGCATGGCATCACTATTGACACCTAAACTCACGTCCAGGGTTGGTCAACTTTCTGAGGTATTCTGCCAAAACTCCCTTTGCACATTCTAATTCAGACTCCAAAAACCCTTCAGGAGTGGCATGCCAGTGACTTCATCTATTCACTCTAATTTAGGGGTTTTGCATGTCAAAAAGAAAGAAAGAAAGAAAAAAATTCCAATATGGGTATCAAATCTCATTGTCAAGTAAAGCAAAAATCACTATTAAACCAATTAGAATTCCAGAATCAGAATGTTGAATTTTAAGTTCAAAACCTTCTTTTAAAAAAAGAAAAAACTAGGACAAAAAAGGACAGGTGTGTTGCCTAGGGTCTCATAGTCTGTTTAATCCTCAACGTTTTTTTTTTAGTCTATCACTGTCGGCCTTTTAAAAGCAAATTTTTATCTCAACCATAGAGCATCTGCTATCAGCACCAAGAAAAGCCTGAAACAAAACTAGCAGTTTTTTTTTTTCAATAACCATAGACATGGATTTATCCAGCATTTAGAGATTGGCAACCTCACATTATCCAAAGAATCAAAGGGAAATGGTTTGGTGGAAAAAGCATAGAATGACCTAGAAGTCTAAGCTTGGATTCAGTTCAGATGCACAGTTTTTTAATTTCAAATTCATAGTTTAGCTGCTCCAATACTAAGTTAATTAAAAGGTAAGTAGGAAAAATATTATCCTCCTAGAGTTTTCAAGGGTATATTTGTGAAGGTTTTGTTGAAGACAGAATCCATGAGGGATGGTTCAAAAAAGTGGAAGATTTTAAAAATTGGCCACAAAGTGCCAGAAGGTCCAAAGGGGCAAACCAAGAAAGGTAAGGCGTCCTAGGATTAGCAGGTGTCAGGACCCCACTACCTGCCATAGATCTGGCGGGGCAGAGGGGGCACTACTGCAGAGCCCTGGCTTGAGTGCTGGAGCCTTGGAGGATGGCCATTCTTAAGGGAGCCAACCAGGACCTGGAGTCGCCGGTGAGGCTGCCCGGCAGGAGTGCAGATCATGGGTTGAGGGGGTGACTGCTGGAAGCTGGACGAGAGGCAGCTTCTGCTGGAGACTCCCTAAAGGCAAGAGGAGAGGTAAGAAATATCCTGACTTCTCTCTCTCCCTCCTTTCAGCCTCCCTGTTTTGCCTCCAATTGACTGAACCTAGGAAAAGCCCATTGGCAAGAACTTCGCTAATACAGTTTGCAGAGTTTTGCCTCATGTTATAGATAGGGGAGAAGCATAAGAATGGATCTGATTGCAAACAGGATTTGAACAATCTCCTGCACATGGAGATCCTAGCATTGTGCACAAAGATGGTTTTCCTTCCCCTTGTGACATAACACTGGGCCCCAGGACACTGGAATCAACCTCAGAGAACTATCTTTGCTGACTGGTCAAAGTCTCTAGGGCTGTCTTCCTATGTGTACATTATAATAATCATCCTCATTTTTTATGCTTAATAAAGTATCTTTTATATCATGCATTTAATCTTCAAAGCAACTCAATGAGCCATATGATGAAATGGAGCATAAAATTGAGGCAGAGAGGTTAGGTAAGTTGCCTAAACTCAAACAGCTAATGGGTGGCAGAGTCAAGTTTGAAATAATATCTGACTCCATATTTGGTCCTTTCACCTATAGATGTTGCCTGCTGTACTAGCGTGCCTGCTAAATTCTTGAGTTTTAAGTATTTTACATATAATGTTTCATCCTTTCCTTCTATTAGGCAGTTGCTATTGTTTCCTCTCATTTCAAGATGAGGATGCTGAGGTCCCGAGTGGCTAAATGATGAGTAAGAGGTCACAGTAAGAGGTCAGAACAGGGGAGCTGATATTACCTGTAGCCTGAGGACTTTCTCATCATCAGAGCTAATCAAGCTAGTGATGGCATTCTCAGGTATGAGAGAACAGATGCTTACGATGCTTGACGATTGGACTGAATCATTGCATTTCAAAGGCCTGTCTCAAACCTCAAGTTTATGTATCCAGAGAAAGTTCATTTTCTTCTATCTTGTATTGAGCTACTGGGTAAGGTGTTATTTACAAACAAACAAACAAAAAGTTTCCAATCCTATAAAACAAAAGTAAGTTGAACTCTACTGTCTAAATGTCTTTCACAGTGTTTTCTTCAGCTCTGGTTCTACAATATCATAAAATAACAGATACAACTACACACCCAGGTTCAGCTGCAGTAAGGCAGCCCTACGCAGAGAACAAGATGCTCTCATAAAAGCTGAATAAATAGCTGTTGCAAGGAGTTCAGTGGGTGATGGCACAGGGGCCTTCATTTCCGCTTCTAGCCAAGGAAAATTTTGATCAGGCTGCAGGCCGCCTGCCCATTCATTTGAGGCAGGAAATGGATTTAGCGTCTGTGTGGGCTGGACTCCCATATTTATCATCCAGTTAGGCCTAATCAAAATGTTTTCCATTTTACCTGGCAAGTGCAAAGGGCTTGGAGACGGGTCTGAGTGATGGTGGAGGCCCCATCGCTGTCTCATCATTGAGCTGCAGTTGTTAAAAGACCCATTTCTCCTCCGTGTCTCCCTCCCAGCCAAGACAGGCGATTTCTCCTGTCCCTAGAAGCTGCTCTTGGTAGCAGCAAAAATCTATGGAATTGACAGGGGAGCAGAAGGGGGAAGGGCAGATTGTAACCCCAAGGAAGATTAAGGTCAGAGGTGAAGCATCACACTGATAGATGAAAGGAACCTCCTAGCAGGGCCCTTCTTGGATAATGAGGGGCTGTAACCTCCTAGGTTGGAAGAAGAAAGGGGAGGTGGCCGGAGGTCCTCTTAAGCCTGATGGCAGCTTGGGAGGGGGATAGGAGGGCCTCTGGTCCCTCAGGTAAAGAGGAGGTGAGGGAAGGGGCTGCTGATTGGAATGAAAATATGACAACGAAAGAAGCGTCCAGTCAGATTCCAGCATCTTCTGTCAGGATTCCAGGAGGAGGGCACCTGACACCCTCATTACAGGAAGAGAAATCGAAGAAATTAAGCATTTTTCTATTAGGGGCACTCCTGAGACTGGGAATAGAGGAGCCCCTGCTGAATTTGTTACTGAGGGAGTACTATTTTCAGGAAAAAAATAATGCAGATATTCTCCCACTTTTGATGCAGCAAATTCTGATTTGAACTGCAGTAGGGTAAAACATCCCTGTGTGGCCCTTAGTCTTCCAAAGCATATATAATTCCTTTCCTCTGAAGGATGTTATAGGTGGCCGGGGGATGGTGGAAAGAATGAGAGCCTGCAGTTGAGCTTGGCTCAGCTCGGAAGTGGGTTATATCAAGCATTGGTGAAATAAGAATCGAGGTAGTCTAAGGTCTGGTGGGGGCTTAAGTTCTAGGCTAAAAGATGTGGTTGTCTTGAGGTGACAGAGTCATTCCAGTCTTTGGAGCTGGGTAGTGACAAGATCAGGATGGTGCTATTGAAGATAATTCTGGCAACCCAGTGGAAGGTGGGCTGAAAGGGTCCATTGCATGTTTGCCTCTGTTCCCTTCATTGATGAGCAAATGCATCTACTGGCCACTGGACAAGGGTGTCACAGGAGGAGAATAACAAAGAGGTTGAGAGACCCAGCTTGATTGGGGAAGAGCTGTGAGAGGAGGGTAGAGAACTGTATTTTGAGTATCTTATGATTGTCTATCCTGTGTACCACTCTGTGTCACTTCTTTTAACCCTTTCAACACTCCTACAGCTTAGGTATGCATATTTCCCTGTAATAGATGAGAACACCAGCTCAGTGATGCTAATTAACCTCTCACTGTGACTTGACCTAACACAGAATTTCATCTGCCAAGAGAATTAAAAAACCTTTCTCTTCAGCCCAGCTCAGCCAGCCATGGTTTTCCTCTTGAAGCATAGGCTTTTATATTTGGGAGAGGCTTTTGGGATTAGCTAGTCTCCCCCTCCCAGTTTGGAGAAGAGAAGACTGAGGCAGGGGTTGAATGAGAGGTGGCTGAGATCCAAGCCCCCTTCATTTCACCAGTGGTCCCTTATCCTCAGTTGTCACTGTAAGCCTCATGTCATCCAAAGCCTACATCATATTTGCCAGAGACCACAAATTGAGTGAGACCAGTTATGTTCTTGGTGCTGTTTGAGATGAAGTGACTGTCGGGAATCCCATCATGTTTTTCACCCATTGGGCTGGTAATTCATCTTTCACCCTTATTTTTTAAATTTATTTATTCTACTTAGGTATACATGATAGTATAATGCATTTTGATTCATTGTACACAGATGGAGCACAACTTTTCATTTCTCTGGTTGTACGTGATGTAGAATCACACCATATATGCAGTCATACATGAAGCTAGGGCTATGATGTCCATCTCATTCCACCATCTTTCCTGCCTCCATGCCCCCTCCCTCCTCCCTCCCCTTTGACCAAATTTCCTCTATTCTTCCTGTGTCTCCTCCCCCATTTTGGATCAGCATCCACTTAACAGAGAAAACATTTGGCCTTTGTTTTTTGGGATTGGCTTACTTCGTTTAGCCTTTGAATCATGTATATTGAATTATTGTCCTTATTCTGTATCTCAAGGGTCACATTGAATCACCTACTAGGTGCTTGGGAGCTCCACTGTTATAACATCAATTACTTTAATCGTTACAACAACCACATGAGCTGAGCAGTGTTGCTTATTTTGACTGTTGAGATCAGTGGGGCTCAGAGAGGTGAACTAACATGCCTAAGGTCACATAGCTAGGAAGAGGCACAGGATTCAAATGCAGGTTGGTCCCATTCCAAAGCCTCCTCTCATGGACACTCTCCTGTTCTCACAGAGTCTTGTCACTAAGCAAACAGTCTTCATTTTTCAATGCCAACTGTGTGTCAACAAACACTGGGGTTCCAAACCAAAGGGAATGCAGCCTGTGCTCTCACTGAGAGCAGAAGGACAGATGTTAAGCAGCAACGGTACTGCTCTCCTGTCCTTAAGGATGATTGGAACTTGAGTGTCCATAGCAGAGACTGTTCACAAAATATTTCATGCTCATTATGTCACTGCACCCAAAGGACCACACTGGAAAGCACGGAATTTCTGCCCCTTCCCATATAGAAGATAAGACTGGAAATAGAGTAGACGCCTCAAACTGACTTGACAGATTGAGTGATATATGAAAGGCACAGCTAGTAATGCAGTCGAATATCTTGCCCACTGTTCTTCACACAGCATTACAGGAACTCTGGATTATTCTCTCCAGTTCCTTCCCAATTTCTTATCAGCCAAACCTGACTCTTTCATTTATCTATGTTGAAACTTTCTCCATAGTATCCTGTGCAACTATAACCTGATGACTTGTTCTTCCTTCCTCTAACCCAGGGCTATTCGTATACACACTCTTCAGACTTGCAATTTCTTATGTAGCCCTCTTTTCTATTAGAATCAGTGGGACTTGCATGGTGGCTAAAAACATTTTTCTGCATTTCATAAGTGTTAGATCTATAGAACTAGAGAAGTCCCCACAATGCACAAAATTATCCCTTGTTTTACTTTTCCACATCTATCTATCCATCTATCCTTTAAACCATCCATCTATATATCCATCTGTAAGTATATAGATACTACATCCTTTCAACTATTATCCATCTATCCAATACATATATATACTTACATATGTAAGTATCAGACTCTGTTCTAAACACTAGGAACATACCAGAGATCAAGACATACAAATTTCCTCTTGCCGCAGATTGAGTAGAGCAGATAGAATATAGCTAGGGAAACAAACAAACAAAAAAGCATTTTAGATGATAGTAATTACAATTAAGAAACTGAAACGGTGAGGTATGCAGTGACAGGTGGATGCTACTTTACTCTGGTCAGGGAAGGTCTTTTGGATTCAGGGACATTTTAACTACAATCATTTCTTTCAAGATTTTTAGAAATAGTCCCCTAGGTAGAGGGAATAGGAATGCATAGGCAATGTTCTGTCCATTGGTACTACCAATACACTGAATTTAGTTTCACTTGATTTCCCAATATTCCAAATACAGGGAAAAAGTGGAAGTGTTCTTGGAGACTAAATTTTATTTAATAGGGAAGATAATGAAAGAGTGTTAAGAGTGTTTCTCATGTTCACAGAGATGAGGGCAGCAGAGGTAACATACAAATCTAAGGGAATGCTTATTGGAAAAGGAGTCAGGAGACCTGAATTCTGAGTTCAGGTCCACACTAACTACTTTTGTGAGCATGGAGAACTCACTATTCCCATTCAACACCTGGTTCTCTCAACAAAACAAAACAAAACAAAACAAAACAAAACAAAAAAACAGTAGTTATAGAGTTTTAAAGTGTCACAGTAGCCCACTATGAAGAAAAACAAACAAAACTAATAATGTGTGTTTCCTAAGGGCTTATACTTACATGCAATAACTTTTCTAATCCTCCCAACAACTCAGTGAAATAAATACTATTATTATTTAAATATTAAAGTCAAGGAAGATAAGCCCAGGGTAACTTGCCTAAGTCCCACAAATACTAAGTAGCAAAGCTAGATTTGGACCTCGGCCTTCTGAGTGCAGAGCCTCAATTCTTAAGCCCTACCCAACAGTCCTTTCTTTGAAGGACAAGAGAAAAGGTGCCCTGGTTGAAGCTGGGAAAAGGGACTGGGAGCCTTGCCCCTCCCTCATCCAGAGATAGTCTCCTGGACCCTGGGATGTCTGAGGCACAGTTCAGAAACCTGAGAACAAGGAGACACAGAGCCTCTCCATACTTAAATATTATGGTTCCAGGAAGAAGCAGTTCCCAGCTGGCATGATGAAAAGAGAACCAGAATCATTTCTTTTCAGAAAACAGGTCCTGAGAAACGGTATAATCAAGACCAAGGTACAAAGCAATATCAGCTGGTGGAATCCATTGACCCCTGGGTCATGTAAGGGTTTTCAGGAGGGAATTGATGTTTGACTCTCTCTGTTCTTGTGGGAAGACTTGGGAGAAAAAGGGGAGGCTGTAAGATCAGGACACACTGGATTCTCCCTGGACTACCTCTGCTGATGTTTTTCCCTGTTCCGTCCAATAGTTCCCTCTCTCTGGCTTTCTAAATTGATATTCACACTGTTCTTTGTGGACCAAGGGGTCCTTTTTACTATCCTGGGTGTAAGGAGGACAAATTTTCTTAGTTCTACTGAAATGAGGTTGACACAGAATCACCATGGATTTTGAAGTCGGATGCATGAATTTAAATTCCAGCTGTCTCTCATAACTTCTGATCTTGAGAGATTTTTAACCTTTTTAATCTTTAGTTTCCTTACCATAATGAGGGCAACATATTCCCATACTTAACTCATAGAACAGTTAAAGCTGTTAAAAATTTAAATGTGATTACATGTACAAAGCACTTAACATATTGACTGGCATTTGGTCACTGCTCAGTAAATAGTTCTGACTTAATATAGAATCCTTATCAGAATTTAACTAAAGCTTTATTCCAGATGGGGTTGGTTGGTTTGGTTTATATTTTGTTTATCTATTTTTATAAAAGTATTTATGAATATTAATAATTAGAATGGATTAGGTGAATGTGGAATACACAACGGTGAGTAGAACACGACTCCCTGCACCCATCCGTTGTTCTTGTGTGGTTCCATGCTCTAGTCATGCTCCTCCATCTTCAGGTGTGGCTCCTGGGCAGTGAGAAGGGAGTGGTGCCAGGGTGAGAGTCAGGGAATATTATTGCAAATATAAGCCCTGTATTTGATGAGTATGATTCTGGGAAAGTACCAAACCCCTTTGGATCTCCATTCATCCCTATCTGGAGTTTTGAATGAGATGATACCAAAGATTACTTCCAAACCTAGAAGCCTATAATACTCTAACTCCCTTTAATTCCCTAAAAGGAAGGATTGAAGCATCAATGATGTGTTTTTCTTGTGATAGCTTTTGTTCTCCATGCCTGTGGCATGACTGGATGCTCCTGGGACGAAAGTGAGATAGAGCTGGAGTAAGTTAAGTGATGTTTCTGGAATCTTCAGGCCTATGTTCAAATACTGGTTATACCAGATTGCAACCATGTGACTTTGGAGAGCTTATTTCAACATTGTGAGCTTCAATTTTCAATCTTTGCAATGAGGACAATAAACATTTTTATCTCCTGTAGTTCTAAGGATTGAATGAGATCATGTATATTAAGCATTGAATAAAATGTTAGACTGTAATAAGTGTCCCTTACCATAATTTCCCCATTTCTCTATGAACTCAGTTTTCATACATCCTCCGTTCCTAAATTGCGCTAGAGTCTAATTGCTTTCTCACATATTCATATCTTCCCTTGACAGTGAGTTCTCTGAGGTGGTGGCCTATTTCCCCCTTTCTTTTGCCTAATGCCTGGTCCAGTGCTAACAGTGTCCTGATGGCTAATCAATAAAAGTTTATAGAAATCAATGCAAACATGGTACAGAAATACATAAATGCCTATCCTCTTTTTATTTTCCAAACACTAAAAACAGGAAATAAAGAATGGCTTATACCTGATATGTAAACATGGGGAAGACATATTTTTGGTTGTACAATAAACAGAAAAAAGTTTATCAGTATTGAAAATAAAAATGAAGAAGAAAATTAGATTTTGAGGAGCCTTTGGACAAGAGTGTGTCCAACATCCCCATCATGGAGAAAACCTCCAGTGGTTAATGCTGGACAAGTCAGACCCACGGACAGGAGGCCCCAAAATTTTGGGTCTGCCAGGCCCCTGCTGAAGGGCAAGCGTGAGGGCTGGGACACCTGGAAAATGCCACATGAGTGATGCTGGGAGGTGGCAGGAACCAAGTCATGAATGGCATGATGTGAAGTCTGGACAGAAGCCTGTAAGAAAAAGATGTGGGGACAAGTTTTATATAGAGAGTGAGGTGACCAGATTTTAATTTTAGAAAGAACACGTTGGATGTAGTAGAGAGACCAGCTTTGAAAGGCCATTGTTAGAATCCAAGAAATCATATAAGAGAGAATTGGAACAGTATAACCAAAGAGTTAGAAAGACATGAGCTGGGTATGTGGAGGGAGTAAGAGAAAGGAGGAAATCTGAGCAACAAGAGGAGATAGAAGCATTGTGCTTTGATGGAAGAGGATTTAAGGAGGTCTAGGATGCTCCAGGACTTTTGTTTGAAATATGAGCTTTACTATATAGTACACTGAAAGAAATGAGGAAATTGAGAGGCAAAAGATGTTGGTTTCATTGATAAATTGAGTTTGAGGTGTCAGTGTGAATTCTACATGGATATGTCCAGTGATTAGTTAAGTATATGGGTTTGGAGCTCAGAAAAGGATGGTATGTAATGAACATTGAGGGAATATCTGCTATGTTGCTGTATTTTGCCAATCTGGCTCAGACCCTAATTATTGATTCATCTACATTCTCATTAGGATATTTCTGATCACTGGAGCCCAGGAGCATTATTTATCAATGGTAAATATATGCAGTCTGAGGTTAAAAATTCAAGCTGACCAATTCACAAAGGCACGAAATGTTACAGGCTTTTCCAAAATCAGCTACCTCCAAAGTTCCTCAAATTCTTCCTGAGTTTTGGCCTCCCCTATTTACAAACATCTTATCTTCATGGTTATAGTTTGCTGAAAACTCAGGTATTGCCTTCTTTAAGTAAGTTCATCTATTAAATATTTAAAAAAATACAATTTACACTATCTCTTGGGGCATCCCAGGATCAAATGCAGAGAATTTCAGAGATAGAAAGTGATCTTTCAGATCAACCATAGGTTTTCTATTTCATAAATAGGAATTATGAAGCCAAGGCAGAGAAAGTGACTTACTGAGGCTCCCTTCCATTCAATTAAATATTTATTTATTGAGTGCTTACTATTTACCAAACACTACCCTAGATGCTGGAAATACAATGATGAAACTGAAAGATGTGGACCATTCTGTTCTTTATCTTCTACCAGGAGGATGTTTAACACCACTAACCAGGCAATTGTCATACAGCCTAGAGGAGATGGTAACTACATTACAATTAGGTATCCCCCTCAAAGAAAAAAATCTTGGTGAGCAGCTGGTATGTAGCCAAGTAAGATAATATCAGATCTGTCTGATTCTAATTTTAAGTCTTTCCCAATACATCATGTTGCCTCCTTTGTAGTAGATAATAGAACCTACTAAAGTTATGGTTGAGGAGTAGTTAAGGGCCTGCCTTTAGAGTCAGAATGCCTGATTCAAACCCCGACTTTCCACTTACTTCCTCTGTGGCCTTGGGGAAGTTACTTAATCCATCTGAGTGCTGTACTCCTCTGTAAACTGCACATGTGATCTACCTCAAAAGGATGCTGTGTTTAATAAACGGCATTGTGTTTTATTATATTTTAAGCAAACTCCAAGATTCTTTCCAATTCAAAATAGAGTCTCAAATTGCTTTCTGCTGCCAAAAGTGGTGAGGCAGACTGGAAGACCATGAAACTGGAAATTAGGATTATTGACTTTCAGTCCCAGATTTGCTCCTAAGTAGCTGTTGATTTTGGCCAATCATGTGACTTTTCTGGTCCACAATTTTCCCATCTTCCAATTGTGGGTGCAGATCATATAATCTTTGAGATGCCTGTTTTTTTTTAAAATAGATTTTCTAAGGAAGATGGGCCTTATTGTGGACATCATTGGAAAAAGTTGTAAAAATTGAGCTTGATTGTCATATGACACATTTTTCTTCTCTCCTTCAACTCTTATTTGTGTGCATCAAATTAATGCACATTGCTTTTATCCAAAAAATGATACCTAAGTGAGTAATGCACTAGCATTAGCTAGGTTTGTATGGGGCCTGGAACATCTGGAGAGAAATTGAGAAAAACATACTGGCAGCCACCCAGATGTTTTATCAACATAGCCGTCAAATGCATGGTCCTTTGGATCTGCAATATGGGAAAAAAAATGGAGATTTCAATAAACATCTGTTGAGATTCATCCATTTCCAACACTTACTATGTGCCAAGTTTTTCCACCTATGAAAGAAAATTCTGAGAAGTAGGTACTCCATCTCTCACATATGGAAACTTTACCTAAGCCTTGACATAAGTGACTTGATTGAGATCACATCAAGAAACACAGCAGGTATAGATTCCAACTCAAATTCTGAAGTCAAATCTTATTCCACTCTAGGGGAAGCTTTAGGTCTGTGTTTCCCAGGTGGAAGCAGCCACAGCAATCCAGCCATGTACACAATTTTAGCTCAGCTCCTTGTACCTGCTCTGGATGAGGGAGAAAACATGATGATTAAGATATATACAATGATTATTTGTCAATTAAAAATTAAATTAAAAAAAGGCATGGTGCAGGGCTGGTGGCACATGCCTGTAATCCCAGAGACTCAGGAAGCAGAGGCAGGAGGATCACAAGTTCAAAGCCAGCCTCAGCCATTTAGTGAAATCCTGAGCAACTTAGTGAGACCTTGTCTTAAAATTAATTATATATATAGATATGACATGCACACACACACACACACACACACACACACACACACACTCACACACTAAAGGACTGGGGATGTGGCTCAGTGGTAAAGCACCACTGGGTTCAGTCCTCAGTACCAAACAAAAACAAATAAAAGACCTCACCCTATGTGTCATGTAGGGGTAGGGGAAAAAGGAGGGAGAATCCAAGAGAAGCTGAAAGCCAGAGACTCCTGAGCTAAAGACTTTTTGTTTCAAAAGGACAGTTTATTAGGGTGACAGGTCTTAGTCCTCATGCTTGCTCTTCTGTTGTCCTTGGGAAGTTGAGGGATGGATGTCCCTGGCATCTAATAGAGGATGATAGAAAGACTTTGTGGATTAAGAGGAAGGATAGAGAAAGGACATGGATGGGGAACTCTTTCCTTTAAGAGTCTCTGAAAATGCATAACAGAGGAACTCTGCATAGAAAAGGACCAGGATACATCTGGTTGGGGATGTCTCCCTTTTACTGATCAGTTCTCTCATTTTCTACAGCTTCTGCTGCAGAATTACTAAAATCAATGTTGGTTTATTTTATGGAGTAGAAATATTCTTGACAAATTAGCTGTGATTAGAATTTCTAAAAGCAAATCCCATTTTCCCTTCTTAACTCAAATTATAAAATTGGGGAGATATTCAGTGGGGAAAAATATTGGCCTACAGCATAATGAGATTATGCCTAAGATTTTGAGATGTTTTATAAAATCCTGTATTTAAATTTTAAAGTGTTAATTTTAGATGGGATATTAATAACATGAATAGTACCAAAAAATCTTGAGCAAAAAGCATCTAAAATATTTCTGTTTAGAAAATTATCTCAAGGTCTTACAGAATAGGAATATACTAAGAATAACTCTAAAGTTTTAGCTTGATAGGCAACATTAACTGAGGTAAGGAATAAAAGAGGATTAGGTTGGCTGAGTGCAAGGAACAGTCACACGCTGTCTGTGTATGAACAGCAAAATTTGACCAGGTGTGGTAAGAATGTCAGACTATTTCCCCCCTAGGGCCCTTGACATTTTCCCTTTTGTCTGGATAATTTCTCCACAATTCAGCATTCTCTGGAGCTCCCCATAACCCTTACTGTACTGTATTTTTGCAGAGCACAGGCCTTCTAACATAATATAAAACATTTTATATTTTTGTTTGCCTCTCCCATCTCCTCTGCCAAGCATAAGCTTCCTGAGGACAGGGATTTTGCCTGTGTTCATTGCTATACTCTAGCACCTGGAAGATGGCCTTATATGTAGAGGAATCCTGATAAACATTTGTTGAATGAATGAATGAAAATCACACTGTGCAGGGCATCTCCTCCATGAATCTTATCCTAAATAGATCTCACCTGCTAGCTAGGCTGTAGCTCCGTGGCAGAACACTTGCTTGACATGCGTAAAGTCCCGAGTTCAATCCCCACCACCGGCAAATAGACAGACTAAAGCAAGTTTCAACTCCTGCTTAATCACACTATACTTAAAAAAATATTTAGGTGAAATCCCTGTAATGTGAAATTAACCCCTTTAAACTGTACAATTCAGTGACACTTAGTTAATTTATAATGTTGAACAAGCACCATTTCTATCTGGTTTCAGAACATTTTCATCATCCCAAAAGAACGCTCTATGGCCATTAAGCACTTACTCCCATTCTTCCCTACCAACCATCTGCTTTATGTATCTATAGA
The DNA here is from genome assembly GCA_028644305.1 of Xerus rutilus. Lineage (NCBI taxonomy): Eukaryota > Metazoa > Chordata > Mammalia > Rodentia > Sciuridae > Xerus > Xerus rutilus. The sequence goes on along the minus strand of CM053400.1, from coordinate 42,710,239 downwards.
CTTACCCACTCTGGGTAAATATGTGACCTCTTATGTCTTACCTCTTGTAATTTGCATAATGTATTCAAGTTCCATCCATATTCTATGAATCAGAACTGCATTCCTTTTCAGGGTGAGTACTATTCCATTGGATGGCTGTACCACATTTTGTTTAACCATCTGCTTTTGGACATTATGGATATTTTCACCTCTGGGCTGTTGTGAATAGTGCTGCCATGAATATCCTTGTGCAAGTATTTGTTCATATCAGTTTTGATTGTCTCTTTGTCACCCCTTCAAGATCATGAATTCTATGAGGGCAAAGACTGAGACTGTCTTGTTCACAGACATATTCGCAGATCAATCTGTGCCTAGGAAATACTCATTTAGTGAACAGCTGAATATAGAACGTTCAACTCTCCTGAATTTCTAATTAAAGTCAACGATGGAAATTTCCTAAATAATGTGGAATCATAGTCTTGAAAAATGGAATTATTGCCAAAAATATTAGTGAATACCTATGACTTAGTTCTGTGTAGAGACTAGCTGTGGGAGATGGAAAAGGGGTGAGGGTGGTGGAGAGGAATATAGAACTCTGTCAGGGTAGGGGAGCAGGGAGCAACAGAGAGGGGTGGCAAAGTGTGGGAAGGTGGGCTGGGAGACCTGGGGAGGAGAGGAGGGCGCTCAGATGAAGGAGATGGAGCAGCTCTCAGGCCGCTGTCTGTCTCAGAGAAGTGCTCTCTGCCCCCAGGAAATAGCTCTTTGTCTTTCATTTTGAAACATCAAAGTTTATTTCTGAACTAAAGGTTTGCTTTTGTGTCAAATTCTGAAGATGTTCCCCAGATGCTCAAGAATTACTTTGGCTTTTAGAAATAAACTTTTGAAATGGAGAGCTGTCTTCAAATATTAGTCACTTTTGTTTTAGTGGTGGTAAAAAGCACAGCATAAATGAATTCTCTTACTCAGTTTTTAAGTGTGTATTGCAGTATTGTTAACTACATGGACATTATTGTAAAACAGATCTATAGAACTTATTTATCTTGTATGACTGAAACTATATACTGTACTTTAGTCAACATTTATTAATCACCTACTAGATGCCTTCATTAACTGCAAACCACATCTCTTTGGATCTTATCCCTTTCTCCACGAATATCCAGAGACTATTTTTGCATGTGGAAAATAATTTATGCTTGTATTTTAATAATGCTATAATTGACTTTCCTCATATTTACTTATAAGTGGCACTTATTTATTCCACTATTTAATCGTCTACCAAACTGTTCCTGTTCTCATTTTACAAATGAGGAAACCAAGGTCAGGAGAACAAAAGTAGTTTATCCAAGGTCACAGACAGTATGTGGCAGAGCTAAGATTTGAAGTCCGTTTTTGAACACAGATTCTTTCCCAATGCATTATGCTGCCAAAGATTCATTCCAGATCACACTGAGGAGTGACTTTAGTACCATCTCTTGGGTTTCTGGGAAATAAAGAATATGCTTACAAAATAAGCTTCATTATTCTGGCTTAACCATCTTTAAAAATTCACCACTTAAGATGCTTTCTTCTTTTCATTAACCCTTCTAATCCAGAATATTTTTCTTATTTAACTTTTATTTGTTGTGCTGAGCATTACTAACGTGAGCTTTAGCCATTGTGTTCGGTAAGCGCTAAGGTCTTGGAGCCAGACCTGGGCATGCATCTTGGATTTGCTACTCAGTAGTGGATGACCTTGGAGAAGTCATCTAACCTAAGTGTGAATGGCTCTCTCTGTGAAATGGTGATTACCATAGTACCTACCTCACACTATCTTAATGAGAAGTAAATGAGATAATGTAGCAAAATTGTTTAGCATATTTCCTTAGCCAGTTGCAAACACTTAATAAATGACAGATGTTATTATTACCTATAATATGCCAAAATGAACACTTCATCCAGCTGACACAATTTTTGGATCAAAGATTGAATTCTTGTAGCTAGAAAGTATGGGAAGATCCCAGAATTTGATGTTGAAGAGAGTTAAGTACCAGTCTCTTTTCTGTTGATTACTATAGTATAGACTTCACTTCCTCATTGCAAAATGGAGGTGTTAGTACTTATCTTATTAGTTTCTTGTAAGGATATTTAGTAGAAGCTACTATTATTACTGTAAACATCACTATAAATTTAAAAATTCCAGTATAACAGATCAAGGGATGTAGGTACTCTGAGAGGAGGCAAATACCTCATGGATATAGAAGTATTTCTATTTGAGAGATAACCCTCAAATACCAGTCCAGAACATGAGAATGATAATTAACAAGATGTATCTTTTTTTTTTTTTGGTACCGAGGGTTGAATTCAGGGGCCTCAACCACTGAGCCACATTCCCAGTCCTATTTTGTATTTTATTTAGAGACAGGGTCTCACTGGGTTGCTTAGTGCCTCACCCTTCCCAAGGCTGGCTTTGAACTCCAATTCTCCTGTCTCAGCCTCCCAAAGTGCTGGGATTATAGGCGTGTGCTACTGAACTTGGCTGAGATCTTCTTGTCTCAGCTTCCCAAGCCACTAGGATTACAGGTGTGCACCACCATATCTAGCAACAAGAAGATGTATCTTAAAGGATGATAATTAACAAGATATATCTTAAAGCCTAGGTCAAATGCCCAGGTCATTTATATTTCAAAGATGTTTGCACCAGCTTCACATTCTGCCATCTGGTCCCAAGGTTTCACAACCAACTTAACAATCATTTATTGAGCATTGTCTGCATGCCTGTGCTGCTCACTGTAGGAAACCCAAAGACAAATAGCTGCGCATTGCATCTCTGGAGTCCACATTCCTGAGAGGAGGGATTCGATCTCATGGCTTTAAATACATCTAAATGCTCATGACTACTCTATCTCTTTGGTGGTTCCTTCTCCACTGATCTTCAAACTTCAACTCCATCTGCCTATTTTCCATATTCATTTAGATAGGAAGCACCTCCAAGGTAAAGTGACCCAAATAGAACCTTCACATTCTGTTCTCCCACTTTCCATAAACCTACCCTTACCCCAGTGTCTCACGTTTTAGTAAATAGCATCATAATCATTTAGCCACATGGTCCATAACTGGAGCAATCTCTGCCTTCTGCCTTTTTCTGCTCTCTCTATTCAATGAAGCAGTAAATATCATTGGTTTTACCTTCAGGATATAATCCCGGCCCAGCCATTTTCTCACCAGCCCCTCTCCACTACCCCCCAAATGCCAATCTCTTGCCTGTTGGGGCTTCCTACCTAACCCCATTTTAATCCTTGCCTCCAGGCCAGTGCCTGAGCCACACACACTGCACATAGTACAACCCAGGACACTATACACAGGGATGTCAATTTGAGGAGCAGTCTTGCAACGCTGTGACCCTACCTGCCTTGCTACAGTCACTCTCCATAGAGGACACCTGTCAAATTTAAGGCAAAGCCTGGAGCTGCTTTGCAGAACTCTCTGGGACTTCTTTCTCTATTTGGAGTAAATTCTGAGGTTCTATAAGATGTCTCAGGTTCCAGCTCTGGGCCTCATCTGTACCCTCATTTCATTTTCTTTCTCTCATACACAATCCTCACAAAATTTCCTTGCCACTCAAATTCTCCTCAATTACCCCAAGCACATTCTTGTCCAAGGGCTTTTGACCTCTCTGGTCCCTCCACCTGAGATGTTCTTCCTCGGGGTATTTGCATAGTGAGTATTCTCATTAGTCAAGAGTTTGTTCAAATGTTCCTTTTCAAAAAGGGCTTTCCTGGTCATTTATGATTTAATTTGATTATATCATACTTAATCCTACTCTCTTTTTCTTGATATAGCTTATCCTACCGTACATTATATATTTACTTATTTGATTGTTCTCTGTCTCTCTCATAAGCATTTACTCCTCATAAGGAGATTTTATCCATTTCATTCATCATTGCATTTCCTACAAAAGCTAGTGTGTAGTAAGAGTTCAATAAATACTTGGAGACTGAATAAATGCAATATACAATCTACTCATTGGTTCCTATATTCCTTCTTCCTGTCACTGAATATCCACACACATCACTTACTTTCTTTATCATAATGATGCGATCTTCATTTTTTCACAACTTCGCAGTTTTATGGAGATGAAGTATCCAAGCTAAAGGTGGTTATTGAAGTCTGATAGGCTCTATTGCCCCAGAGCTTTCTACTCAAGCAAATTATTCCCTCCTGAACTCACACTGGCTAGTGGCAGTTGATGAAACAAAAAAGAAAATGAGTTAGTTACAACAATATGTAGAGTTTATTTGGAGAATGTATTAGTTAGGTTTTGCTGCAATAATAAACAATCCCAATATCTCAGAGGCTCATGACAAATAAATATTCATTTCTTGTTTATGTTACATGAGGGCTGTGGATAAGCTGGCTCAATTCAGCTCATATATTTTCTTATTCTGCAATCCAAACTGAAGGATTGGCTACTTTAGCAAATGCTATTCTCTTGCTCATTGTAAGAGTGAGAGGGATTGAGCCAAACCATGTGAACATATTTAAAGCTCCTGATTTGCCATAGCAAGTTTCAAATGTTCATGATCTCCTACTGGTCAAAGTATGTCACATGGTCAAACTCAATGTTAATAAGGCAGGCATAAATATTCCTTTCTCAGTTTGTATAGGCACATCATATGGCAAGAGGTCAGAGTACATAATTTTGTTAAAGAGAGGGAGAAAGTATTCAAAAAAAATAATTCCTAATCTATCACAGAAAATATTTCAAAAAATGGGGTCCATGGGGCAAAAATAGCAAAGCCCCCTGTAGCCATCCATCCTCAGAGAGGTATCCACAGTAGTTTAGAGTTTGTCTTCACATGGGCAAATAGAGACCTACAGTATTATTTCCATAAGCAGTGAATATCTTCACGCTCTTCATTCATGCATTCTTTATACATTAATGTAGTGAAAACATTGAGACCTTACAGTGTCCTAGACACTAGGGAGACTTAGATCAACTTCAAAGATTGATGTGAAAACTAGCTGTTACATTATTTGTTTTCAATTGGAACTCTACCTTTTTTTTGAGCAGGCAAAATCTTTGGTATATTCTCCAGAAAATCTTTTTCTCTTGCATTCCCAGGAGCTAAATTAGCCTTGATGAACAAGTCATTAGAATAAAGGGAGCTTACACACATACAGTTTGGAGATATCTTTACATACTCATACTCTTTTGAATTTTTCCTCCTAGACTAAATTGCTCTTCAGTTAACAATTCTTATCAAGACTTTAGCGGACAATGGTAAGTTTATTTATTTAACAACACTCCTGTCATTTTTGTGGGAACAGACCTTTTAAATCTGTTCCTTCTCCTTTCCCCTAATGCAACTATATGGTCTGCAGGAGCTCCTATCTTCCTGAATGAATTCATGCCTGGGCACTGCTAATTGGTCCATGAGTGGACACCTGATATATGTCTGACCAATAGGAGCTCTTGGTTTATATATTTAGAACAAGGACTAGGAGAATGCTTTAACTCCCCATTCATCACAGGAAAAAAAGAAAATGGGTGATGAGTGCCAAAGCAGCAAAGGCTTCTATATTTCCTCTGTTGAGAGTGAAGAAAACCTAAATGAGACAGAAAATAAAACTGATATACTGAGTCAGAACGACACCAGCATGTGCCTTTTAAGTCCCTTTTAAGTCCCATGTCCAATTGTTCTTGCTCCCCAGCCATACTTCTGCCCTGAGTGCATTTGATTATTTATCCCTCTCTTGGATCCTGTGAATAATTGATTCTTTCCTCTTTGGACAAAGGTAGCTTAGGTTGTATTTCTTACAAAGGAATCATTCTTTGAAGTATAATGATATTCTAAATATTGTCCTTGGAGAAAAATCACTTGGAGAGTGAACCCTAGGAGAAAATAAAAAATATATCAAGAGTGGCAGAGGAAGGTGGTCTGGGAAAGTAAAGCAAGATGAGACCTAGGAGGAGCAGGTGAGGGCATAGACGACACAGAAGAGTTTTGAGAGGGGAGGTGTAAACTTACAGAGTTCTGAATCAGGTAAGATGGCACAAAAAAAATACTGATTCTAAGCACAGTGATCTTACTTTGAACCATGTATGGAGGAATGGTGCAAGCAGAAGCCAATCAATATGGATTAGCGGCAAATGGGAGCTGAGGAGGTTCAGATTGTGGCTATAAATAGTATTAGGAGATTTAACAGTAGAGACAAGAGGTAGGGCTAGTATCAGTAGGGGTGTATTGTTGAAGAAGTGTTTTAATTTTCTTCCCCTCTTAATATGTGAGAAATACATTCAATAAACATTTACTGAGTGCATAACATATGTAACATACATACTATGTTATTGGGATAAAAAGATGACTAAAACACAAACAAGATTAAATAAATCATACCTCCATAAAATTGAAAGCTAGAATCCCTACAAATATTATTGTAAAGGACTATTTAAGTAATAAAATCTGTTGAAATTTTAATTGTTTTAAAAATCAGGTTAAAAATCAGCATGTTTATAGAATCCAGTTTTACTGCATATATTATAGACATGTGTATGTAGATAAAGCCTAGAAGGATACACAGAAAAATGTAAATCATGGCTAATAATGATGTTGAGGTATGTAGGAAACTTTCATTTTATTCATTTGCTCATCTGCATTCTATAAATTTTCTGCATGTAACCTATTTTCTTTTTGTAGTAAGAAAAGTTCACAAAGATAATGTATTTCTGAAGATAGATGCATATAGAACTTGGAGTTGGCCACTAGAAGTCATGACAGAATAAACAGCTCAATAAAACTCTGCTTGTTAAATCCAGAGATAAGAACATTCAGAGAGGGGTCTTCTCAGAGGAGGCATCATTTGAGTTAAACCTTGAGAAATGAGCAAGAATTGGTCTATTTAGAAAGAAGGTGGGAAAGCAATCATAGAGCAGAGAAGTACACAAACTATCCAAGGAATCTGGAGCAGGCTGGGGCAGAAGGAAAGAAGCCTCCTTAAGTGGCAAAAGAAGATAGCAGAGTTACGCTGTCTTCCTCCAGAGAGGAAGGTATCGGTATGGAGGCTGAAAGTCCAGGTATGAAATGGTGAGGACCCAAACCATGAAACTGAGAGTAGGAGTAGAGAAGCAGGGCTGCATTTGAGTTATTTAGAAAGAGAAATTGATAAGCTTTAAAATAATAATAGTAGAACCTGCAGGTTAGCTTTTTCTGCAGCATACCTTTGGCATGGGTCTTGGACTATGAGATATTGATTAGAAATCTACACATGTGAAGGGAAGGGTAAGAAGCAGGGTTGGACAGAAGTTGCACTATGATGTTGACCAAAGTCTTGGCCAATGTGGTGGGAGCTTGGGAACAAGTAATTGCCCATCTGTGCTGGACTGTCCCTGGCCAAAAATGACCAAGTATTGATGCCCCTGACTCAGCTGTGAGAGATGGTCTGCCCCAGGTAGATCATGATTTCAGGTGATCCTGAAGGAACGGATGGGGGTGGGGGGTGGCAACAAGTCTTTCCTGGAAAGGGGGCTCTGGGTGGTACATCTCATGTTAAAAGAGCTGCAAGCTGTGGATGGCTTACCCATACCATAGTCTCTATCCCCCTTCGTGCACTCTGTGAAGGAGTGCTATTATCATCACCTTCTCACCAATGAGAGAAGATGTAGGAAGAAATCAAGGAATGCTCCCAAGGTCATTCAGCCAAGAAGCAGTGGAGCCAGGATTGAAGCCTTTGGAGGAGTTTGACGCTAGTGCCCTGTTCTTACCCACACTCCCACTGCCTGTTGCCAGGGGTCATCCTGGGGTGGGGTTGGCTTTTCAGTCCAGGAAAGTTAAAGCCTGGATACTGCCTGCTTCTCATCTCCCTTCTCTCCCCCCACTTCCCTGCTCATATACTATTTAGTATCATAAGAAGGAAAGTCAAATGCAATAAAGCCCACATTGATTTATCAAGCAAAGTCCAGGTGTATTAATGAAATAAACTCACACTTTAGTGAAACTGTGCCCCAGTACTTATTTTTAAAGTCACATTTCAAAAATATTACCCATAGAGGTAATAGATAGTTTTTATCAAATGACAAGAATAGATACTGGTGAGTAGCAGGAAAAAATTATATTCTTAGATTATCAATTAATATTTAATTTTTGGAGATATTTCATATATATATTTAGGTGATTTGATTGCTTTAGAGCGTGGTTCAGTAGGAAAACTTTAAGGCACATCAACATAATCTAGTACTTTCTAAAGCAAAATCATTGAGTGACTTTCATAATCCTTCCACTGAACAGGGAGCTAGCAGGCAGAGTGTGGGATGCGGAACGGTGCTCAGGTGCTCAGAAGGTGAGGACGGAGAGTGATGGAGAAAGCTCAAACCATCCTTCATGGGATTGGAGTAGGACCCAGATACCTCATGCACTTGCCCTGGGTTCAGTGTCCTCTCCTCATGCTGCTGAGCCTTGGTTTCCACAACTACCAGCACCCACAGCAGAAGTAAAGGAGATGGTTCCTGTGGAAGAGGCTGCCATTGGTAGGACTAAGACACATCAGCTGAATGTGACTTGGAAACACGATTCCATCAGGTGTTCACTGCTGGAGACATTCTCCTTTCTCTTGGCTCCTTCTTCTCCTCCTCCAGACGTCCTGAAAGATGGGGACTTCTGCATTTGGGGGCTCCTGGGTTTTGAGCTCTGCCCAAGAGAGGATAATTCCTTTCTTGCACTCAATCAACCCAGCATTCATCTGCAGCCAGGGAGAGCAGCCAGTCTGATTTCTTGACATAAACACACTGAACAAGGAAGACAGGACCCGCAGAGTTATTTAAAACCCCAATCTGAGAGAGAGCGAGCATCTTGAATCTGAAGTTCTCTCCTAAATATAAACGGCAAAGCTTATTCAACATCAAATCAAATCAATGATAATTTGAGGACTAATTAGCATTTGGGGCTTTTTTCGGCAGCATGGTGATGTGGTGTATAATGCTATGTGATTGGGGAAAAGCACGTAATTATGAGGCTGAATACATTGTCTCCTGGAGACACGTGAAGAAGCAGATTCCCTTTGCCAAAGAGGCCTGCCGCCATCCAAGGGAGGGATGGGGAGGGGGTGTGTGGTCAGTTTACAATGAAGCCTGCTGCAAGCAGGGGAATCTTGCAGGGTGGCACCATCTCTTTGATAGCAGGATTTAAAAATTTCTTTTGGACCTATGAAGCTTCACCTCTCACTTTAATCCTAAGAGGTAAAAGAGCAGGAGAGATTCTTAAAAAAAATAAACAAAGAGAAACTAGAATTTGGTACATGCTTGCTGGGAACTAGGTGTCAAAATAATCCTAGAAACCAATATTTATGGAATAATTTTCATGTGGTTATGTTAAGCCCTTAACATACAGCATCAATTCAATTTTAGAATGGTTCTAAGAGGTCAGTACTGCTGTGGTGATGATGATGATAGAACTAAGGCTCTGAGAAGTTAAATTTCTTCAAGTCTTATAAGTAGATATTGGCAGGTCATAGCTTAATATGCTTAATATTCTTTCGGCTCCAAGGTTTACAGTGCTAATTCACTGATCTGCATAAAGTATATTATTTCATCATCCAATAAGACTATGGAAGGTATATATTCTTAAAGATGAGGAAAGCCTGGCTTCTAGAGGTGGAAATTAATCCAAAGTCACACAGCAGCAGTCAGCCACCAAGTCCAAAGTAAGAACAAGGTAAAATGAGAACAGAAAAAAATACAAAGCTACACTAACTCTGATTTTATAAAATGATAAAATCCAAGGAGCACACAGCCCCTATGGGATAAACAGCTCTGCACAAACAGGAATCTTGGTTGAAGTGCAGGCTCTGTGATGTGTCCTGTGAAGCAGCCCTGTAGGTCCAGGGTTAGTCACTAGGTATCTCAGGATCTAGGTGCCCAATAGGTGTCTCTGGCCTAAGAGCCCCAAGCAGGAAGAGGGCAGCATGTTGCTGTCTCTCAGATACCAAATCTGTCCCCTGGAGGTGGCTGCCTGGCATGTGGGTTGAGAAACATCCTGAGGCCATGTTAGGCCTCTGTAGGAAAGAGGAACAGGCTGTTTGGTCATGTCTGTGGCAGCCTCAGCATGATGGAATGGTGACATCTGTTCTGGGGAGCTATGCCTGCCTCACATTCTGATTATTCCAGCTGCTCCTCTAGTCTCTCTTTGTGCAGTGAATATGTAGAGAGAAGGGAATTTTCTAACAAGACTCAGGTAGAAACAGCTGAGTTCTTTCTGTAGGTGTCCCCAGCATGCTCAGGTGACTTACCCAGCACCTAGCCACGTCCCTTCCCTTCAAGGGACTCCAGGTTGCTTCGTGTTAACATTTAGACATGATCAACTGAGGGGCAGGTGTCTTTTAGAGCGAGAAAGCATGGTAAGAAAAAACCCTTTGGATGGAGTCTTTGTCCCCTCCAGACTGAATATTAAGGGGCCAGAAAATGGTTGCTTTTCCAGGCATGATAAGGTGATTCCAATTATATTCACTCATCTGGGGACAGCCTGATGGGGGTCCAATTGCTGAGTAGCACGTTTGGACATAAAAAGGGAGACAATTAGTCTTCTTGAGAGGCAATTGAGATGGTGTAAGTGGCACCAGGAAACAAGAGTCCTTTTTTAAAAAAAAAAATATGATGAGAAAAACTCAAATAGCTGAGGCTCAAGATTGTTGGAACAAGCAATTGTTATGAATAGAGTGGCAATTGCATTAGATTATAGTCTGTATTGCCACCTGATTTTGACAGTAACTCAATTCTTTATTGAGCATCTACCATATTCTTAAACACTAGGTGTTCCTACAAAGAGGATTATATGTTATTTATAATGAGCAATCTATATTATTGAAGGCATTTGAGGAGCTCTATCATTACAGAAAAATACAAACAAGGCTGTCAAAATAAAATTAAAAATATCTGTGTAGGAAATCAGAGGCAAAAATCAGTAACTACTAGGTTAGTATGGTTATTCTGATTGAGATTTAAGATTAGTTCTGAGCTTCCTGGCAGATAAGGCAAAGGGGATGGTGGTGGGTGCATACTTGCACTATGGGAGTAAACTAAGAAAATTTGGAAATGCAAACTTTTACAACACAACTTTGATGGTTAGCTTCCTGAGAGCAGTGACTGAATCTTAATTGTCATAAGATCTCAAGTGCCTGATGGAATACATGGCATATATATAATGAAAATAAGTTTGTTGTATTTATTTCATTGATACACTGGTTGGTGGGGCATGGAGTATGGGAAAAGCTATCCAATATAGAATGGTATTATGATATCTCAGGGAAGCCTCTATGTGTATATGAAAATTAATTTAAAGCAACCATATATCTTCCTGGTAATTACAAAGATAAGACTCAGAATACTAAAAAGAGTACAGGCATAGAGACAGACTGTTGAGTATTTTGGAAAGAAAAATTTATAATTTTCTAAGAAACTCTAAGGGAATTATACATTTACCCTGCCATCAAATAGTAACAAAAGAAAGGAGAATGAGGCAGATAAGTGAACTTTTTTCCATACATTGCTATAGCAGGAAGGGGAAGGAAGTCATATCAGTCAAAGTCTAAACTGGAGAATAGAACTTTGTACATTCTAAGCATATAAATTGTGGGACATTTAATGTAAGGAACTGGTTCCACAGGTAATGGAGACTCTGAATGGGCAAGAGAAGGTAGTGAGCATTATAGTCATCTTTCCGTCACTGTGACTAAAAGACCTGACAAGAACAAGTTGGAGGAAGAAAGGTTTATTTTGTTTCATAGTTTCAGAGTTTCAGTCCATGGGCAGCCAACTCCATACCTCTGAGCCTGAGTTGAGGCAGAACCTCATGGTAGAGGGCCGTATCAGAGGAAAGCAGCTCAGAATATGACAGCAGAGAGAGCTCCATTCACCAGGGACAAAATATAAACCCCAGAGTCACACCCCCAGTAACCTACTTCCTCCAGCCACAATGTCCACATATGCAGATGGAATCTGATATATCTGTGCCAGGCCTTGAATCATGAGCATGGGATAAGGATTTGGGAAAAGTTGAAGTCTGGTTTCTTTTTCATAATCTCATTCATGAAAAATATTTTGGCTCTCTGTATCTCAATCTATAAGGTGCTTTGAGAGTATAAATTGGTTGCAAATGGACCTGGGTTTAAATCCCAGCACTGCCCCTTAAACCAGGTTGAGAACATAGACAAGTTACCTCACTTTTCTGAGCTTACAGTTTTACCTGCTTATAGTTACCACCCAGTTAATCCATATCAGTGGATTAATCTATTGATTAGCTTAATGCTCTCATAATCTAAAAATTTCACCTCTGAATATTCTTATCTCACATATGAGCTTTTGCAGGACACCTCACAGCCCAATCATAGCCATGAGGCAATTTAATGATCAGTAACACACAGAAGCCTCTGCACCTTCTCAACAAGAAAGAGGAGACGGTATTGCTGGAGCTGAAGGAATGGGTCATGTGTGTGAATCTGGAATCATGGCAGGCAGCCAGTGGAAGCTAGAGTTATAGGGTATGAAGCCACTGCCAAATGTGAAATCACTGGGAGAGGGGTGGAGAAGGAGCTGGCTTCTGCCTTCCCCTACTCTGTAGTCTTTGATCCCTCATTGGCTGAACCCCTTTGAAACCAGCTGGTATAAGAGTCTTGGAAGCTCACTCTCAGGTCTCAGCCCCTCTGATACTTAGCAGAGTCAAGGAAAGATAAAGATGAACCTGAGGGTAAAGGCCCAGGTCTGTTACAGGTGCAGATAGAATCTGATATATCTGTGCCAGACCTTGAATCATAAGCATGGGATAAGGATTCGGGAAAAGTTGAAGTCTGGTTTCTTTTTCATAATCTCATTCATGAAAAATATTTTGGCTCTCTGTATCTCAATCTATAAGGTGCTTTGAGAGTATAAATTGGTTGCAAATGGACCTGGGTTTAAATCCCAGCACTGCCCCTTAAACCAGGTTGAGAACGTGGACAAGTTACCTCACTTTTCTGAGCTTCAGTTTTCCCATATCTAAAGTAGAAATGAAACAGACAAAGTTGTGAAGATTAGAGAAGAAAATGAGCATGAAACATCTAGCTCAGTGCCAGGTACCTAAGAAAAGCTCATTCCTGACCACTCTCAAGTTATTATCCATAGTTAGTATGCACTTCATATTCACATGACATCATTTTCAGCAGAAGCAACTTACATTTCAAAATTCAGTTTAAATGTCAGCACTCAGATGGGGCCTTTCCAAGGTGACCTTTCTGTTTGTCCCTCCATGTTATGGGTGTGCCTCTCCTGGGATACATGCCATGTTAAAATGATGTTTGCCTTGTTTCTTTCACTAAAATGTTAGCTGCTTGTAGGTGGTGGAGTAGGGTTGCTCTCTCATACCATACCAAGTATTGGGCTTGGAAAAAAGTAGGAGATTAGCAAATGTTTGCTGAATGAATAAAAAAAGTAATTGCTATCCTTCACTCACCAAATTAAGATGAACAATCTCCCCAGCATGGCAATCTGCTTTCTCTAGCCCCCTCTTCATTATAGACAACTGTGCCTGGTTTCTAAGCCAAACCTGAACAAAGCAGTGAGGCTACAACCACTCAGTGAACAGCAGATGGGAAAAATAATGAAATATTAGAATTGGCTACAGCAAGTTGAGAGAAAGACAGTGGACATCCATTAGATATCAGTTCAGCTGTTCTTTCCTAGAGAAGATGACCATGGGAGCCACTAGGACTATACAAGAAGACTCTGTCACTGTTACAAATCTGCTGTCCTGATGGAGGACATGAAACCAAAGTGGAGTCAATCAATTTGGGATCATACCAATTACTGGATCCCTTGGAATTTAGGAAAGAAACATATGAAGAGAAGCCAATTGTTTATCAGTAGTGGAAGATGTAAGATATAGTACTCAGAAGCATTTGGCAGCCACACTTTTTAAAAAAATATTTCTTTAGTTGTCAATGGACCTTTATTTTATTTATTTATATGTGGTGCTGAGAATCAAACCCAATGCCTCACATATGCTGGGCAAGCGCTCCACCACTGAGCCACAACCCTAGTCCTGGCAGCCATACTTTTTCTCCTGGTTATGTAAAGAAAGTCATTCAGCAGACTGAGGAAAAAATAAAGCAATTGTGCAGAAGAAATGAAGAGAAGGAAGACTTCATGAGTGTTCTAGTTCCCAATTCAGTGGTTCTAGCTGCACTTCTGTCCTTGGATTCCATGAGTCAGTCTCTCTCTCTCTCTCTCTCTCTCTCTCTCTCTCTCTCTCTCTCTCACACACACACACACACACACACACACACACACACACACGGAAACTCAAATTCCATAAGTTTCCTTATAAGACCTCCACACCCCCCATTTAAGCTAGTTCAGGTTTGATTTTTGTTATGTGTAGACAATAGCATTCTGATCCAAAAAGTTTGCAAAAAATGAAACAGGGAACAGGAAAATAATTTGAGACTAAAATATCAATAGCCATGAATGCCAAGACTCAACCTTTGGATTTTTTTTTTTTTTTAATATTTTTTTAGTTGTTGATGGACCTTTATAGAATCGAACCAGTGCCTCACGCATGCTAGGCATGTGCTCTACCACTGAGCCACAAACCAACCCTTTAACCTTTGGATTTTTATGCAGGTAATGTGGTGCTTTTGCAAGGTTTTGAGGAAGGAAGTCACATGAACCTTTTTGTGCTAAATGAAAAGGCCCTTGCTGGCACCGAAGCAAGGCACACCATCTCTCTCATTATCCTCTGTGTTAGTTTTTCCTCACTACAAACAAAATACCTGACAAGAGCAACTTAGAGAAGGAGAAGTTTATTTTGACTCACAGTTGCCGAGGTTTCAGTCCATGGTTGACTGAGTCCATTGCTCCCCAAGGCCACAACCCCAGTGCCCAGTGATCTACCTCCTCCAGCCCCCACCTGCCTACAGTTACTACTTACGAATCCATCCAAATTATTAATCCCCCAAATGAATTAACCCACTGATGAGTTCACAGCTCTTATAATCCAATCTTTTCACCTCTGAACATTGCTGCATTGCCTAACACATGAGCTTTTTGAGACACATTACTGATCCAAATCTTAACATCCTTCCTGTATCTCAAAGGCAATAGTCAGCAATCCTAGGGATTGTTTTTCCCATTTCCCATACAAACACCTCTGGCCCACATGAGTACCTAGCACACTTTACCTGACTCTAAACTGCTTTTCCTTGTTGGTGCGTTGCCTCACAATGATCTGTTTTCTGTCAGTGAGAGAATTGTCCTCTAGAGCCAAAGCTGTCACCATGGAAAGATGCCAAATGTCCGTTAGCCGTAGAGATGGTTAATTCAGCACATCAGAAATGGGGCGAAGATTTACAATGTATGCTTAGATTAGCTAAAAAATTCATTCTTTCTGCTGTTCAGGTCTTAAATTTTGAGGTGAGTAAAGATCTGGATTCCCTGGGGAGGAATGACAGCCTGAGGCCATTAATAAAATGGATGCTGGGAGGCAGTGACAGGTGGGAAGAGAGCTGGACTAGGGAATCAGAAACTCTGGGCTGTAGGCCTACTTCTCATACTTATTTGATCTTTAGGCTGAGAAAGCCTATTACTCCTTTAAGCACCTCAGTTATCCCATCCATAAAATAAGCAAGTTGTCCACAGAGGCCTCATGTTTGCTGTTTCCATGATCTGAATGTGTCATAGAGAGCAGGAATATGGCCTTGGGGCTAGACCACAATCCCTGAGGATAGTCTTCTGAAGTTTGGCCCACTCTCATGTCCTGGCCAGCTGCTTAGAGCAGGCCTGACATTAGACTTGAAGGAGGCTCTCCCAAGATCCATTATAATGGCCACATGCTAAACATCTGTGGGTCATCCACTCATGATACAACCTCAGCAAGGACATGAAAGCAATACCTCAAAGGACCACCTGGACTTTCCAGGAATATCCATCTCCTCCATCACCAGTGAAGACCCAATTTGCATTAGTAGCAATGAAGTATGGTTGTCTGTGGCAAGAAGTGAGGAGGTATTTCATTGAGCATAGAAAAAGCTAAATCTTCCTGAAGATTCCAACTCACACTCATCTTTCATGCCTCCTCTGAAAGGTATGAGCTGAGCCATGCAGTCTAGCATTAGCTCATGCAATCTCTTGAATTGTTCTTTCACTTTTTATGTGTGCTCAGTTAGGTCCCCTAACTTCACTTGAATTTCTTTAAGCTCAAGAACAAATATTTATGGGAAGCAGCTCCCTGACAGGTTTTGTGCTGCTCATGGAAGATAAAGAGACATCACACAGTCCTGACTTTGCGGACCTTGCTATCCAGAGAAGGATACAGACAATTAGATAGATGTTTCCATAGTGGGTGCTAGGGCAGAGGGAGGTATTCATTTTCTATTCTTGTGCCACACATCACCACAAATGAGCAGCTTCAAATAAACACTCATTCCTTAGCTAACAGTTCTCTAGGTCAGCAGTCCAGGTTGGCTCAGAAGGAATCTCTGCTCAAAGTTCTACCAGGCAAAAATCAGGGCATCAGCTGGGCTGGGCTTTTCTCGGGAGGCTCAGGAGTAGATACAGACCCATTCAGACTATTGGCAGTAGGAATTCCCTTTGTACCATTGTGGTGCCAAGCCAGGGGCCACTCGCTGTTCCTAGAGGTCATCTGTACTCTTCTTCACTGGTGCCTTTCTTTCATCTTTAAGCCAGTCATAAAGAGTCAAGCCATTCTCATGCTTTGAATCTTTCCTGTTTTCCTCTTTTGCCACTAGCTTGAGAAAGTACTGTATTTCAAGGGCTCATATTCCCTCTGGTTCACCTGAATATCTTCCTTTTTCAAGCTTGACTGTTCCTGTATCATAATGCAGTTATGGAGTGAGATCTCACCATGCTCAGGTTCCAGGGCATAGGCCATGTGATCTCAAGGGCCATTCCTTGAAGTTCTGCTATCTATCACCTGGATGTAGAGGATGTTCCAGAACACAGAGTGATGACAGTGACACACAGCTCCTGTGGGATTGTGGATGGCTTCTAGGCAGAGGAGAGGCCTGACTCAGTTTCCCAAGGACAAATGACTTCTTCAAGGAGATAGAGGGAGTGAAGGAGATGACTGGCAAGGCCAGGTAGAAAAGCCCAGCACCAAATGTAAGGCTCTCTCTTTCCTCCCAGCATCTAACCCACTACTGACCAGGTGAGTTTCCAACCAGTTTCCCAGTGAATTGACTGATTGATTGTAGGTTGTTGTAATGATTAAATAATATAATAGTTCTTAGTGCTTGGAACAGACATGATGATTAATATGTATAGCTAATATCATACAACTAAAAATAGGGAAACTCTTGCAAATAGATCTAGAATATTTATTCATCCATTTGCAGATATTTATTAAGAAGCAGACCAAATGCCAGTGTGAGGTACTGAGAACGTGATGGAGAGTGAAGCAGTCTGACCTTAGGGGGTTTATTCTCCAGCAAGGGAGACAGAAAAGCAAGCACACAGGCATTGGTAACAACTGCACTGGGTGCAGTGAAGTTCAGACGTCACTTTGTTTATGTTTCTAATCTTTGAAAGATTGTTTTCTGTGTGTCCCCTAATTACTGAGCATAAGCATGTCTCCTAGAAACATTTTTCTCTAATCTCAAGCACTACTCCCCTCTCTTTCTTCTTGCCTGCCTTCCTATTGATTTGAGGACCACAAGGGCAGGGTCTCTGGTCTATTCATTATGTGTCCCCAGTGCTCAGCACAATGCCAGACCTCAGTTAATGTGTATTGAATTGACGAACTTAGCTTCTGGTTTCTTGTCTGAATCAAACCCACCAGTTTTGTTTATTTTAAATAAACATTTGCATAGCACCTGTTAAGTGCCAGTAAGTAAGCAACAGAGCCAAGATTCAAACTCAGACAGTCTTCTGTGTGTGACATGGGTTAGCATTCAGCTTCAGACCTTGCAGTCCGGCAAGTACCTAATGTTCCTAACAATGATAGCACAACAAAAGCAATAACCACAACCATTTATTGATTACTGTAGTTCAGTTCCTGAAATAAATTTGTAGCACCAATTCCTACAACAATGATGGGGAATAAGAATTATTATCTTCATTTTGTAGATAAGGAATAGCCTCTCAGAGAAGTTGCGTTGCTTGCATACGGCCATGGGGCTAGCATTCAGCAGACGTAGGACCCAAACCACAGTCTGTCTAAGTCCATGACTTGGCTCTTTGTGGGTGATTTAGTGCTTTGACCCATGGCTCTCATGGAATAGTTTCTTTCTTTTCTTTTCCAGTGGCTGCCCACCTTAGCATCCATGGAATCACCACCTCAGATACACTTTAATAATGTTCAGGGGAACATCAGAATCTTAGCATCACAGGTACAAACAGCTTAAACCAGTTCACAATGGTTTAATAGGGACCTTTTTCCCTGTGTAAATCAGCTCCTGTCTTATTTCTTCTTTGTTCCCATTCCCAGGGCTGCAGTGCCATTCATATAACAATAAAATTGTATGTTTCCAAGGCATGAGAGTCTGAGTTACATTATCAGCTTGCTCTCCATTTATAGAATTTTTCCTTAAATTCTTTCTATGTGACCCAAGAAAGGACCATGAACACACATGCATAAGGTGTGTATGCATGTCTCCAAGAGCAAGCCATTCAGGAGGGGCTGTTTTATTCATCCTGTACCGCAGCACCCAACACAGGACCTAGCACATAGAAATTGTTCACTGAACAATTTTTGGATGAATGAGGACAGGAACCAACAAATGAAAACATGTATTCTCCGGACTTGGCAGTGAGCATGGTGTGGCAGAATTTGGTTAAGTGGTATGTGGTAAGTGGTATGGGAATAGTGTTTCTCCAATCACCTGTGCTGAAGGCCCAGATTCTTGTCACTTTTCTTATCAACCAAGAATTAATGCTAGCCTATGCTTTCTACCACTGGCGACTTATGTCTGCAAATACAGCGGCATCCTAACTAGTTGATATGCTGTACAAGGAGATGAGGCCCCTGGTTATGTACTGAGGAATCACAGCAATGCCAAATTGCTGTGAAGGATTTCTACAAGCTCACTCTCAATTACTAAACTTACCACCAACCATAAACAAAGGATTCTCAGTCTGGTTTAGGTCCTCAAATCACACCTTGAGCTGCACCGTTTTAGAGGCTGGGCTCAGACCCAGCCCCTGCACTCAGTGCATGTGCTGGGGGTGTGTTGCTTAAACTCTCAAAACCCCCTAACTGTTCTCATCTATAAAATTAGAAAAACAGCAGTACCTCCCTTCTTTATGGGTTTAGGATGAGGATCAAATGGAACCGCTCATTCAGTATCCATCCAATAAACATTTTTTTAAGCTTCTGCTATGACAAATACCCTTTTTAAAAAAACATGGTGGAATGGTGGTAATACGAGGAAATAGTATCATCATGTTAGAAGCTTTGGAACGAGTATAAATAATGTCAGCAGAGAAATCTGTGTCCCTTCTCCAGAAGGGCTGTTTTACTTAAAAATTGGGTCATGTACATTTTCATATTAATACTTTTTGTTAAATAAACTTTTTAATAGCAAAAAAAAAAAAAAAAAAAACATGGAAAAAAATGTAGAGAACAAAACAGACAAAAATCCCTGTTGTCATGGAGCTTGGTTTTGGTGAGATGCTCTGTGTAACAAGGTAGCTTAGTGCCTGGTGGCCACCAGCTGTTTGTTATTTGGCACTTCGGTTTAATGAGAGTCGGTTCACTAAAATGGAGCAAAAATAACACCTTCCATTGTTTTGAAGATCCTCAGTGAGATCAGTGAGGTGGTCATTTGCTATGAAGGTAAATACAACTCAATGTTAAGTATAAAGTATCATGTTTCTGTATCTTGAGGCTCAGTGCTGTGGAGTCTGTTCCAGATGTTGGGAGGTTAAAGGTCTTGGAGAGCTTCCATCTGAAGAACAAGGGGGCATGCAAGCCAAAGGATCAAACAGAGTCTCAGGAACCACCTCAGGAGCCAATGTTTAAAGCCATGACTAACTGAATAAACAGAAAAGCACCTCAGAAGGAACGAGCTATTGAATAAAACCAGAGTTTTAGAATCTGGCAGATAACAAAGACAGACAGACCACGTGGTTTATGGCCTACTTTACATGCTCACTGGGGCATGATGTTTGGGCATGAGGCAAATTTTAATAGGGTGGGTTAGAACAGACTATCCAAGAACAGAAGGCTCCACCTACAATCAGTTCCACAGAGTCAGATTAATGACTAGAAATACCAGATACTCAGGAATCATCAAAACTAAAGAATGGAGAATGAGGCAAAGGAAAATTAGGATACAAGGTTAGAATTAGTGCAGGGTGTTATGGTCTGAGTGCTTGTGTACCACCCACCCCCCGCCCAAATTCACATATTGAAATCCTGATCCCAGTGTAATGGCATTTAAAGATGGACTTTTAAAATTTTTATTGATTATTTTTAGTTATGTATAACATTAGGGCACATTTTGACATAATCACAAAAGCATGGAATATAATTTGCTCTAATTTAGTCCCAAGCACTTCCCTCTCCCCCTTCCCCTTCCCTGTTCCCCTCCCTCTATTCTACTGACCTTTCTACAATTTGTTTATAGGTTTTTTAAAAAATAAATTGGCATCTTGTGGATGCACTTGATGCTGGGATTCACTGTGCTGTATTTATGTACGTACATAGAAAACTTCAGTCAGATTCATTCTGCTGTTCTTCCCTTTTCCCATCCCTCCTTCTTCCCTCAATCCCCTTTGTCTACTCTATTGATCTTTCTTCTATTTTGGTGAAATTCCCTCTCCCTTGTTTTCCTTTCTCTCTTTCTCTCCCCCACCCCTTTTGGATTAAAAAACAATTGATCTTTGACTTTTGGGGACTGGCTTTTTTCACTTAGTATGATAGACTCCAGTTCCATCCATTTACCAGCAAATGCCATAATTTCATTTTGTTTTTAATGGCTGAGTAATACTCCATTGTGTATATATCCACATTTTCTTTATCCATTCATCTGTTGAAGGGCACCTAGGTTGTTTCCATAGCTTGGCTATCGGGAATTGTGATGCTGTAAACATTGATGCGGCTGTGTCACTGTAGTATACTGACTTTAGATCTTTTGGGTATATACTGAGGAGTGGGATAGCTGGGTCATAGGGTGGTTCAATTCCTAGTTTTTTGAGGAAACTCCATATGTCTTTCCAGAGTGGTTGCACTAATTTGTAGTCTCACCAGTAGTGTAGGAATGTACCTTTTCCCCCACATCCTTGCCAACATTTTTTGAGAGGTAATTAGGTCCTGAGGGTGGAATCCTCGTGATGTCATTAGTGTCCTTATAGGAATATAAGAAAATGCTCTGTCTCTGCCTTTCTGTTTTTTTTTTTCTTTTTTCTCTACCACCACATAAGGATATAATAAAAGAACAGCCATCCACAAACTAGGAAGAGTGCCCTCACCAGGAGTTGATTTGACTGTCACTGGGATCTTGAACTTCTAGACTCCAGACTGTGAGAAACAAATGTTTGCTGTTGAAGCCACCTGGGCTATGCTCTTCTGTTATGGCAGCCCAAATGGACGAAGACAGTGGGTAGCTTCTCCTAGCCCTTTCTGAGATGCTCTCTACTGTTCTTCGCCCTGCTCTGTACCCAGGGAGGCAAACTACTCAGGGAGAAAATGATGTCCTAGCTTCTGGCTTCTGAATGAGTTCAGTCAGTGGGGGTGGGGTAGGAACAGCAGTAGACTGGGGAAAGGGAGGAGAGCGGGGAAGGAACTTGTTCTCCTCTTTCCTGCCTTCAGGCCACTGTGAGATGTCTGCATCCCTCAGGCACAGGTCTCTTACTCTGTCATCCTCTCTGGGTTCTGGTAACCACTCCTTCCTCTGGCTCCTGCAACCAAGAGATATTAAGGTACCCCACCTATTACTAGCCCCAGAAGGCTGTGCTTCCCCCGTGGTTTCCCTATACTCTGCCATAACTTTGTAAATAGTCCTCTTACCCTAATTGAGTGTGCCATCTGTTTGCTGCTGGTTCCCTGAGTAATGCAAAAGCTTCAGGGCTTATGTCCAAAGCTCTGTCTTGTTGGGTTCTGTTTGTAGAAACTATGCATGGGTTGGCCTAATTTAAAGAGGAAGTGTTGGGAAAATTCACCTCAGAGAATAGGGAAGGCTGGACTCAGGACTTAGAAGCAGCAGTGCTATAGGCTCTTGGGTGATAACCAGGATGGATCCCAAGTGTTAAAAAAAATTAGCTAATATTCAACATAGCACTTACTGGGACAAGCAGCATTCTGAGTGCCATGTTTGTGAACTTCTTTGGTCTTAATCAAGTAGGAGCACTGCTTATGCTGTTTTACAAATCAAGGAACTGACAACAGGAGGTCCAGTGACCTGCCTGAGATCACATGAGTAGTAAGTGGCTGCAGCTGCAGTGGCCTCTTGGCTGAGTCCATGTTCTTAACTACCACGACTCAACTTTCTGCACACGCATTATTCATTTCGAAGTACTGGGCCTGTCCCCTCCTCAGCCCGCTTCTGACTCTGAAGATTGCAAATGGCACCTGTTGCATTGACAGCAGCCCTTTAATTAACTTCGGCACATTTTGAACTTCCTGTTCCTGACCGAGTTCTTATAGGTTCCAGGATGTTTTAGATTTACCCAAAGGTTAAACGCCCAGCCTTAAGGTTCCACAGCTCAGGAATGGAGGAGGCTGGCTTTAAGCTCAGCCCTTCCTAAGCTTTTGACTTCACCTCATAAACCTTGAAAATTGTCTCAGGCCTTTTCCACAGCCTCATCCTGCTACCTAGTTCACAGTAGCAGCCTGTTAACCCGTTTTTCCCCACTGTCCCAGACAGGAAACACCTAAACAAGCTTAAATGTAGTATATAATACATAATTGTATAATACATAATATAGTTATATCAAAAGAATATAATTATTTTATAAATTATAATGTTAATTAATGTAATAATATTGAAGTTCTAGGTCACAACTTCCAACCCGCTTTAATATCCCCATGTCAACTTAATTAAAGTACTTACAAAATTGAAAACTTGGAACTTGGCATAAATATTTGCTGAATGAATTGTTTTGACATATCTTTTAAGATTCAGAGCTAATTAGAGTATATGAAGGAAAGCCATATTATTTTCTGTATATTCTCTTCTTTTGTTGGACCTCTATCACTATGGTAGCATCAGATCTGCCTTTGGACATAGCCCAAACCTCTAAAGCCATTGTCCTTTCTTAGAGCCATGCACAAAACAGGAATTATGCTTTCTTGGTGGCTCCTTGACTTTATCAATAAGTGCACTAGGCTTCTTGTCTGGTGATGGCCAGGAACTCGTGTCTAACTGGGGCATTTCCTCGCTGCCTTTATCTTCCATGGATACAGGAAGTGGTTAGATGCTAATGCTCTTATTATAGTAAGTCACAACTGGGTTTAATCCCTGCTTTGCCATTGAATTGTGTGTGAATTGCCTGGCCTTAATAACTTTCAATTTTTATCTATAAAATAAGTATAATAAGAGCAGTCATTTCACAAGGTTGTTGTGACAATTAAGAGATAATGTGTATTTGTCAGTTCAGGTCTTGCAGGAAACAGATGGCAATTCAAAGTTAGATGTGCAGGAAACTTATTGGGGGTAATACCTGTGAAAGACTAAGAGAAAAGGAAGCAAGAGTCACTAGGGACAGCTGCAGACTAAGATGCAGGCCTGGCACTGTGGAAGAAGAGGGCTAAGGGGATGGATTGGGAAGGAAGTGTCCCAGATTCTGGTTCAGTTCTAAGGAAGTCTCAGCCAAGCCAATGGGGAGCTCTGACACTAAGACTGCCCATGGAGATTTTGCACTGGATAGAAATGGCCTGGCCCTAGTATTGCCACTGTGTCCAGTCTTTGATTGGAACTCCTTGAGAATGGAAAACCTTCATAACTGACCCGGTGTGTAAAGTTCTCAGCTAGACTGCTGGCCTCATTGTTTTTTTTTTAAATTAGGAGCCTAGGGAATGGAAACAAGTGTTATTATGCCTTGTGCTATAGTTAACTATGTGCTTGTGTGTATCAAAGAGAAATTATTCACTGGACACTTGTTAAAAAGGACAAGATGGATCTTATTCAAGCTACTGTAGTGGGGAGGAGAGATTCCTTGGTAGAACTGGGATCAATTCCAAATATTGAAAAGATAGCTAGGGATATATAGCCAATGAGCAGAGCGAGGGGGGCATTGGATGAAGAATTGCTAGGAGGGGTTTAGTAGATGTCAAGAATGGGGGGATTCTAGCTAAAAGTGGCCTAGAACTTAGATATCAAGATAGAGGGGTGAAGAACTTGATCAAATATCAAGGAGGGAGGATTCTCACTAAATTGACAAAGTAGGATTATTTTCTAAAACTCAGTTTCGAAAGCAAAAGGTGGCCCCAAGTTTGAGGCCAGGTCAAGTAGAGAGCTCAAGGGATCTTGACTAAAGCTCAGTCAAGGAGAGTGGTTGTCATCTGTCACCTCTCCTAGTGGATGGGAACCTCAATAGGATTCATCATGTCAGGATCAACATTTTACCCAACTTCTATCTCTCCACCAGTGCCTGATGCACAGAAAGACTCAGGCAAAGCTCACAGGATGATGGTAGGAAGAGCATTAGCACATGTAAGTACTGGGCTTACTAAACTGAACCCGATGGTCAGGACTAGCACCTGTTGCACCTGGATGACACCTGTAGGTGGTCCTTCAGTGACTCCTGAGCCTCTCTTTGAATTAAGGGTCTGACCACTGGGCAGACTGTCATAGGTGCTTGGGTGGAGTCATTTGGAATGACACATGGTACATAACATGCTCTAAGGAGGTTTAGGCAAAGGCATTACTGAATCAGGAGGCCGGCAAAGCTCTGACTTTCAAATTCTTATTCCAAATTTAACTTCTCAGTGAGCAATTCAGAGCATTAAAAACCCCACATACTGTACCTTCCTTTAAAGTTGTCCTCTAGGGATCATGAAAACTCTTTAACTCTCCACAAATCTCTCTGAATGGTACTCAGGACACCTCAGTTTTGTTTTAACTTTTCTTTGATCAATTTGTATTAAAATAGTATTTTATGAATATCTATCTCCAATTTACATATGGAGAAACATGTTCAGGGGGCACAGGTCATCCTCCAGTTCAGAAACTGGACACTAACTTCTGACCCCAGCCCCATACTGCATTCTCTCATTCTCTTTGGATTCTCTCATTCATATTCACTCTCTTTCCCTCTCTCTCATTTAATAAACTGATTATGATCATTCGACTAATCATTTGACTAATTGCCTTAATTTAAATTGTTTTTGGGGAAAAGGTACATTACTTTTGAAATCAGGGCATTGGAAATAATTAAGCAAGATCTGGATAGGGATTACCAAGATTCAAATTTTTCTAGCTGTCTGACAGTTCAACAACCTGCTTATTCATTAGGCTACAGTGTGAGCTCCCCCTTCTCCACTTTGCTGAGCTGTTACCTTTGAAATACATTGTATCTCCTGACAGTTCCAGGTCTGCTCCTGTCCATCTGTATACAGATCTCAGAAGGTGCTCAGAGCATTTATTAAAGCAGCCATTAGTACTCCTGAGTCAGTTACAGGGCCTTCATTATCATTGGGAAAGAAGCCTATTGCAGGGTAATCTTTGCCTCATTACATTCCGAGATTAAAGCCTGGGCTTACTTATAATAAGGAAAATAGCAAGGGACAAAAGAAAGTAGTGGACCTGACATTGGAAGTCCTGGGTTTGAAAATATGCCATAGGTTTTCATGGCTATATCACCCAGGACAAGTCACTAGACCTGAGGAGCTTTAGATTCTTATTTGTAAAAAAACAAAAACAAAAAACAAGAAAGGATTGAGAGTAAAGCTCATTACTATTCTGCCTCCAGTCCCACCCCTTGCAGTCACCTATAAGAATGGAAAGTTCAATATTTGGACACACTTTTAGAGCATGTGTTGTGATATAGTTGGCAAAAGCTGCTCTATTATGATGCAAGTGCCCCATAGGAGGGAGGGCTGATATACTAAATGTCAACTATTTTAGGCCCCAAACATGAAGCTTCTACAATCTGTAACATAACTCACTAGGCCTTTCCAGAATCTCATCCTAGCTAGGAAAAACCCCACAAGACTGATCCTGTACAGAACACCTATATCTGCTATGTGCTTTATGTGACATTATCTTAGATCATTACAATACCCTGCAAGGAAATATCATCATCTGTGTTTTACAGCTAAGAAAAAACTAATGTTCAAAGAGTCTCTCAAGCTAAATAATCTCTTTTCTATTATCAACATTTCTTCTTCTTAGCTCAATTCCACTCAATCCTGTCTCACACTACATGTCAATTAATCATTCATTCATCTGATGGCTGACTGACTACAAGAACTCCAAGGTGCTCTTTGAAGTTGTGCACATACTAGATACTCAATAAAGACTTGTGAACTGAAAGATCAATAAATGCTATCTTTATTCAGGAGATTTGACCAGGTAGACCTGGGAATATGAAGAATATGTAAGACTCACCACTGGAAGTAGGTCATTGTCTAGGTGGCAAAGAAGGATGCTTCCCCTTGGGCAAGACCCACAGAGAGGTGGTCTAGAGCTTTCTACACAAAAGGATGCCCAAAAGACAATGATGATGGTCCCAAGCTAACTAGTAGATTGCTGATCCCTATGAGGGGTAATTTGAAGACAAGATGCAAACAAACAAGGGAATCCTTGGGGGTTGTCGGGGCTGAGTGCATCTGCTGGAGCTTCTTCTGCTTGAGACTCAGAAGCATTCTGGGACATGGGAGCTTGTCTAGGCCTATAGTTGGAGTCAGCTGCTTCAACTGTGGAAAACAGATAGAGGGGAATGTCAGGAATTAAGTTATGTCTCCTAGCTCTGGGTTTCAGTGATACAGGCAGTGTTTTAATGTCAGGCATCAGGCTCCCCAATCCCCCACTTTAAGTCACATTTAAGGAGACTCATTGAAGGAGAGCTAGCTACATCTAAAGGAATGAGTATGTAATCATATGCCTTTTAGATGTTTGGTTAAAAGGATGAGAACAATCCCTTGTGAGGTCGGACCTTCCCAGCAGTCTCCATGCCACATTTACCTATGTAGGTGGAGCTCTATACAACTGTAGGAGGCAGTCCTAAATCTCACCCTGGAAGAAAAAAGTCACTGGAATGCCACTTCTTCTTTTTTTAAGATTTTATTTATTTATTCTACTTAGGTATACATGATAGCAGAATGCATTTTGATTCATTGTACATAGATGGAGCACAACTTTTCATTTCTCTGGTTGTATATGATGTAGAATCACAACATACGTGCAGTCATACATAAAGCTAGGGCTATGATGTCCATCATATTCCACCATCTTTACTGTCCCCATTCCCCCTCTCTCATCCCACCCCTGTGACCAGAGTTCCTCTATTCTTCCCGTGTCCTCCCCCACATTATGGATCAGCATCCACTTATCAGAGAGAATGTATGGCATTTGGCTTTTTAAGGAATGCCACTTCTTATGCACACTGAACAGAATTTGCACTGCAGAATAAGCTGGATCTTCCTAGGGGTCTCCTTTCTCTTGCATGGGGCGAGGTCCCTGTCATTGTTCAAGAAACAGTTCCATGTTGTTGCCTCTCTGATGCTCTCCCTGATGGCTCCTGTCCCCGATGGTTACCCACCTCTCTCCTTTCTTGTGTTCCTATAGCACCACATTAGCCTCAGCCCCACTCTGAAGGGGTCCCTGGTCACCCTGCAGCTCAGTCCTTGGGAGCCCCTCCTCAGCATTTGTGCTGTGGCACTGCTGTTTCACCCCTACAGACACACACAGCAAGCACGCCTGACCCTCAGGAAGCTGTTCTGTCTGGAAGGCTTCCCTCCACTCCCTTTTTTTTTTCTTTTTTCTTTTTTTGGCTAACATTTAGGCATATTTTGAGACAGCTCTGGCCTGAGGCAGAGATGATGGCTGTATGAGTTTGCAGTATAGTCCAAGCTCCTGGAGTGCCACAGGGATGTAGCGAAACTCTAGGAATACCAATTCTGTGCACTAATGAATGAATCTCCTCCAGAAGACATTGTCTCAGACCCTCATCCCCCAGTCTAGGTGTCAGTCCTCTCTGTCATGTGGGTTCCCATGCCTTTCTTCACCCTGCCTTATATTGGGAAGTGCTTGCATCTATGTCTGTGGGCCTCTTCCGCCTCCTCTCCTGCAGCACTAGATTCTAAACTTCCCAAGGGCAGGAGCTGGGTTTCACTCATCTTTAGGGTGTCAGTATCCAGCCAGGTATTAGCATGAGGGAGCCCCTGAACAAATGCTAAATAATAAATAATAGAAGTGAATGAGATGATTTCTACTCTGAAGATACTGCCTTATGGTGAGTAATTTTTTTCTTCCTGTTTCACTGGACTTAGAGCTATCAGTACCCCACATAGTGCCCAAGGGGTTCCAATAAAGAGTTATTATTTGATCTGTAAGATAGATTGCCGTTAAGGGTGGAGAGAATACTAGTTGAGCAATCACTTTCTGGTTTTGATTCTGCAGCTGGTGACCTGGAGAGAGTCTGTGGGATTCTTTGAAACTCAGTCTTCTAATCTGCCAAATGGGCATAAAAATCCTCTACTCTCTTAGCTTGGTTCTCCCATCAGTATGTACTTGATGAGGACTTGGGTTACGTAGTTTATTTGGGCAGTGATCCCGAGAGATACAAGTGTGGGAATAGGGAAAGAGAGACAAGGCACTGAAACAAGTCAATTATGTGTGTGCTAATGGTGGGAACAAGGGGCCTAATCCTGCAGGAGCCAGCCTCAGAACTCTAGAGAGGAGCTGGAATCTGGAGGTATGGTACATGTACGCTCATTACTCTGGTTGAACTTCATCCCTACTGGTTCTGCTGCCAAGCAAAGCCCAGTAGATGCTGGAGCAGCGCTCAGGCAGAGGGCAGTGAGATGCATGACTTGAAATGAGAAGCTGGTAGTTAAGCTGGAAACCATCTCAGATGCAGGTGGGCTCCGAGATGGGCCAAGAGGAATGGGCACAGCATAGACAGCACCTACCATCAACTCAAAGTGTCCCTTATTATCAACTGGATTCTTAGCAGGGAAGACACTTTGTTATCCTGACACCCTATGAAATGTCAGGTTTTTAAAATGTACTTTTTTTCTTACATTTCGGCATCCTCTCTAAAACTTCACCTTGACCCTTCCAATCCTTCCTTTCCTCCTCTCTCCTCCCACAATGGACTATTGTTGAATTATCCTAATCAAACCCAGGTTGTCTTGCTCCCAAAGGATCCTGGAGGAAGCCACAGAGCTCTGGTGACACTCATTATTTCTGCAGGAGAATTGGAGACCTCCAGTAATGAGGGCTCACTTGAGCTCTTCTGTCCTCCTGTCAGGAGCCAGTTCCTCCTTTCCCACCCTGTCACCCACACAGGCCAGCCCTGACCTGTGCATGGGTGCCCAGGGAGGGCAGCTTCTTTCCTCCATAGGGAGAGGGCTACTGTAGGAGTGCTCCTGTCACACACACGCACCCCCCACTGAGAGGCGGCTGGGACTCTGGAAACACCCTCATTATGAAGCTTTCCCTGCATGTCAGCTCCGCTGCAAGGACACCTCGGATTTGGTCTTATAATGAGCTTCCCGTGTAGCTTGTTCCAGGTGCTCTTTGCACATTGGTGATTTCGAGATGTTTCCTTTAGCAAAATCAGTTTTTGTTGTGGAGTCTACAATTAAATATTCCAGGAATAAAGAGGCTTGGGGAATGACTGACCTACTTGATACAACTTTTTTGGTAATTACAATGAATTGATCTTTTTTGAAAAAGGAAACTTTTAAAAATATTTCATGTGCTGTGATCCAATGACTTTATTTCTTGGCATATTGTAAAGAAATACTCTTGTACAAGATGCTTTACATTTAGAGATGTTTATAATAAATTTATTTCTAAGTGGAATGATAGCTAACAGTAGGGCACTGGCCAGATTTTATGTAATAGCGTGCAAAAAATTGTGCTACCACTATGTTTAGGGAAAATAGAGATTTTAATATTGTATGTGTGGCACAATCATTCCAGTGAAAATCAACAAAATAAAAATAGAGCCTAATAATGAATTTAATATCAACAAAATTAATCATGGTTATGTTAGCATGTGCTATGCTCATGGAAGATTTTTTTTCCTCTCTTGACTTTACCTGTATTTTATATTAAGCAGACATTTAAATTCAAAGTCTTTAGTTTTCAATGTTACATAAATATGTGTGTGTCCAAAATTGAGTAAATATTATCTTTTCTAATGAGTAAACATATGCCTATGAAAATAGACTAGAAGGAAATACAGAAAGGATCATGGCTACTGTGAAAAAGAGGCCGTGACTCCCTGTCCCACCTGTACATCAGAATCCCCTAGGGACCAAGTGACTAGCAAGGAATCCCAGGTGTCACTTTCAGAGATTCAGTAAGTCAGGTGAGGTCCTGGGATCTCTAATGCTAACAAGCTTCTGGCAATTTGAATATAATGTATCCATAAAGCCATCAGACAGTCTCTGTTCTTTGAGGACTTGGAGATCCTTTTCTATTTCATAAAGGTTTTGTACTATTGCCAAATTATTTTTAAAAATTATAAAGTGCAAAAGCATGTTTGAATCTAAGTGTTCAGTTATATGAAAATGGCCTTCTTCCCATTTTGTAATCTGCTCTTGTTTTTTAACATTACAAATTTCTAGCCCCCCCTTCATATTTAGGGCTACACATTATTCTGCCTAGTACAGACATTGCAAGTGTAAGCATTCTTCAACTTTAGAAGTGTCATCACAGGGGAACGATTGAAGAAATTAGGAATTTTCATTTTAAGAGTGAAGACATCTGTTATGGTTTAGATGTGTATCCCCCAAAAACTCACATGTGAGGCAGTGCAAGACAGTTTAGGGGAGAAATAATTGGGTTCTAAGAATCTTAACTCAATCAATGATTTAATCCCCTAATAGGGATTAACTGAGTGGAAACTGAAGTGGTGGCTGGAGGAGGTGGGAACTGGGGTGTGGCTTTGGGTATGTATTTGTATCTGGCAGTAGAGTCTCTCTATGCTTTCTGATCACCTGATGTGAGCTGTTTCCCTTCACCACACTGCTCAGCCATGATGTCCTGCCTCACTTGGAGCCCAAAGGAATGGAGCCCTCTGTTGATCTCTGAAACCGTGAGCTCTCAAATACACTTTTCTTCCCCTACAATTGTGCTGGTTGAGTCTTCAAGTCACGGCAGTGAGAAAGCTGACTAAAACAACATCTAAATATAAATGGTGTACTTCCAGGGGAGCAAATTTGTTTCCTATGTTCCCCACAGGTGGGACCATGACCAGTGAGTGGAAATTGCCATTAGACAAATCATGATGGCTTTCAAAGCTTTCAAAGCTTCAATGGGCACCACTTGGCCAAGATGTTTTAAGAGGTGTCTAAGTGTCAGATCTTTTAGATTACTCCTGATAGCTCTAGAGTCTTTCCAGACCTGTGTTCTGGAATCAGGATATTTTCCTCTCTTCCTTACCCAGAATTCATGGCTGCTCAGCCTGGGCAAGCGTATTTGCAAGGCTAATATAATCAAAATTTTACTAAACTGATTGTGGTTTATTCCAAACAGTGCCTAATTCAAAGCAACAGCTCATCCCCAGCTGAGTTGGGCCCTATTGTTCTTGGGTAAAAATAAATAAATAAATAAGCAAATGCAATATATGAAAATCCAAACATAAGCAAATAAATTAGGGGGATAATTATTTGCAGAACAAAAGGATTCCCCACAGGGCTCCTTTAAATTGTGAGCTCTTCAACAGCATTTACAGTGTAATTAAATTAACCCAAATGTGGTTAACACCCAACTCGCAGTAGTCTCTTTCTCAGAACTTGCCTAGTTTTCTCTTCTCCTTAGAAGCCAACTCTTGATCTTAGTCTTGCCCTGGGTCTTGGGCTTGATCACCCTTCATGAAGAAATAATGCAAGATTTCATCTGCCCACCATGTGTGGGTGTCATGTAACTTCTGTCTGGTTTAAGCTTCACCTTTTGGGCTTCAGTCCTGATGATTAGGCTCCTGTGTTGGCCTCTAGGGAGTCTGAGTTCTTGTCCTGCTGCTGTGTTTAGGATCAGGCCTGGTTTTGTTCTTATCTGTTCTGCTCTTTTCTATAGACTGTGCTTGTATTGGTCAGGGTCTAAGCAGGGCCTAGAAGTAAGTGCTGGAAGAACTGAAAAGCCAAGAACGATCAAGTGAGGCACCCCAGAAATTGGCAACAGCAGGAAGCCCTGTTCCTAGACAGGGCTGATGAAGGGTGGAGAAAGTTAATTCTCAGAGCCCAGGAGCAAGAACATCCAGCTGGAACTGGAATCCAAGTAGGAGGCTGCTCAGAAGGAAGTAAGACCAGAGAGTGAGAAGAAGTCAGAGGACAGCTGGACCCCGGGAGAGCCAGGGCCACCTTTTCCAGCTCTCTCATTTCCAGCATGTACTTCATGTTGGCTGAATCTGGTTGAAAGCCAGATGGTAAGGGGTGCTTGAAAATATAATTTGCAGGGGTCAGTCCCCTGTAAAAAGAGCAGAACAGAGGAATTGTGGGAAGCAGATCTGGATGTGAACAGACAATATGCTTGGTATTACATTAAGAAGCCAAAACGGGTGAGATGAATGTTCCAGTTCTAAACTGGAAAATGCCAAAGCCCTCTAAAGTAAGAATAAAAACAATTAAAAATAGAGGTATTAAAATAGCCACTAATATTTGTTCCTTACTTACTGTGGTCACTTTTTATTCTAAGCACATTAGGTCAACAAATATAATTAATAAAGGAGCTCTGGGAAGTACTTTCGGTTATCCTCATCTCACTTTACAGATAGGAAAGGGGAGGCTCAGAGAAGTTAAGCAATTTTCTTTGGGCAACACATCTAGAAAATGTCTGTAGTAGTATTTGAACACAGGCAGTTGGGCTTAGGTGCCTCTAAGATTAAACATGGTATCCTACCAAAGTCTGAAGTCTTATGCCCTTATCTAATAGCTTTGTGGCTTTGCAAAATTCTTAGACGTTTCTTTAATTGCTAGCTACTTTGCTGATCTTTCAGAACTTTTGTGAGATTAGATGAATAATATAGACTATAAGCCTAGCACATAGAAGACATGAAGAATATATTAGAAATTTTACACTGTTATTTATTGTTTCTACCCTTGGAAAGGGAAATTATGTGAGCAGATTTCTGGGCAAGACTCAGTTCAGTTTCCTTCTCTGTTTTCTCTGCTGCCCTCCACCCCTTACTCCTCTTCCTTAAATCTTTAGTTCCTGGACTTTTAACCACCACCCAGTGTCCCTTGCTGATATTTCATGTCCATTCTTAAGGTGAACAGCATTCTTGAAAAAAATGGATTTTCTTGGATTATAATGAAAATGTATTAGTCTCTTGTTATTACTGTGTCTTAGTGCAATGCTTATAACAGAAAAGGATTAATTTTGTGACATTTTCAATGCCATATTCCCCCATCAGAGACCCAAATATACACAAATTTCAACAATATCTTAGTTTTAGCAGAACAAATTTCATGGTTCCCCTTCCTCCATTTCCCAATCTTCATGCTGCAGTTTCCTGACCTATAAAATGGGAGGCTAAACTCCTCCTTGCTCAGCTCACAAGGTGATGATGAGAATTAGGTGAGGTCACTGAAGGAATACCAGGATTTGCTGACCATGTGACAGGCTTGCACACTGAATTCTTACCAGAACCCTACTGAGCAAACGCTTTGATTATTCCTATTTTACCCATGAAAACATGAGGCCCAGGCAGATGACGATGCTGATAGTAATGATGACTTTTGCCCAAGGTTTAAAGAGTTAATAAAAAGCAGAGTCAGAATTTGAACTCAAAGCAATCTGAGTCTAGAGTCAAAAAGAAGTAGCCATCCCTCTGGACCTTAGGTTCCTGTGGGGGCTCTTTCCATTCTAAATTTTTGCAATAACAAACAGTTTAGGTTTTAATGATATGGTGGGAGAAGGAAACAAATGAGTCCACAGTAACCCAGAAGTCTCATGGATTCTTCCTTCTTCCCAGATGTTGAAATAAATTGGGTTAAATCTACCACTTTTAAGGCTGTACCATTTTAGTGCCTCCCTCAGAACTTCTCTGAGACCTTGACTTATTGACCTCAGCACCACCATCCCCTGTTCTTCTGCTAGTGTTGAAGCTAGCATAGGCAAGCCAGAGCTCAGAACTCTACTCTGTAGCTTTCCACAGTTCCTAGCACACCATACTTATAGATTTCCTGAACATTTTTGAGCCATGATGTGGAGTCACATAATGGAGAATAAGACCTCTCTCCATGGCCACTAGTAGCACATGTGGTACCTTTGTGCAAATTAGAAAAAGGCCCCCAGCCACTCCATCTTCAGTATCAATTAGGAAAACGGCCCTCTTTGGGAAGACAAATAAGGAAATACTGTTACAAAAGCCCACTCCTGGCCCTTGATTGCCCCCATCCAGTTCAGAGCACAATATACAGAGCCATGTGCACTGGCTCAGCCTCTGCCAACTTGGTGACACCTACTTCCTTGATTTCACTTCTTGTCAGTTCTCTTGAAGTGGCACTACCTTCCTACTTATTTTCAACAACTAAGCTTCTCCTTCCATTATGCTCAGGCCCTTGTAAAACATATCCCAGGACTCCCTCTTTCTTCTGGGCAGGGCCCATTCCTAACCATTTTTCTACATTACCCTGAGTTATCAGACCAGTCACTTTTTGGACTAAACCTAGCATTGTTTGCTCAGTAAATTTCATTTCTTTTTTTTTTTTTTTTTAAATGTTTATTTTTTAGTTGTAGGTGACAGAATATCTTTATTTTATTTTTATGTGGTGCTGAGGATCGAACCCAGTGCCTTATGCGTGCTAGGCGAGCACGCTACCACTGCGCCATAATCCCAGCCCAAATTTCATTTCTAAATGTAACCCTTCTATCAGCCTTACTGGGAGCTGAACCATAAATGATGCGGAATGTAGGGAAGAGGTAGAAGGGCTTTAATCTCATCCTTGAGCCTATGGGCTCATGCCTCTCTCCCCTGCAGAGAGCTGCTTGACTCTGCCTCCAGGAAACATATGGCCAGACAGGCCCCAAGTATGTAGCAGATGAAGGCAGTCCTAGGAAGTCCTGTGAATCACAATCAGTCTTTGGTAGGCAAGACGACAAATGCATAGGCCCTAGAAATGCTCAGCAGAAGGCTTTAATCCTCCTGTAATAATTATGCTCATCCATCTCTAGCTCTGACCCCTGAGAAGTCTCAGCAGGTGTGTGATGCACAGTGTCTTTAAAGTACACGGCCATGGGCACTAACTACTGTGCTACCACAGTATCACAGATAAAAGATAACTACCCCACTGGTCTCCAAAGGTTTGGACTGTGCACCCCTATTAGTAAGGTCTTTTTGGGAAAACACCCCAATATATGTATGTTTATGCATTATGCATACAGAAGGTCACTGACTTATGAGGTTTTGAAACTCTTTTGTAACTTTATGGTCATGCAGTAGAAACTACTTACATTTTAAAATTTTGATCTTTTCCTGGCCTAGCAATATGTGCTATAGCACACTCTGGTAATGCTGGGCAGTGGCACCTAGCTGCAGGTCCCATTCAGTTACTGGATCACAGGGGTAAACTACCAATTCTGTATTAATAAACTATGGTGTTTGGTAGGTGACGTGTACTAAATGCATTTTACACTTATGGTATTTTTAACTTATGATGGGCTTATCAGGGTGTGACCCAAATGTAAGTTGAAGAGCATTTGTATTTATTTGTTGTATACAACACCTCTGTACATATGCCTGTATGTCACAAACATATAAAAATAAAAGTGAGAAAAGATATATTAAAATAAGTATGAAAAGAGGTTCCAATATACTCTGCCCACACCCTAGTTGACCATCTTGCATACACCTCCACGGAAGTGCATAGCCTACTTAGACACCACTGAAGGAAATTATTGTCATCTCCTTGCTTGGTACTGTGGGATGGACATGTCCTTTGGAATCAGTCAGACCTGAATTTTAATCCTGGCTTCCCCAAATCACTGGTTAGGTAGTTTTGGATAAGTGATATATATAATCTCTTGTACCTTAGTTTGCTCATCTGTAAAAAGGGTATGCCTTACCCTAGACATAAAATCAAATTCTCTTAGAATGGACCAAGGAAGCCTGCAGTCTACCTGTTTTCTAGTGATTCTGAAGTACATCAAAGAGGGAGGTAATCAGATTGGTAAATAAATCTATTTATTTATAATATGGTATCATGTAAATTAATGAGAGATGCTACAAAGAGGGACAGATACAGGATCCCAGAGGACAGGCATCTGTTCCAGGCTGGATAACTTCCTCAAGAAAGCGAGGTGAGGCATTGCCCTGCCTACTCCAGGCCTGTCTCACTCTCAGGGTCAGGCCTTGGTTGGGGCCATTTCCCCTATGTGATCATGTCTTTGGTTCACACCTAGCTCTGTGATTCTTCCTCTCTTCCCAGTTTCTCTGACCATCTCCAGCATGTGTTCAGTGACAAGTGCATCTGGACCTGTAAAATGCCCTCCCTACCAGCTGCTACCAATTAGGAGTGGTGACAGCTGCTGGAGGGGCATAGGATCCTCTATAGACCAGATACATGGCTGCTGAGAGCTGTGGGCTACAACCAAGAGCTTAGTGTATAATCATTTATACCCTACCTCATTTCAAAACAGAAAATATCTTCAAGAGATATGAATAATACAAGCCAAAGATGAGCGAGCTCAGGAAAAATAATCAGAAAAAAGTAAGAATCAGTAACAACCTGTCTTTCTTTTCTTTTTTTGTGGCAGTGCTGGAGATCAGACCCAGTGTCTTACACATGCCAGCAGGTGCTCTACCACTGAGCTACACCTCCAGCCCCAGTGAGCACCCTATTTAACATATGGTCCTATAAAACTGTTATAAGTGGCTATGATTAGACTATGAACTCTTCATTTTTAGAATTGTCATGAAGACACAAGGTATCTACTGTGTGATGGAGTGAATGGTAGCATCAATGCCATTGCAGTAATTAGTATTCAACATAATTAATCAAAATGCACATGTAATATTTATTTAAACATAATGTTTTCCTTGAAGATACTGTTAGGGTCGTCTGGTACACCTGACAATGGAGGAAACTACCCAAAGAGATAGAAGTCATTATCCCAATCTCTCACTATAGCAACATTTTTTCTGAGGTTTTGGAGATCAAACTCAAGACCTTGCACATACTGGGCAAGCTCTCTACTGCTGAACTGCACCTCCAGCCCTATAGCAGCATTCTTAGCTCTGCACTACCTCAATTGCCCTATCCAAGCACATTCAAATATTTATAGATAATGAAGTGTATGCCCAATCCTAACACTTTGTACAATGTACTCAACTTTGCCAAACATCCTCCTCATAAAGTCAACCTTTCTTCAGGAAAGGTCATCCTTTCTCAGGAATCCTCTGATTCCACCAAACAGATTCCTCCTCTTCCCACCATGTTTTTACATCACTATGGTGAGATTTCCATTTTGAAATTTATTATAATACTCCTTGAGCCAGCATAATACATATGTCTGCCCCCTTCCCTCACTCCCCATGACTCCTGAGCCCAAACAGAAGTGGAGCAAAGGCCACTAGGAACCAGAGTTAGGAAGTGGAATGAGCGTCCCTGTGTGGAGCGCTCACCCTGAGCCAGGCACTGTGCTGTTGGGTTGGGGGATGCTGCAGTTAACAAGACCTAGTCACTGCCTTCAATCCAATGTGACAGCCCACCAGACCATGGGTTCTTCAAGAGCAAGAGATATTTTTACTCATCACAACTACATGGCCTGATGTTGAATTTGAAGCAACTCTGCAAATAATGCATAATGTCTGATCATTTAGAACACGCAGTTTCCATTCCCTTTACCAAATTACATATGCTCTCACTTAATTCTCACAACAACTGTGAGGGAGAAATTATTAACCCTATTCCACAGATAAAGAAGTTTAACTGCTTGCTTTTTTCATCCTATGAAGCTTCAATTTCTTCAAGTGAAAATACCTTGCCAGGTTGTGGAGAAGAACAATGAGATCATATGTATAAATTGTCTTAGTCCAGCACTGAGTACAGAAGATGCTTCGGAATTCTTATTATTTGTCAGGCACTGTCTGAAGTACCTTAAATATTTAAGTAAATAATGCTCTTTTTTGGACAACTTTGTAAGATAAGCACTACTTATTGTACCCATTTGGGAAATTTAGCAGGGTCTAATTACTTACCCAAAGTAAACACAGCCATGTGGAAGTGGATTGTGATTCAAACTCAGGTAGCCTGACTCCACTCTAAGATTTTAAATCCTCAGTAATTCTGTTTTCCATTAATGTTGCAATCCAACATAGCAAGTGTTAGGATGTGTTTGGTATCATGAGAAATGAGCTAGAAGAAAAGGATTCCCAGTGAAGACAATGGCCTGAGCACAGACTTGAGGCTGGAGCTGCTGCTCTTCAAGAGAGTATTGAGGAAGAGCATGTCAGGTGAAATGATAGCAGAAGCAAACACAGAGACAGGAGACATTCTATGTACACATCAGCCTCCAGCAGGACATGTCACTGGAGATCTTAGTTGCTACTGCTAATGTTTGCAATGTTCAGTTACCTTGGTTCTCATTCTTTCTGCTGCAATCTAGTTTCTTATCATCTTGGGATCTGCATGGGCTGAGTTTTGCTCCTCGGCTGTCCTTGATACCCTCGTTTGCCTTAACATCTGTAACTGCCTATCTCTGTAGAACACTTGGCACCATCTTGATGTTTCTGTGCACAGCTCCTGCCATCTTGTCAGGAGAGACCACAGTGAACCTTTGCTCTGAGTGAGTGTTCACCAGAAGGCTCTATCTACCCTGGACTTACTGCAAGGACTTTTAGATTGTCTTGCTCTTAATGTCCATGTTCCTGTCTGCAGCACCTCTGCCCCTCATATTACATAGTGCTCCTTTTCTTAGCCTTTTAACTTATGTCTGTAGAGCCCCTGCTAGGGGCCAGGCCTGTTCTTTGGGCTGGGGATATAGCAATTGGACAAGAATCACTGCTCTACTCTCAGGGAAGAAGAAAGGCAATAATAACAACAAAAAAGACTATGTAATATAAGTTCATATAGATAAAACACAGCTTGAGGTAGAGAATGAGGGGAGAAAAGGTGTTCAGAAAAGACATCCCTATTGGGGAGATTTTGATCGGCAATTACAAAAATGAACTCTAGATCTGACAGATGTTTGCTAACATGCTTTTCCCTGCCACTGCCTCCTCCCACGAGAATAAAATGTAGAAATGAACTTTCCTACGGCTGGCTTTGTGACTGAAACCAATTATTTAATCTTTCCAGGCCTCAGAATTCTCACCTGTGTGAGAAGTTGTGACACACACACACACAAAAGGCAAGTAGAATTCATTAATTTGACAAATTTCCTGAGTACATACTACGTGCCAGGGACCCTTTTGGCATAGAGTTCAAGCAATCAGCATCCTCAGGTGGCTCAGAGTCCAGGAGAGGAGATAGGAGGAACTGAAAATCACAATATCATTTTTCAGATACTGTACAGAAGGGCATCTAACCAGCAACAGGTGAGGGTGAGCTTTTCACAGAACATAATCTCTAAGCAACCAGTGACTACTATAAAATGGCTTGCTAAGGAGTCAGAAAACCAAGGATCAACTTGAATCTTCTCTTGACCTTAAGTATTTCTCATCATCACTCATCACCCCTATGTGCATGAACATGTATGCACACACAACATACATACAGGTGCACACATACACATGTACACACATGCAGACACACACTTCTGGGCAGAGCATATCATTCAGCACATTCACTCTTGTTTGGTTTTTGTTCTTTTTTTTTTTTTAACCCTCTAGCTAGAAAGTTCTTCATCCTGTGGGTACTATCCCACTCATCATAGCTAACCTCACACTTTTTAGAAGTCTTCTTCATTTACCCTAGTTGTTAATTAAATTCTCTCTTCCAAGCTCCCATTCCAGTCTGTAACATTCTTATGGCGCATTCTTCATGGAATTAAAGAATGTGACATGACATCTTTACTAAGCTCCTCAAGGTGGAACTGTGTTTCATTTACTTTTATATTATTGACTGTGCACAGTACCTGACCCATAGTAGGTGCTTCACATTTATTTTTAACTTTCATGTGCTTATTTATTGACTACAAATATTTTTGAGCTCAAAGTGAAATGGGAGATGAATGCACAGAAACATGGAGGGCTTGAATTAAAATTTCCCTTCAACCATTTGCCACTTAAGATGCTATGAATGGAGATTTTAAGAATATGTTGAAATACATTCTATTGTCATATATAACTAAAAAGAACAAATAAAAAAGAATATACCTTGGAAAAAAGTATTACTTTCTGTAGGATTCGTATAGATGAGTTATTTTTCCCAGAAGTTCAGATTGCTTCAGGAAGTTTTCCCATAGTCAAAGATGGTCAAGTCCTGCCTGATGAAATCTCATCTCTCTAGTATGATATAATTTATCTGTTGATGGGGCTTGGGTAAATTAGGAGCCTGTCAGCTGCTTGAATCTATTGGATTTAGATGAGATCCTAGAACTAGATAAAGAGAAAAAGATAAATGATACAGGGAATAAACTGCCAGTTACAAAGGGCCAGGGTCTTATAGAGGTGGGCTTCACTCTCAGTAGGATGTGCTATCAGGGTTCAAATAAATGAGCTCAGAAGTGCTCTTCTAGTGGCTCACTGAGGTTCCATTCCTGTTCTAGAAGTCCTGAGCAGTTGTTGCCAAAACATCAATTGATTATTTCACACTGGGACCTTTCTTGTATATCTCAGGCCTTTCTAAGACTGATGACCTTGGGAGAAAATGAAGCAGTTCAATGAAGAGAAAGGGGCTCATGGCTTCTGCCTGTTGGCCAATTTAGTGTCTCCAAACTGCCTCCTTGGTGTCAGCCTCAAGCTCTGGGTGCTTTGTCCACCCTAAGGAGCTGACCCCTGCAACTGTCAGCTCAGTCATCTCAAGGTTGCCCTGGTAGTGGCAGATTCTCTGTGGGTTTGCAGTGACAAGATGGGGAGAGAGGATGTGATTCAGCCTTTCCATCTCCGTGCAGGCTTTATTTACACTCTGCTGGGTTATTTTCTCTTCTTATGACTGCTGCCATCTCTCCTGGGGCTTTCTTCAG
Source organism: Xerus rutilus (assembly GCA_028644305.1). NCBI lineage: Eukaryota > Metazoa > Chordata > Mammalia > Rodentia > Sciuridae > Xerus > Xerus rutilus. The sequence goes on along the minus strand of CM053400.1, from coordinate 42,669,061 downwards.
TGAGGCTGCTTCAGTAAGTTATATTTTTTATTTTGATTTTCTTTGGCTCAGCTGAGGATTTGTAGAAACATAAAGCAAATGGAAACAAAATGTGTGAACTCATTGGATTACAGGGGCCTATAAGAAGCTGGAGTGAGAAAGCTCATGTTCAGGATGAAGGTTTGGAACGGAGGCAATCCAGGCTTCTCTAACCACCAGTAGATGCCGGGAAGGTCTCTGTGTAGCCTAGTTAGACTCCAGCCATGACTTCCATCTAACTACTGAAATAGGTGGCATTTTTCTTTGCCTACTGAGGAACTTCACAATACATTCTTGTTTATGACTCATTCCTTCACTCAATGAGCATTTCTAGAGAGGCACCAGCAGGCTGAGCCTTGGCTTTGAGCTTTTGCCTGGACCTTCCCTCACTGTGCAATCCTGTGTGGGATGCTTGACCTCAATTTCACCTCAGCTGGGCCTCTAGTGGGCCTGTTTTATAATTCTCAGGTGTATGATTTCAGAATACTATCTCAATGAAGGAAGGAATAATGTCTACTTATTTATTTTATGTCTCTAGTGCCAAGCTCAAAGCCCGACACCTATTAGAATACTTGTTGAACAAAAAAAAAAAACACAGTGTGTGTGAAGTTAGATGATATAGTCTCTAAGATTTCAAATGCTCCACCATCCTTGCACACACACCTGAGGGGTTTCTACACCTTTGGACCTGTGTACCCCATTAGTATCTCAGCTGTGGTGTTCCTAGAATCTATGCAGAGAACATATGTCATTGGCAACACTCCCAATCCCTAACCCTGAGAATGAGACTTTTCTCAGAATTTCCATAGTAAGGTGCTAATGCACTAGCTTATATCTAAACATTCATCAGACCATGTTATTTTGTCTTTTCGCTTGGCCTTGCTCCTCACTCAACATGTGCATATGGAGATCAGGTTCTCTTTTTATTTCTGTATCCCCAGTGCTCAGCACAGTGTTGAATATAATTAATGTGTTATTATTTTTTCATTCTTGATCCTCACGTGCTTTGAAAATATTTTCAACAGTTTTGACGAGACTCTATTTCTTGCTATTGTGTGTGCATCACTCTGTCTCATTTTGGTTTTCACTGTATATCTCTCCATCTTTTCCTCTCATTGGGATAGTACAATAGTTAATGCATTAGTCAGAGTTGTTCAGAACACCTGATTATGGAGGATGGAAACTCCTATGATCTGCCATCTGCCAGTTGGAGACCTGGGACATCCAGTAGTTCAATTCAGTCTGAGTCCGAAGGCCTGAGGACCAAAGCAGTCTATGGTGTAAATCTGTCTAATGGAATGAATAGATGAAATGAGATGTCCCTGCTGAAGTAGATGATGCCCACCTTATATCGGGAAGAGCAATCTACTTTACTGGGTGTGCCAATTCCATTGCTAATCTCATTAGGAAGAATCCTTATGCACAGTATGGGCACTCCAAGACCTAGGCAAGTCGGCACATAAAATTAACCATCAGAGTTAAGAATCTGGGTTCTGAATTTAGATTTCCTCTGGTTTTGAATCTTGTTTCTGCATTTCCTGGATGTGTGATCATCAGAAGGTAATATAACCTGTCTGTTATTAACTATGTTACAGTATTCATGGTATTCCCTATGAAAACTGGGATAGTGATGCTAATTATTGTACTGTGATGGAAGTTAAAAGAACACACACACATCAAGAAAGAAAGAGAGAGGGAGAAATGAAGGAAAAAAGGAAGGAAGGAAGGAAGGAAGGAAGGAAGGAAGGAAGGAAGGGAGGGAGGAAGGGCAAACATTTGCCACATAGTAAACACTCATTAAATTTTAGTTAATATTTTTGTTTCTGGGATAGCATATTTTGTGTTTGATGCTATTATATGTGCTACAACCAAGAAAGAAAACTTCCATGTTCTCATGGGCTTAAATTATAATGACTCAATCCTGCAGTTTCTGATTTTCTTGTGACAGATAATTCTTTAAGTTTTAGCAGCCACTTACACCTTAGTATAAATCAGGTGGTAGGCCCTTTCATTGTGGTAAGGAGAAACATGAAACCATTGAGTGTCTGTCTCAATGAAAAAAAAGAGAAGGCTGTGTGACTCAGGAAATAAGCTACCAGTTACATAATTTTATCGTGCCTCCCCCTGTCTCCAGGCCATGGTCAGCAAGTTTAATTTATTGTCTTTTGTGAGCAGCCACAAGGCTTGTTCCATCAATTTTTTGTTCTCAATGGCTGTGGAGTGACTCAGACTATTAGCCTTGTATGATTACGGCATCTATATTATGATGTCGAGGACATGTTGCTGCTACAATTTATTCCCTTTATTTAGTTCACTTTGTCTCACTCAGCATATCACTCAGCTGCTGTTCAAGAAAACACGTGATGGACAATTTCTCTTTCTCTTTCCTCTCCTGATATCCCTCCTCCCTGCCCTTCTGCCTGTTGATGTCTTGTTTAAGGGAAGATTTGTGGATGTCCTGGTTTCCTCCACGTTGGCTGACCCTGGGGTCTGCAGCTCTCGGCAATGCGGCAACTCTCCATGGTGCTGAAAAACAACACGTGGTTCCAGCTCTGCAGCAGCAGCAAGGGGAGCCTGGAGGATGCTAACACGTGGCAGCAGGCAGCGGCTGAGAATGCATGCTACCCAGTCCCTTTTATTTCAACAGAATGGGACTAGAGACCTATAAACAAGTAATGATTTCCCGGAGGATGTTGTATATCTCCTGTGAGACCAGAATATAGCCTTTCTTTCAACCTATTTAGAGCTTGTGAGACAAGAACATTCTTTAACTTATTTGGTCATCATTTTCCTCATGTGTAGAATGGGAGGTTGGGATGTTTTGTGACAATGACTATGGCAGTAGGTTAGAGACCATGGGAAAGGTCCTCAGTCTAATGCCTGCCTTGTACCTACTTCTGCCCTTAACTTGTGCTGCATTCTGCCTGGCATGTTGTGCCTTGGTACTTTGGGATGACTGACAGTCCCCTTTCCCATACCATGATGCTTTATGCCATGCTCATACCATTCCTTCTGCTTACAGAAGGAATGCCCCATCTCTGAGCCAGGCATGATGGCACACGCCTGTAATCTCAGCACTTTGGTAGGCTGAGACTGGAGAATCATGAGTTCAAAGCCAGCCTCAGCAATGATGAGGTGCTAAGCAATTCAGTGAGACCTTGTCTCTACTTAAAACATAAAACAGGGCTGGGGATGTGGCTCAGTGGTGGAGTACCCCTGAGTTCAATCCCTGGTACCAAAAAAAAAGAACCCATCTCTGCCATTCTACTGCCCACATGTTGCTCACAATTCAGGTCAATTGACCTCTTCTTTAGAAATCTTCCTCTGCCCTTCCCTGCCACCCTATTGTGGATTACATGTCCTTTCCAGAGGCTGTCACATCACTTCATGCAGACCTCCTTGCAATAGGCCTACACATGAATGTGAGCCTTCTGATGTCTCTGAATTACTAGACTGAAAGCTATGACAGAAGGGGCCATATGTCAACATCTCAAGCACAATACCTGCCCCCTTGTGAATGCTCAGTGCTTGTTTTTAACTAAACATGATAGGGCTTATATGTGAGCTTTTTCATCCAGTCCGGAACTCTATTACCATATTCTGCTGTCTCTAGCTCATTGGGAAGCTGTTATGCTGGCTACTATCATGAATATCTTCATTTGCTAATGTCATGTACTATATGGATTACTTAGTTTACTGTAGACCTTTTTATTTTCTTTGAGTGGGATGAATCCATACCAAGATGATTTGTCAATGCTTTGGGCATAATTTTTCTCCAAAACAGAGAATTCACACAAGCCATGAATTAGATCCAGAACGGAGAGGGCATCTGCCTCCATGAATTAGCTACAAAGTCACCATGGATCTGGCATCCAAGAATCTTTAGCAAATTTTAAATCATCACAAGACTCCTATTTAATAACCACTGGCAAGAACAGCTGCTCTTAGTTTAGGAAAACTAATTGCCTTTCAAATTATTCTAGAAGCTTACATCCATTTTGATAGTTCAGTGGGTCTAAGCTTTCACTTTTAATGTCAAGTCCTAGAAAGCCCAAACTTTAATGATTTCCCTCAAAGTTTAAAATTGTGTATAGATAACACCCGTGATTTTATATTCTCAGTGGCATCACTGGTGATCATGTCATTTAGTGGGAAGATGATTAGAAGCTAAACGCAGACACTAAAGTTCCATTCCTGGTCTGATAATTTATTGTATAAATGATCTTGAAAAAGTCCCATCACATGTCTTGGCCTCTGTTCATTCACCTTTAAAATGGACATAGTGGCAACCATCCTGTTATCTTTACCAAACGTACTAAGAGGACACTAAATGGGCACCAAAGTACTCTGAGAGTATAAAATTCTATATGAATCAAGGCACAGAAGCAAAAGTGATGCTTGAAAAGATAGTTGGAAAGAGAAAGGGAAGGAAAATGGATGGGAATAGTGCAGAGATGTTTGCTCAATGCAAATGTATGAAATGAGGGAGAAAAAAGCCTAAAGAAAAAACCTCTGGGGAGCCTTCAGTATTATCATGTCTAAGGGGGAATGGGTAGGGAAATTAAAATTTTAGATGAAGAGTGGAGATTGGACAGGGGCTGACAGAGACAGTTCAGAGTGTTCTTGCATGAATATATTTAGGAATGAACTAAGACCACATAATCCTGTGTATTATTGAAGAGACATAGAAATATAGCCAGGACACATATTTTCCCTTCAGCCCGAAAAAGCCAGTTGAGTCAGATAAAGGAGTCTTGAAGATTATTTTGTCCCAAGCTTGCATGTTATTTTGTTTCACTATAATGAAACTGCAGTGGGTCTTATAGATGGGAGGCAAAAATATTTATGAGTAGAAGGGGAATTGGAGAAGGGGCTTATGAACTAAAGATAATACTTATTGATCACTTATTATGTACCAGCACTATACTAAGTTATGGACTTTTCACAATAATCCCAGGATACATGCTTTTATTATCCCAATTTATATAGGTGAGGAAATGGAGACATAAGAATTGTGGTCTAAACGTGTATGCTAGGAAGGGGCTGAAGCTTAGAATCAAATTCAGGCATCTGACTCCATAACTCATACACTTAACCAATATGATTGTCTTCTCTTTTCATGTTGATATTGGGCAACTTTATATGGATAGCTGGGAGAATGGTCAAGAAGTAAATCTTTATGCACATAGTATTTTAGAAGCTGATTCTTTTTGCTTCAGAGAAGCCACTATTATTAAATTGTAGGCTTTTATAGAGACTAGGGAATAGTGGGTCAAGAGGCTGGGATTGCTACCAGACCTCTTGTCTAGCCAGGCTAGCACTGCACTGGGGAATTCCTGATTACCGAAGAGATCCAGACAGAAACTTCAGATGAGCAGGAAGAGATAATTTAAAAAATGCATTTACGTCATGTGGAATAAGACATCAAGAGATATTAAAGGAGAAAGTGGAGGCTCTTAAAGTTTTTTAAGACATAATCTTTTCCATCTCATGTGATCTGTCAGTTTGAGTCTGGTCAACAAATATTTATTCTTTATGAGATGCTATTCAAGGTATGGACCCAGAGAGATGATTTAAAGACCCTCTCTGAAGATTAAAGATGGAAGCAAACTCTTTGCTACTTCTTTGAATGTTGGCTGACTTTAGTGACCTGGTTGACCAATAGTAGGTGATAAATGACATAATGGGACATTTGAGTTAGGCCATAAGAATACTTGCTAGCTGGGCGCAGTGGTGCACACCTGTAATCTCAGCACTTTGGGAGGCTGAGACAAGAGAATCATGAGTTCAAAGCCAGCCTCAGCAACAGTGAAGTGCTAAGCAACTTAGTGAGACACTGTCTCTAAATAAAACACAAAGTAGGACTGGGGATATGGCTCAGTGGTCAGTCGTTGAGTACCCTTGAGTTCAATCCTTAGTACCAAAAAATAAAAATTAAAAAAAGAATACTTGCAAGTCCTGATTGTGCCTCTTGAGACCCTTGATCTTGGAACCCACATGCCTTTCTGAGGAAAGTCCCAGGTCCATGAATAGGCCTTGGGAAGATGCTCTGGTTGGCATTTCTACTAAGAAGCAGCCAGCTTCAGTTGCCAACCGTGTGAAAGTGCCATCTTGGGCATCCAGCCCAACTGAGGCTACAGGTGATGTTAACTCAGGCACTGACTGTAACTGCGTGAGAGACCCCAATGAAGAACCTCCAAGCTGAGCTCAGTTAACCCAAAGAACTGAGAGATGATTGTTATAAACCTACAAGTTTGAGGTGCTTTGTTATGTAGCAATCCATACCCAGAACACTGTTATAAAGAAAGCCCCAGTGAGAGAAGGAGAGGCAGATGTAGGAACAGGTGCTTTCAACATATGAAGCAAGTGCTACTGCAGTGCAAGCAGATGATGCTGTGGAGGCAGATTAGACCTCGAGGAGTCAGAGGCATCTACTCTAGTGTTGGCTCTGCTGCTTTTACTTATGTAGAGTTGGCTAGGATTCCATTATCCCAAGTGCTGTCTATTTTTTCCCAATAATGAGACTTTATTATTATATAGCTCTATTATTATTTTCGAGCATCAGTTTATCCCTCAGAAAAGTTAGGAGACGAGGAACCTAAGAAAAACCATGGAGATGGAACAGAAAGAAGGATAAGAAATCTTGCTGAATTTTTAAAATACTCTGAGAAGATTTTTAGTGTGGTGGAATGAACTCTGTGGTTAGAAGGCCGGGGTTGGACTCTGACTCCAAGTCTTTCCAGCTGTGTGACTTCACCTGTACAAGCATTAGCTTCCTCATTTACCCAATCATCATAGCCATGCCATGGGCAAAAGGTAAAACACCTGACAGCTTTATTCATTGCTTTCTTCCCAGGTCTGTGCTTAGTCCCAGCTTTCTTCCGATGTGTCTTTGTGTGACTAAAGAAGCCAGGCTGGGAGAACTGAGTGAAAGGCAGGGTAGCAGTGTAAATATCACGAGGCAGGGAGCCATGTGAGTTCACAGCAAAGCCAAGCAATATGGAGTACTGGCAGAGCCACCCAAGGGCAGGCTGGAAAGGGTTAACAGAGCCAATGGGCCAGCTGGCATCTGTGCTGGCACTCAAGGAGAGAAAGAAAAGGAACTTCGGTGTCAAGACAAGAAGGAGAAACAAAACAAAATACCAGAACTTTAGCCAAATTCCCAAGTTCCCATATGGATAGAGAAAGAAACATCCAACCAACTCCATGTAGCAGCCTCTGGCCAGAAAAGACCTCAAGACTAGGCAAGTCTGTGAACCCACCTGGACAACTTGTCTCTATTGGATGCCTTACCAGAGACCCAGACTGTCACTGATTCCATGTGGCAAGAAAAGGGTGGATTCCCCCACTTCATTATTTATGCATCTACCCAATCACCCATCTGTCCACCCATCCATTCACACACCCATCCATCAATTTGTGCACTTTCATTGCAAACATTTATTAAACACCTACATCGAGTCAGACACTATGTATTAGGTAACTGGGATTACAGACAAATCATTATGACAAAGATGAATAAGACAGCATGGTTTGCCTTCAAGGACAAAATCTGTCAAGACTAGATATTGTGGGCAGCTCCAAAATGAGCTGGAAGAGGAAGTCCGTGGGAGAAAAAAAAAAAGCCTAACATTTACTGATCATTTATTATGAGCCAGACACTGTTCTAGGAGGTTTACATGCATTATCTCATTTGATCCTCACAACTTATATAAAAGTTTGGCAATGTTATTAGCTCTGTTTTAGAGCTGAGGAAACTAATGCTCAGAGATGAAGTGACTTGTTCAAGGTTGCACAGTTATTTTGTGCCTGAATTCTGAACTGAGCTGATTCAGCACTAAGGAAGAAAATCTGTATAAGGACATACGCAGAGGCTGGGACTTAGTGTGCTACACAGAGTATTGTCACTGGGTGAGAGTGAATGCATAGATGGAAGTGGTAGTGTGGTCAGGGTAAGCATAAGCTGTGGGGAGGGAGGCAGGTTCTGCTGCTGGAACTGGAACCCAAATGGCAGAGCAGCATCTCCACTTGAATGGTCACTCCTAGCGGAGAAGACACCACTCTAGACCCACCAACCTATTCTCAGTTTTGGCAGAAAGAATTTTCTATTCCACTTCTGAGAACATGCTTATGAAATACAAATTCTTCTCCTGCTCTGCTTCCTGGATTGCCTCTTGTACCCATATGTACACTGACAGATGGATGGGCTACTGAGGCAGCTGAATCAGAATAAAAGAGGAGGGTGCTGGGATTTGGAGGACGGGGGGAGACTCCAGTGCAATTTACCAAGCAAGTTGTATGTCTGGTGTTTGAAGGCATGGAAAGTTTTTAAAAATCCTCTATACTATTACCCAAGCAGTAACTCGGAAGTCGTTGCTGTTGCAGGGGAACGGGTCACCTGCAAATTACTCCCTACCAGTTCCCCAGCCAAGTTAGTTTCTTCCCTGCATGCTATTTCCCTTGTCTAGAGTCAGTTCACACCTAATATGGAAGGTTTGCTTTTAGTGTATACTTGTTGCTATGGCAGCTTCAGAAGAGGCTGCCGACAGAGCTGGGAGCAGTTGCTCCCTCTTCTCCCAAACTCTTTTGGCACAAGGCTGAACACGCACAGTTTCACGACTGTGCAAGTGTCAGTGGATGGTATGTCTTTTATTTTGGGAAACATCTTTGCAGTGGGTAGAGTGGCAGCTTTTGATGATCCTTCTGAGCCTTGGCTCTGCTAATTGTAACTCATACAGGGCTTCTAGAATCTGTTCCCAACCCCAACCCCGTCTTGTTTTTAGAACAAAGGCTGAAAATGGCCCTTATAAATATTTCCAATGATTTAACTGGTTGCATGAAAATATGATCTACTGGTTAGTTTTTAATATGATTTCAAATAAAAGAGTGATATAAGTAAATGTGAAACTTCTTCTAACAAGAGGAATGCTTCCCACTATCTATGTTAGGCTATGGGGAAAAGAAATGGTGCAAAATGTAACAGTGCCTTATGTTGGAGTTGGCAGAGTTGGAGTTGGTGAGTGGTGAGTTGGGGCACAGTGCTGACAGTTGAGACCTACTCAATCCTTGCCTTCAAGACAGACACTGAACGATTACCAGTGTGGTGAATGTGGGCCAAGTGGGAGAATATGGGCCACTGTAAAGGAGGATAACAGGCATCTTTCCTCATCTGAGGTGGTCAGGGAAGGCTTCTCTGAGGAAAAGCAGCTTAAGAGAAAGGTGAAGCATCACAGTGTGTGGAAAAGGTTCCCAGGAAAAGAGGTCAGCATATGAGAAGGTTCTGAAGGGAGATACTCCCAGGTATGTTAGGAGGAATTCAATCCCAGTATAGCCATCGCAGAGAGTAAGAAGAGAAGATGATGGCATACAAAGGTGATAACCATGATGATGATGACAGCGTGGTGGTAGTGGCCGTGCTAACAACTAAAAAGCATTTTCAGGGTTCCAGGCATTGTTCTAAATGCTTTCCATACATTCATCCATTTAATCCTCACAACAACCTGATGTACCTCATTATATCCATTTTGCCAATGTGGAAACTGAGAAAAAGAGAAGTTCAATGACTTCCTAGGATCCAATTGCAAACATTTTAACAACCTGGATGTAGAGTTCATGCGGTAATGGGGACCTGCTGCAGTAGAGAATTTGAATTTATCCTCTGGATAAGTTGAAACCATGAAAATTATGACACAGGAGAGGGACCTGTGCGCTATAGAGTAATCCATATTGGTTGCAGAATGTGATATGGATTGGAGCAAGTGGAAGGGGAGGCAAGGACACCAGTAGGAAGCTGACTAAGTGTTCAGGTGAGAGATGAGAATGACTTGGATTAGGGAGATTGCTGGTGGAGGAGAGGGACGGGTGGATCAGAGGCATTGAGGAGATGGAATTCACAGTCCTTGAGGGATGTCTGGATGGAGAGGGTGAAAGTGGTAACGGAAGAATTCCAAGCTTTAAGCTTCCTCACCTATGTGAACTGTCAGACCTCAGTCCCAGTCCCTGGAACTGGGTGAAGAGTGTGTGTGGGGGGGTCTCCATAGGAAAATCAGGGCAAATGAATGTTGAATAGGCAAAGGCAACATAAATAGAATCCCTCTTCTCGGCTCCCTCTCATGTGAGGTCCCAGCCTACTTATATAAAGTTATTCTTTGTACCTAATAATGATTTAGTCAGAGGAGTTTCTTCTGTTCTCCTGCCTCAGTGTGTTTTCTCAGACATGCAGGCTGTACCCATTTCACTACTGTGGACATGCCTCATTCATTTCTGTCAACTCTCATTCATTCAGGCCCATCTCTACTCTTTTTGTAGCCTTTTGAATCTCTCTTCTCTGAGCCTCTTTGGGTCTTGCAGTCTCTGGGTCATTCAGTAAAATCATCTTACGTATCATCACATCTATTTCTTGGTCTTACTTTTGTAATGGACAGTGAGACCTTGACTGCCCAATTTACTGCCTCAAAACTGGATGGATGTTGCTTCATTTGAAATCCTCACTGATATTGCAAGCCAATTATGCAAGGTCTGAAGGCAGGCATCATCTTCATCCTCATCCTCATCCTCTATTACAGAGGGAGAAACAGAGATGGAGAAAATCTAAATGACTTGCCCAATAGGGCATAGCTGGAAACTATCAGGTAGGATCTAGAAATTCCATCTCCTTCATCTATCATTGGTAGGCTTTAATATAATCTACCAGAAACTGAGTAATTATGCCAGGTATTAAGCTCATGATTGACACAGTTAGCTTTTGACAACCCTGAAGTAGATATTTCGGTATCATCCCCATTTTACACACTGGAAACTAAAGCTCAGAGAAAGGGAGTCATTTGCCCGAAGTCTCTGGCTGCTGAGCCAGGGATGGATGGCAGGTTTATCCATTGTCAAAGCCAATCTTGTTAGTCACTATGCTATGCTGCCCTTCTGCTAAGTGCCCAGAAAGGAACAGAAGTTTATAAAAGGAAGAGAAAGGGCAGGTGTGGTGGTTCCTCACCAGAGGTGGGGGCCTCCTGTTGTAGACAAGGACAGGTTTCACATAGACAGAGGACATTTCTTTTCTCTCAAGTATACATTGCAGGTACCCTTTATCTAAAAAAGCATCCTCTCTCCTGTGGTTCCATGGCAGCCTATGCTTCCTGCTGTTTGGCTCAAGGTAATTCTTTCCTTTCCAGAGCCCCCCACCTCCAAGTGTGCAGATGGTTGGTCCTGCTCTCCTGGAGTCATTCCGTTGATGAGGCCAATATAAATGCATGACGGAGTCCAATTCCAGGCGCTCGTTTCTATGAGAGCTCAGCAGAGCCCATCTACAAAGTCATGGCAAAGGCTCTGACTGATGGGCTGAGGGAGGCATTTGAAGGTCAGACCTTTCCAGAAAGGCTCCTTACCACAGGCTCTGGGCAACCTCAGGGCCCACCTGATTTATGTTTGGGCAACTAAGTATGGAAGCTACACATTTACCCCCAAGGAATCCTCCATGGGCAGATTCAAAGGGAACAACAGACTTCCTATAGGACTTTGGGGTTCCCTTGGAGAAGCCTGGTGCAGGGGAAAGAGTGTGAGCTTTGGTGCTTTAGACTCAAATCCCAATTCTCATTTTTTGGGAATGTGTCTCCACCTCTCTAAAACTCAGCTTCCTCACATGCAAATAAAGATAGCCATACCCTGCTCCAGGGTTTGCTTTGAGAATTAGTTTAAATGACTTCTATAAAATGCTTATTACAATTCACAGAGCAAATTAGGTTCTCACCTTACAATCTCCTCCTTCGTTCACCCAGGGATATGGGTCTAATAACTGGCCAGGTCTAGTCCTGATCTTTTGTGTTTATGAGATATGTGTTTCTGCAGGGAGAGATTTGAAGAAGTCAGGTTTATTAATCTCCATATAACCTGTAGAGTAATTAGAGTGTTTATTCTTGGCTCTTTGGGAAGAAGTAACTATAATTACAGGACCAAATTAAATGGTATTATCCTTTATTGTCTCATACTGTTTATAGGCTTTCTTTGCCACGTTCCTTTTAGGAATCAAAGAATTTTTCCCACATCAGCTTTCTCTTTCAGCATCTAAATTGTGGACTTCCCTGAAGGCTGCAGTTGAAAGTTTACTAGGATCTCCTAAGCAGGAGTTTGTGTCTGAAGAGTCCATTTTTGTCACCCCGGCAGAGGTTGTCAGCTGTCTTCTAGAAGTCCTAGCTCCCCTTCTCTAGTTAGAATAATGCCCAGGGGAAGTGGCTGCCCCACCAGGGCTTACAGTTTTCAAGTCACCCTCCCCTTTGCATTCAGGAGGGGCCACAGTGCTCATCAATGGGATGTGAACAGAGGCTACAGGTGCTTCTTCTGCCTCAAGGTAGTTAGGAAGAGAATGTGCTTTCTCCACTATTTTTCTCACCCATCTGCTTTATGGAGACACTAGGGAGATCTTGGAAGCCATGAAGATGATAGAATGTCAGTCAAACTTATCCCCAAATGACTGCATGGACCACAGCCCACCACTGCTGCTGATTGGGGAAATCTGGTTGGAATTTACACATGCTGGGTCACTGAGATTTCTGTTTGTATTTTCAATAGCAGTTTGCTTTCTTAACTACTGTACTGCCTGATTTGCATCCCTTCTATCCCTGTGAGGTAAGAGAGGCAGACTTGGAAATTAATGCATTTCAAAACAGTGCAGTAAATGCTGTAATAGCAGTAGAGACAGAATGCTGAGGGGACAGAGCACCAAGAGTGACTGCCCAGGAAATCAAGGAAAGCTTCATATAGCAAGGGGACCTTGGAGCCAAGCTTTCAAAGGTGAATAGGAATTCACTAGAAGGTAAAGGGCTAGGACAAGGAAGATCATTCCAGGCAAAAACAAAACAAAACAAAACAAAAAACAGCATAAGCAGATACAGGGAGAGGTGAGCAACTGAGATTCTTTGAGTTGCTGTGAGAAAGTCCCTGTTGTGAAGCAGACCACAATTCGGGTGGTGGATTGAATACACTCCAACAGCAACACAAATGGGCAGGGACCAAGTCAGTGGTGTGGAGAGTAAAGTACTCTGTGGGCTCATAGGAGGGAGTGACTAGCAGAAGCCAAAGGGTTAAGACAGCTTCCGTGGAGGAGATTTACCTTGTACAACATTGGTGACGCTGTGGAAGAACATCATTTGTCAATTTATTTTTATTATATTATACATTTTATTTTTTATCTCCCTCCCCTTTGGAAGCATTTTCTGAAGGAGCAAATGACAGCCAGAAGGATTAAATTCAGATAGATCTGAGGGTGACCTTGGCAGCTCCACATAGTGGGATTTGAGCATTCGAGGCAACAGGAATGTCCTCATGCAGGAGTGTTCTGCCACGGTCAGGAGGTTCATGTGCAGCTCAATTTCATCCCCAAATCCCTTTGTCAGAATTATATTTGAATAATGACTCAGCCCCAGGGAAATTTTAAGTGCTAGGAATAGGCATTAAAAGTTTCTGCATCACTTTCTCCTTCATTCAAATCATACTTAAGAGAATGACTCCTGTGGATGGAGGGTCTCTGCAGAATGGACAGGGCACAAAAGTCACCTGCAACAAGGACAGTTTACACCCTAATTTCACTCTTGCTAACCCCACGAAGTCTGACTCTCATGATCTACATGGTATCTACCATTCTTTGTTTCTATGATATATATGATGTTGATGATCACTGAAATGAAAAAAGAAAGCAGCATAGAAAGGGTGACAAGACTTTGTAATTCATATGCTAGATGGACAGTTCTCTAATCATTGAGACATGACAGTTTTGATGACTCCCATCCATTTTGTGAGTAATGAGACTCTAGGCACCTACAAGTGAAAGAATAGGCCCCTCGGCAGGCCTATTCTTTCCAGCCTCATGGACCATCACTCTCAGCACAGACCTGCACGCCCAGGTCCTCAGGTAGGTACTGTTCCCTCATATGCTTTATGCCCTCTGCTTGTTCTGTGTGTTCAGTTAGTGTCTCCTCTGTGTGGCTTTTCCAGAACTTCCCAATCAGATTTTATCCATTCTTCTTTTGTGAAAAGCACTCCATTAGGAGTAGAGAGGAAAGAAGCTTACATTGAATCACCTGTGCTTTGTTTTCGTTTTTAAATTCAAAAACCAATTTAATTGTGATAAAAACACTACTTTCAAGTGTGTGGTTCAGTGGTGTTATTGTCATTGTTGTGCAACCAATCTCCAGAAATTTTTCATCTTGCAAAACTGAAAGTCTGTGACCATAAGCGATAACTCCACTCCCCTTTCCCCACAGCTCTTGGCAACCATCACTCTACTGTCTCTATGAATTTGATAACTGTAGGTACCACATAAAAACAAAATGATACAGTGGTTACAGTTTTTTTGATTGGCTTATTTCACTTTGCAAAATGTCCTTAATGTTTATTTATGTTGTAGCATGTGTCAGAATTTCTTTCCCTTTTAAGACTAAATAAATGTTTAATTATAGTGTATGGCACATTATAGTGTATGGTCCATTCATTGATGGACATTTGAGTTGCTTCTACCTTTGGCCATTATGAATAATGCTATTAGGAACATAAGCATACAAATATTTCTTGGAGACTCTGCTCTCAAATCTTCTGGATATCTACCCAGAAGTGGAATTGCTGAATCATATGGTAATTCTTTTTAAAAAATTTTCAAGGAATCATCTTATAATTTACCATAGTGACTGCACCATTTTATATTTCTACCAACAATACACAGTGCTTTTATTTTTTACTTCTTGGCCAAAATTTTATTGTTTTCTTTTCTGTCATTATTGTTGCTCTCATCATTATTATTATATAAAATAACAGCTATCCTAACAAGTGTGAGGTGATATGTCATGGCTTTGACTTGCATTTCTCTCATCATTTGTGATGTTGGACATATTTTCTTGTGCTTGTTGGTCATTTGTGTATCTTCTTTGCAGAAATATCTTTTTTATTTTTCAAGTTCTTTGCCTATGTCTAAATTGTATTATTTTATTATTGAGTTGTAGGGTTTTTTGGTTGTTGTTCTTAATGTCAAGTTCATATATTCTGGATAGTAATCCTTATCAGATCTTGATTTATAAGTATTTTATTTTGAAAAATTGCCTTTTCATTCTGTTGATTGTGTTCTTTGGTGTACAGAAGTTTTAATTTTCATATAGTTCAATTTGTCTATTTTTACTTTTATTGCCTCCACTTTTGTGGTCATATCTAATAAATCATTGCCAAATTCAATATCATGAAGCTCTTCCTCATATTTTCTTCTAAAAGATTTATAGTTTTTGGTCTTATGTTTACATTTTGATCCATTTTGAGTCCATATTTGTATAGGACATTGAGGAGGGTCCAACTTTATTCTTTTGTATAAGTGTATCTAGTTTTCCCAACATTATTTGTTGAAAAGATTACTTTATCAAATGGTCTTGGTGACTTTTTGGAAAATCATTTGACCACATATGTGAGGGTTTATATCTGGTCTTTTAATTCTCTTCCCTTGGTCTATATTTATGTCTCTTTACCAATACTATACTGTTTTAATTAGTTTAGCTTTGTGATCAGGAAGTGTGAGACCTCCAACTTTGTTCTTCTTAAAGATTGTTTTAGTTATTCAAGGATTTTTATGAGTTTTTGGATGGATTTTTCTATTTCTGCAAAAATTACTCTTATGATTTTGATAGGGATTAAATCTGTGTATTGCTTCAAGTAGTACTGACACCCTACCAATATTAAGTCTCCCAATCCATGAACATGGGATTTTTTCCATTTATTGGAGTCTTGGGGAAGCATCTCTATTTAACCAGAAACCAGGGGTTTTGTGTATATTATTTTAGATCTCATTTACCCCAAGGCCCTCTTCAGTGACTATTCAGATACAAGTGCCAGGAAAAGTTTTACTTTTATGAATACCTGAAATATTCCTTCTTTATGTTTCTTCTACACATAGAAATCACTTAACTGCTTAACTCCTTTTTTATTTGTTCCTAGGAAATATATAGCTTAATTTAAATAATTACATATGATATATTATAATTTCATAATTAGAAATCTTATTTATATTCATACATTTCCTCAGGTTTTAAATCTCTACTGTAATTTATAGTTTCTACAGCCTTAATAGTCTTTTTTAAAAATAGTTTTTAGATGATGATGGACTTTTTTTTATTCATTTATTTATATGCAGTGCTGAGAATCGAACCGAGTGTCTCACACATACTAGGCAAGTGCTCTACCACTGAGCCACAACTCCAATCCAGTCTTAATAGTCTTTTACTTTATTTTATGCATTGTTATAAGGTGACTTTAATTAATCTATTGTTAATTGAAGTGTGGTTTTAAAGGAACACTTTTAGAATGAAAGATATATTGATGCCAAATTTATAGATGAGGAAAGTAAAGTTTAGAACAGATTGGTAATCTCAACAGATCATATAGTTCATAAGTGGCAGAGTTAGGATTTAAATATGGATTTATCTGATTGTAATGTCCAAACTTTCAACTCTACACATGTCAATATGAATCTAACTTAGAATCTAGTTGAAAGTGACAAATTGTATGGGCATATATGGCCATAAATAGCTCTCACACAGGCCAGAAATGATAAATGCTACAATAGGAAGGGTAGAGAATGGAAACTAGGGAAGGGTTATAAGACTTCTTGAAATAGATGAGATGCCAAATTGAATAATCCAAATGTATTATGTGTGAACACATGAAGCAATATTTTTTTTAAAGATGGCTCTAGGGAATTGTCTCATTTCTGGATTAAGAAATGCCAAGCATTGTGTATTGAGATTTTGCTATGTATTCATCTACTCCTTAGGAGATTGCTTCAATCTGAAGGTAAAAGTCAACCAACAGGATGGAGTACAGTAAGAGTGTGGACTGAAGCTTGAGTCTTCACTCTATCACTTGCTAGTTGGGAACCCTTAGGCAAATTCTCCAATTCTCTGCTTCTTTGCTTCTTCTTCTACTCATGGATTCATAGGATTCTTCTCAGGAACAGATGATATATTACATACAAATGCTAGATAAGATCCTGGCATACATGTTTGCCCATGTATATAAATCCTGGTAAATACTCAACAACCTCTTGAGGGGTAGGAATTACTGTCTTTACTTTGTGGATGTGGAAAATGAGGCTCAGCAAGGATATAGGAATTTATTGTATGTCTCACAAAGTGTCAGATTCTGAGTAAAAGTGTCCATGTGAACACCCAGCTGACAGGGGCTCCAGTACAACTCATAGAACTGCTATTTCCTGGTAGCAGAAGGAGGAGTGATAGAGCCCACCCATTCTCTCCAGCTGTCTTCCGCCTTGCTGAGCCATGTGTAGAATCCTTCCCCACCCTCTTCCTCCACAGAAGAGACTCCTTCAGATCCACCACCCTTTAGGGAGAGTCAAACAGCTGCTGAGAAAGTAGGATGCCAGGTCGTATTTGTTCAGGTGGATACAATAGCATCAGACTAGCGTGGAGCTCAAATATTGAATCATAATTCTTCAGGCATCTTTGTATTTAAATCATAGCCATGCCAAGCTCTCATTTGATATGCACTAATTAATGCTTCTTGTGAATTGTACCTGATTCTCTTCTCTGAGCTATGTGTGTGTGTGTGTGTGTGTGTGTGTGTGTATAGACACATAAGTTTTCCTATAAATTTGAGTGATCAAAAATAAGCATCTGTAAGTGTTACATTTAGCACTTGGCTCTCAGTGACTGATGGGTGCCTCTTGGATTACAGGGGTGGGTACAACTTATTAGACAAATATGAATCATTTATGAGGAAATAACCTACAGCAAATGAAGCTAATATATTTTTTTAATATCCCTCAAAGCTGGCTGGAATCTCAAGCTGAGTGGAAGAAGTGAAGCCAAACTTGTTGGGGAAATGCATGTTTCACCCCTAATGATTCTGATCCTTTCCTTTTCTCTCCCATTCCAAGTGGTGGGGGAATTGCTGGCAAGATGTAGATGGATTTGACTGTGGAGAAGGGAGACGTTGGGATATTTCAAGTGGAATGTTTATAGATTGCACTGTAAACAGAATTTATTGATATCCACTTGTGTATTATGGGAAAATTGCTGGTGGTTTTGATTAGGGGAATTACTAAAAGTGAATGGGCATTAGGCCCCGATTATACTTATTCCTATGGGTTAGACTACAATGTAATGTCAATGGAAGTGGGAATTAGACCATGTTCAAGATTACTGCCCTTAGTGGAAAAGGGAATTGGTGAAAGTTTGATCAAGTGGAGGCGAGTACCTGCCAGTGGAGAGGAATGAAAACATCCAACTAAGGTACTTATCTTATGTTTGGGGAGGGGGCAGAGAGAGAGAGAGAGAGAGTTCATTTTGCAATTAGACCAATCTAGGGCTGAGTCTGAGTTCTGCAGTTCTCTATTGTGTGATCTTGGGCAAGCCATGCCACATCTTTGGCCCTCAGTTTCCTTATTTATTTAATGGGGAATATATCATCTTTAAAGCATTCTTGTGAAGATTATATTTTATGAGAATATTACATATTTTATATGTAAAATATATTTGATATGTAAAATACATATTGACTTTACTTGATTCTAACGTTCTTTCTTCCTCCATCACTTTCTCCTTCCCATTCCCAACACATTTTACTTTTTGCCTCCATTATGAAACTCATTTGAATTTTTATGAGTTATGCTACATGGTATATAATGCTTTAGAGCTATCTATGTTTAAATTAAAACCTTTCTTCTAAGATTGTGAAAACTACAGCAAAGAAAATATAGGTGACAATAGGTTTATCAGTTATGAGAGACACAGCTTACTGACCATGAGAATTCATGCTTCTCCTTTTGTAGAATCAAAATGGATTCTACAAAAATGGATGGATACTGGCAAGTAGTTACCAAGTCAGGTAGCTATTATATTTTCCAACATGCTATGCATTTAGGTGGCACCATTGTGAGTAGTTCTCATCAATGAAATATGTGCAAAAGAGATGTGTATCACAGTAAGATAATAAAGAGATGTGGTTTACCTACCTCCTTATTCTTTTTCTAATAGCCCAATGTAGACAAATTTGTTAAACTTGGAAGCCATGTTTTGAACCTATGTTCCCAACTCACCACTTGGAGGAATGCCAACCACTGATCAGAAATACCAATTTTGGACTTGGATGAGAAATAACGCTTCCATCATATCTGAGCCATATATACTTTAGATTTGTTATAGCGGCTGCTATTATTCTAACTAACACAGCAGGATAGCCCAAAGTGGCAGATAATACCTATTTCTGGAAGTTAGGTAGTGAAAACCAACACATCACAGACAGGATCTAATTATCAAGCTGTCATGAATTGATTGGAGGTTTGACTAGATAGCCTCTAAGGTCTCTTAGTGACCTAAACTAATGACACCAATATCTAACATTTAATAAATGTTTGCTATGTTCTAGAAACTATATAAGCCCAATGTCCTTTGGACCTTGAATATATATTATGAGGTGTGCTCATCCAAATATAAGAAGGCTGCTGGCTGCTGGTGAGTATAAGATACATGTAAGTTTGGGCAATACACAAGGAGTTGATTTGCATCCATATTTGTCAGACTCTGGAACCTGAGTTCCTTACAACTGGTCAATACTCTCTCCCCAAGTCTTCAAGTGCATGATTTTGTGCACACACTATACATATCAGACCTTTCTTATAGGAATCACTCAAATTTTTCTATTGGGAATTTGTTGGAAAACTAGTAAATAGCTCAATTTTTATTGTACCAGTAGTTTGTTTCTGACTGTTTAAGAAGAGGAAGTGAGAAGGAACACAAAACAAAATTAACAGAGCCTCCACAATGTACCAAGTACATTGACAGGTTATCCTATCCAGGTTTTCAGAAATCAGTGGTATTTTTTACCAATTTATAGACAAGGGAGATAAAAATCAGAGCTATCCAAAAGTTTGTCCTTATGGTCATGCATTCCTTTAATAGGTATTTATTGGCTTGCTACTATGTTGTCAGGTACTATGTGGTTACAAGAAAGTCCAGAGTACACAAGACAAATGTGAGCCCTGACATATTAGACCTTATGGTTCAGCAGCTGTATCAGGAGGTGGCGAACAACTGGTCAGGAAGGTTGATTCAGCAAAATTTGGGTGTCTACTTATTTGGGAAAATTGTAAAGGAAGCTCTGACATTGGGTAGCCATTGTATGACATGATTTCTGGGGTCCTCTTCTGTATTGAGAGACAAGATGTACAATATCTAGTTGGTTGCAGGATAGTTGGTTGTCAGAAATGATCAGGGGAGAGAGAAAACAAATGACAGGGAAAAGAAGCCAGTTAGAGAAAAGACTTTTTTTTTCCTAGCTGAATCTGGTTTGTAGTAATTGTTCAATAAATGTAAGCAATCATCAATTATTATTAAAACCACTTCTGCATCCTATAAATAACTTCAAATATTGTTTGTCTCCTGAGCAGCACTGTTTACAGTTACAAATAAGCGAAGAGAATCATTATTTATTAACTGTCTTCTGTTTTCCATGTTATCTTATTCTGTATGCCATATTACATATCTTGTCATGTAATTTGAACAATAATTTTACAAGGTAGCATATCAGTAAGGATAGGTTAGGCTATTATTCAGCAACAAGCACTCCCAAGTCTAGACAGCTTAAAGCAACAAAGGTTCATTTCTTGTTCGTGTTGCATATCCATCATAGTTTGGCTGCTGATTCTACCTCAGCATTATCTTTGTTTTCACTCTGGGAATCAAAGTGACATGGAAGCCATTAAGAACAGTGAGGTTGTCATGGCAGAGGGGTAGGTGAGAAAATGGCAAGAATACACTAGATCCCAGAGCTAATATGTATGCATATATATGTGTGTATCTATCTATAAATATTTCTATCTATCTATCTATTTCAGTGGACAAAGGAAAGCAGATGTCCTTGCCTGAGTTTAATTGGGATGATGTAGTATGCTCTTAACATGTACCAAGAATGACAGACTCAAATATTTGTTAACAATCCTAATGACTGCTTTAGAAAGGTACTATTTATTATACTCCATTTGCAGATGAGGAAACTGAGGGCTTGTTGTGGGAGTTCTAAGTGACATGTTGGCAATCAGACCACAAGGAGGTAGATTTGAATCTCATCTACCTAACTCCCAATCCATGTTCTCAAATTCTGCACCTGTTCTCTAGATGCCACCTTGCTGCCTTCTCACAGACCTCCCCTCAGGTAATTTCTCTCTCTACATATTTTACTTTTACCTTCTAATTGCTCTTTCATGCCATTAATATATATCAGAATATTTGTACAGAAATGAAAGAAAAATTATTCATTGACAACCTGTACATTCAGCCACTGCCCTAGCTCTCCTGATCATGTCCCCAGCAAACTTTTTGAAATTTGTCTACAAATGCAGTCACCTCCCAATCATTCCCTGCATTGTGGATTCTGCCCTTAGCACTCAACTAAAATGACTTCTTGTTGACCTCCACACTTCAAATCCAACCATCTGTTTTTCACCTTTTTTTCCAGCTGAATTTCTCAGGACCATAGGACACAGATGACCACTCCCTCAATCTTCAGGCTGTCTTCCTTCTGGCTTCCATGAACAAGTCTTCTCACGCCTTTCCTCCTGCATCTTTGGCCACTCCTGCACACCCTACTCCCACCCTGCAGCTCCCTCTCTTTTCCTGTTCCTTAACTGATGTTTTCTAGAGGACTGAAATTTAGACTTCTATTCTCATTCTACCCATTTTATCTGGGGAGTCTTATCTTTCTCACCTCTTTAATCACCTCTGCAGACTGATGATCTCTACAATGTCAGTTTTAAGTCCATCTGTACTACAGGCACATGGACCTAATAGCCTTCTAGAAATCATTGCTGGGATATTTCATAGTGATCATAAACTGACTATCTGGGTGAAAGTTATGCATTCATGAAAGATTTGGTCAATTTTGTCTGGGGATATCTGTGGAATTTAACTTTTCTTCAAATTGATCTCAAACATATTTTTTGGGTTACTGTTAGAGTCAGACTAGCATTTTTTTTCTCAGTCCTGGTTTTCTTTAAGGAGGGATTTTTCTCTTTGCAAGCTCCTGGGATTTTTTTTTTTTTTGCCTCTTCTCTAGGGAAATTAAAGTAATTTTTTTGATTGGTGAATTTGAGAATGTCCAGTTCAGATTCATCTTCCTTCTCTCTCTTGGGAGAGGGTCTGTCTACAGAGAGCATCTCTGCTCACTTATACCTTAGGACTTACCTTGGCAGTCATTCAGGTAAGGCAGCTTGGCAATGCCTTGGACTATTGGGCATGTCTACCAAGTTCTGGAATTTGATATCTGCAAGACTGTGTCCCTTAACTTAGCTTCTAGTATCAATATAGTTGATATTTTGGTCTCTGTCTTTACTATTACTTATTTTTCAACTTGTTTTAGTTTGATTATTTAATGGAATAAACAATAGAATGCAATTTAAAGACATAAGACTTGAGATTCAGCCCCTATTTTTTTATTTAGTTTCACTAATTTGACCAAACTTTGTTTCTGATGTGAGATTACAAACACACATACATGTCTATCCTATTTTCCTCAGAAGTCCAAGAAACACATAAAATATTGTATGCATTGCCAATTGTGTAATAGATTACTGCACCTATATTATTGTTTATGTAGCAATACTTATTGAATACCTCTATCCCATATTTGGGGACTGAAAATACAAGAAACAATCCCTGCCCTGGGGGTCTTGCCAGAGAAGCAAAAGAATAATGTCAATACTGTGCTATCACACATAAGAAAATATTGCTGAGGGCGGGGTGGAGTGGTGCGAGGGATGCGTTTCAAGCAAATCTAGGGAAGATGATGCCTGAGCTAATTTTTAAATGATGAGAGGTAGTTAGAGGGGGAAAATGAAGAGGGAACAACACCTAAGGACCGGAAAAACAGCTCATGTAAATGTGCATGGCATGAGAAAGGAGGAAGGGTTGGTTTCACTGGACTGAATATACTGGCTGAAGAGTTGGCCAGAAATGGGGCTCAGGAGAGAATAGTAGTGACCCACAAATGCCCATCACATTAGGCTTTTGATTAGTCAGTAAGGATGATAGGAGAGTGATAACACACTAGTCCATGGCCAGGAGGAGATGATAGTGGTGGGAGAGTCCAGCTGAAGCCCACCCCCATGCTTGGAAGGCAGATAGATGTAGGAAAGGGGCCAAGAGCCCCTCTAGGCAGGCTAGCTCAGTCTCCTTCCTAGTCTTTCCCTAAGCTGGTGCCTTAGGCTGATGCATTACTTTTTGTAACGGGCCATGGAGGTGAGGAGAGTGACTCTGTACCCACCTTTTGTAGAGAAATTACAGCCAATAGGTAACCTGCCTGAGGTTTCCGAGAACATAAAACCATAGGTTTTGCTGGGTTGTTGGGATATCTGCCTGCTGTATTTAAGGAGTAATGTGTGAATGCTGGACCAAGACTTCCTGATCTCACTTCCCAGCTTCCTGATGTACAAACCAAGGGTGCCTGGAATGTCACTCAAGTGTCTGAGCTTCAATTTCCTTATCTGCAAATGAATTTAATAACAGATACAACTAGGGTTATTGTAATGGCTAAATGTGTGTGTGTGTATATATAGAGAGAGCTCACAGAAGGCCCAAGCCCTTAGTGAGAGCTACATAAGTGCTATCTATCATCATTACTTTATTACAAATACTCCTCTGCTTATGATGGGGCTATGTCTTGATAAGCTTGATTTCATCAGCTGAAAATATATGAAGCTGAAAATGCATTTAATACTCCTAACCTACAGAACACCAGGGCTTAGTCACACAGTGTCCTGTAGATCCTTGGTTTCCCCTTGTGACCAGTAGCTAACTGGGAGCTATGGCTGGCTATGGCTGCCCAGCATTGCATGAAAGAGTATCACACCATATGTCACTAGCCTGGAAGAAAATCCAAATTCAAAATTTGAAGTATGGTTCCTGCTGAATGTGTAAAAATCCTAAGTTGATCCATTGTAAGATGGGGACTGTCTGTATTTCAGTTAGTCTGGCTTTGCTTCTAATGGCCAGACCATTCTTTGAGGACAACGCTGTGACTTGTATGCTTTTTATGCTTTGGACAGATAATTAGAAATCTTCAGCGGGGTTTGGAAGAATCCCTTAGAGTCATGAATCTCAGTGTTGGCACATGTCTGTAATTTCAGCAGCTTGGGAGGCTGTGTGGCAGGAGGATCAAAAGTTTTGACACTAACCTGGACAACTTAGCAAGACCCTATTTCAAAATAGAAATAAAAACTTTGGGAATGTAGTCATTAGTAGAACAGCCTTGGGCTCAGTCCCCAGTACCAGGAAGTAAAGGAAGCCATGGAACTCCTCCCTCCTCTCTCTAGCATACTGGCAGGGAGTCTGGCCAATTATTCCACCCACACTGACTGGGCATCTGCCCTGTTCCAGGTCTGCATCTCTTTAGGGATGTGCACAGGTAAGTGAGACCCACAGCTCCATAAGCTTCAGGAGCTTATGGGCTACAGGGAATGTAAGATTTGGAGGCAAATTTCTATAGCATAAAGTCTGAAGGAGCAGGGGAGTCCAGAAAGGTTAAATATAGCTTAGCCATTATGGGAGTCTATGGGAGTTAAGAGCTGAGCGTTGAGTGATGAGTGTGATATCCACAGACCTGAGCATAAGGAAAGAAGGCAAAAGAAAGAGGTCCTAAATTTCTAAGCATCTTTTGGAGAATTCTAAGTAAGGAATTTTACATGAAATTCTGCCCTTTCTCCCTGACCCATCAAATCACCTGTGGGTGTGTGCACACATTTTTCCATCTTGGCATCCTATGTCTCTGTTCTGGTTTGTTTAAACTTTTGTAGTTTCATACAGTGACTACAATGAAAGGGAAGGGTTGAAAGAAAGCTAACACTTTGGAGCACCTACTATGGATTACTTGTATCACCTCATTTAATTTTATAATCCTGTAAGATCTGCATTATTATTGTCTCATTTAACAATGGAGGAAATCACAGCCCAGGGAAGTTAAGCAATTTGTCCAAGTTCACACAGTGAGCTCATTCATTCAATAATTATCTACTGAGCATTAGGGACAGTGAAGAATTGAACCCAGACTACTTTGAGTTTGAAATCCCAATACCTGTCAACACAAGACATTGCTGCCTTTCCATCTAGGGGGGCAGAGTCCAAGGGCATCATCCTTTCCATAAATCATCCCAACCTCTACCAACCCACAATAATTGCGAACATCCTTAGACCTAAAAAGGTAACAAAAATGAAGTTTCATCAATGCTACCAGTGTGGAAGGTGTTTGAGGGTTGGGCTCCTCATCTAACTACCAAATCTTCCTCTTCATCAAGTGACCAGTCCCTCCTCTAGTACTTCATGTTCTGAGTCCAGTTTTCCAGAAAATCATTAAGCTATAGCCTACAGAATTGACAGGAACTTCAGAGGCCACCTAGTCTAATGCCTAGCCTTTATAAAGAATGAGTCCAGAGAGAGTAAATGCCTGGTCTGAAGTCACACAGTGGTTTAGTGGCAGAGCTGAAATTAGAATGCTCTTTTAGTTTGTGGCATTGGAAACTATACATAATCCATATGGTTTGCCAGGAAGCTCCCAGTTAGACCAGGAAAATGTCTGGGAGGTTTGTTTAAAAGGATTTTCTTTTCCTTTCTTTTCACTGTCTGAAGTCCTGAAACAGATTGGACTGAACAACTGAGCAGTGGGGAGGCAGAGTGAACAGAATGGGTCCTGGGTGCCCCTGGCATGTCTGTTGTCTGCTGCAACTCGTCACTGCCTGTGAGGCTGACAGACACAGCCGCTCCTTCGTGGGGTGTTCAGACTCCTCCTGGGGTGTGAAAAGACCTGCTCTGCCAACACTAGGACAGGAAAGCCAGGGAGCACCTGTCCTGAGGAACCCCCAAGATACCCTTGTATGAGGGTGCACACGTGTGGGGAGGTGGTGTGGTAAGGCCCCCTATAAAAACAACATGCATTTAAAATCTGAATCAGTGAGTCTTCCTCTTCCCTAGCACCAACTGAGCACCATGCTGCTAGCTGGGAGTCCTGAGATCAAGTGCCAGGGGCCCTGGCAGAACCTGTTACTCCATAGAAGCTGAGTTTCAGACCAGCTTCAGCGTGTGTTTAACTTTGAGCTTTATATCCTGAACTGTGACCTCACAGGTGTCACTTCAACTCTGTAGTTTAGCTGTTCCAACTGTAAGGTTAGATGACTAATGTCTCTTTTGTAGGGTTGTTTAAAGAATAAACTAGAAATTAAAGGTCGCTCCTCATGGAATATGTTTTAGAGGTATTTTGTTTGTGCAGCTATCGGTTTAATTGAATTTTAATGCCTTTGGGAGTGAGGCTGGGAGTGGACAACCTAAGTTTATTCCTGCCTGTCCCCAACACATAACATGAATAATAGTCTTTACTTAGCACGCACTGTGCCCTGGTGCAAATTATAAGAAAAGTAGTCCTTTGGGCCAGTCACAGCCTCAGGTGCAGGGCTTGGCAACACAAAATGGTTTTCAGGGCAGAGAAAGTGTTTCCACCTGCAGGCAGACACTGCCCCTATTCAGTCTGGTGAGCAGAGAGCATGCTGGGCACTGTGAATGGTACACAAGCTGCTAGGTCATCTGCAGAAGCCCTGCCCAAAGACACTGCCTTACTCCTTGAGCTTTCTAGAATGACCCTTAAAGACAATTGAGACTGTAACCTGAACTTAGATTTTAAGTTCTCGTAGACATTGAACATGGGACTTATGACATACAGTAGGCTCTTAATGAATACATGGATAGAGAAGTAGGAAGATGTAAATAAAATTACTTGTGTAACAATGCCCAATGCATAATTCAATGAATGATTATTGCATGAATGAATGAGCTCACAGGGTTAGTTGTGAAAACAAGACATAAATCCCCATGTGAAGCATTTAATAACAATAAAACTTTCGAATTAAATTTCAATACAACAACTTAAGAGATGGTGCAAGTCAGTATATGAGTGTCAAATTAATTGCTGGGCCATAATTTTTATAGGGGTTCAGAAAGGTGGAGGAGATCAGTTTGTGGAGTTGGTGGCGGTAAGCCTTGATCATGCACTTATACACCACTGTCATTCATTCATCAAATGTTTCCCAAGCCCATATTAGTGCCAACTGGCCTACTGGACCCTGAGGATGCAGAGATGAATAACATAAAGCCCACAGCCTCAGGGAGCTCACTGATTGGTAGGGAATGATAGACAAACAAACAGCACCAATATGCTGCTGAAATAACCTATAGTGGGGATATGGGGAGGGCTCAATGGACTAATAATACTCACAGTAGATATATCATGAATTGCAGAATTGTAACAAATGCTTCTGATTTCTATCTGAATCATTTCTGAATCCATCTCCACAATTCAACATCTATTAATTCTCTAAAGTGCCCACCTTTTTTTCTCCCAGTTTCCTCCCTTTATATATCTCTTGCTTTTCTTTCCTTAATCTGCCAGCAGTCTTCAAGGGCATTGCTGGCTGGGGAGAGGGTGGATGGACAGAAGCCTGGAATCAGGGGCTTGCAGTTGCAAAGGCCCAAACTGTTTTCAGACTCCATGGAGCTGCCATGCAGCTTCTCTGAAGAAGCCATTCTCACTGCAGTCACTCAGATCACCCTGGCAACCAAGCATCCATAGACTCTCAGGCAAGAATGCCATGGGTAGTGGGGAGTGTTCTCTTCAACTTCCACTGAAGAGGGTGACATGCACATCTTCTTAGAAAAGTAGCACATGACTCTCAGTCCCTCCTTTCCCTCATAGAAAGGCTGAGCTAATGACGGCATCATGTCTATACCCTAGAGCTGTACTCCATGGCCACAGGCCCTATAGAAGCAGCAACTGTGTAGGGAAAAGTCCACAGGCATGTGATCAAAGAGTACCACAGTGGAACCCTGGCCTTCTTACCTTGGAACATGGGAGTTGGGGCATAGTAGTTGAATCCTCTTGGGTCTCAGTTTCTGCATTTGCAAAGCAGGCAAAATAAATCTTATAGGTTTATTGTGAAAATCAAATGAAAGTGGAATAGGCATTTGATGAATAATAGTTGAATACACAACAGAGACCCAGACACAATTTCCAAGATCACTTGGCAAGTCATCAATCAATACAGAAATGAGAACCACCATTGTCCTCTGATGCTCAACGTGCCTGATTCATATTGACCTAATGGTACTGATCTAGAGTTTGTAGGCACCATCTGAACTTACTGTGGAGTCTGCACCAGGTCATATTTGTCTCCTCTGTGACCAGTGAGTGTGGACACTGGAGGTGAGTCATACACAAAAGGAAGCACTCACCAGGGCCCACACTCACTGGTCAGGGAGAAGGCCCTGGCCCGGCACTGGGTTCAGACAGTAGCCTGAATGGTAGGTCCTTGTCATCAGGCCAGTGTCAACTGGATGGCCATTGTTCTCTAGCACAGTGGGTAGTACAGTATTCTCAGGAATGACATTGAGTATTATAAAGAGTTTTTATCCTGCTGGGCTGGGCTTTGATTACAGAGCAGGCTCAGAAAATATGTGAAATACAGCCACCATCAGGTCCAGTCCTGGCCTTCATCTGTAATCAATTTTTCTATTGATTCCTGATAGGAACTTAGAATCCTTCCATTCCTTATCAATCAACTGGAGTAGTCACTCACTCAGTAAATATTAACTAAATGTTTCAAATGTCCTGGGTCCTGAGGAATGTCAGAAATTGTCCTCAGACTGTCGTTGCAGGCCACATCAGCTATCTAAGTCTTCTTGTGCTTCATGTTGGAAATCAGTGTGGGATTATAGAAAGGGTAAAGGTTTCAAGGTCAAGGAAGCCAGGGTCTGTATTTTAACTCTGTTACTTGGGTGGATGCCTGTCATTTGTGTTTCCCAGTTTCCTTCCTTTTATCTGGTAAATGAGCTCCTGCCTTAGGGGACCACCTCTCCGATCCATGAAGTCTGGTTACAGGATCAAGCATGTGGCAGGCAGCACAGGTGATCATTGTGCCCCTCTACCCCTGAGATAGAGGAGTAGATATTAGCATGTGACCCAATCCAGGACAAGCACAACTTTAAATATTTTCCATATGTTTGAAACTTAGAAACTACTTCTTGCTTGAGAGGATACAAGCCTAGAACTCTCTATGTCCCCACCCATCTGCTATAAGAAACAAGCTTTCTGCAGTGAAGTGAATGAAGGGAAGGAAAGAAATAGATGAATGTGGAGGAGAGAGGGAAAGACAGAGAGAGGGAGAGGGATGTTACAGAAATGATGACATCATTAGAATCAACAGAGATCCAGGCTGATTTCACCCTGTACTTCCAAGTGACACAAGCCCATAAATTCCCTTTGCCATAAGCTGGAGGTGCTGACCTCTCCCAATGAGGAGGTGGGCAGGGTATGGGGCAGCACTGGAGTAAAGAATGACCTTATTCTTATAGACAGCAAGGGGGGGAGCAAACAGGCTGCTGAAGAACAATCCTGGCTATGCCTGTAACCACAATCACCTTGTCTTTGTGACATTAAAAGGGGACTGAACGTGTATCTGGTCACATGTTTCCCTGTGAGTGTCACTCTGAAGTGAGTTCAGGGTGGTCCTTCATGGTTCATAAGTCCCCCCAGTGTTTGGGATTTGTTTTCCCCTGTATTTCCTCTAGCTGGTGACTGTAATATTCACACTTTTATCTTTGCAGAGTGCTTTGTGCTTTGCAAAGCATGTTCATCTGCTTTATCTTGCTTGATTCTCAGGGCATCTGAGATGAAGCCAGTGCTGGGATTACTATTACTGACCATCAGATTGAGAAAGAGGCTGAGGCCCTAGAATCTTGAACTCTCCAAAATAAAGCCCGAACAGAGGTTGTGTGCTGATCTCACAGGTAAGAGATTGCATGGAAGGTGGAAGGATCTCTGGATTTGGAGTCAGATCTCCCAGGATTGAGTCCTAACCCTTATACTTACCATCTGACTTTTACCAAATCAATCAATCCTCTTGAGTCTTAATTCCCCAATCTGTCAAATGGGGGACTAGCGATGACATTTTCCTTCAAGGACTCTTGTGATTATCCCAGGAGATGATATAGAATGAGACTTCTGTGAGTTGCAAGGGGCTGCCCACATATTTGGGGCTGATTTTTTTTTGAGTGACAGCAGTGGTATGCTGAGTCCAGCATACTCCTCTTTCTAGCTCTACATTCAGGGATGTTGTGTTGGTAAGTTGAAATCAGCCATGATGAGAATATTTACACCAAGGAAATTGGCAAATGTCTAGAATAAAGTCTTCCTTTTTCCCCTGGAGTGTCAGTTTCTAACCTATATTTCCAGGGTGCTGGGGATGGAAGGACAGGAGAAGAAAAGGATAATATTTAAGGTGTACTCTATATGTTGAACATCCTCGTAACATCTACTATAGTCTTCAAAATACCAGAGAGCAGATACTGATCCTGTTTTACAGATGAGTTCATTAAAATAAAGAGATTCATAACTTACTCAAGAATACACAGTAAATGACATAGCAGAGATGTAAAGTCAGGTCACACATTTTCTCTGTTTCCCATGCAGTATCCCACAGATGCATCCATTAGTATCTGTTGTTTCTCTGATTTCAAACTCAGCAGTTGTAAGACATAACTCAGTTTCTAGGACCAAATGACTTTTAAAACCCCTTTTCAGACTTCAATGTCTCTACTTTGGGACTTGGAAAAAGATGAAGAGGAGTGTAACACATGGCACTGGGCACAACTGGACTGTCTTGAAGATCCAGTTTTGAGTTTCAATTGGATTAACACCTCCAGGTCCTAAAATTTAGGCAGCACCATTAGAACTGGGGCCATTTAAAACATTCAGGCATGCAGAGGGAGAAAGCCAAGTCTCAGCTCTGCTTCTTTACTTATCTAGTGTTCGGCTCATCTGTCAAAGGGGTACAATATCTAATTATGCCTTTTCCCCTGGTTGCGTTCCTGTGGCATCAATGGGAGAACGATCCTGAAGGCCTCTGGAATCTGCTGCACTACACAGATGTAAGAAGATGAGCATGTGGTTCAGCTAAGAACCTCTCCTCCTGTTGCTAAGAGAGAAAGAATGTCTGCTTTCCTTTCCTGCCATCTCTGGCTCTACACATCCCCCGGCCCTTCTTCCTTTCTATTTTTATACCTCAAGAGTTTCATATAATGATGTCCTGTATGCTTCAAACTAGATGAAGGTGGCAGGCAAGGAAAAAAGTCGAAAGGACCTAAACAAAATGCAAATCTGTTTCCTGCTCGAGAAGAAGACAGATGGGTTCAGGGGCTAACGTCACAAATGTAAGCATTCTCAGACACTGAGAGAGGCTCTGCCTGGAACGTGTGGGTTTCCCTTCCTGGACCTGGACAGGACAGTTCCAGGATGGAGCTGTTGCTAGATGGGGACAAAGGAATTGTAGAAGTACTTCAGAGATTCCTGGGGACCTGCAGATTGTGATAATGGAATTAACAATCAGTTAGTACCTTGGGTATCTTCCTGGTCTCATTCCACCCTCACAATAATTTTACGAGAAGGTGAAGTATCATTTATATTTTCTAGTCAAGGAAAAGGATATTTGGGGAATGGGGGGAGTAGCTCACACTAGGCTTCCAGGGGCTGTCAAGGGAACATTCTCCCCAGCAGGCCTAGTAGAATAGGGTAGGTCACTGTGCTTTGGGGTTGTGGAAGTCAGGGGATGAAAAAGGACTTTTATTTAGTACTTCAGGAGCCTCTGATTGGTTCCTCTGCCTTCAGCCCATTCTCTGTATAGCAACTGGAGTGAGTTTATACCAAGGGAAACCACACTGTCTGCATCACTAACTCCAAACGTGGAATCTAGTCTAATTGCCTAACTGACTTCCTCTCACAAGACCAGCTTCCCTCTCAAAGGGACTATCCTACTTCATCTCATACCACTGACCAATCCCATTGTTCTTGCTACATTCTAACCACACTATGTCCTTCAAATGCTTTCAACTCATTTCTGGGTCAGGGCCTTTGTACCTGGTACTCCCTGCATCTTTGATGACTAGCTCCTTATCCTATGTGACTTTGGTTAATTGTCATGTCCTCAGAGGGTCCTTTCCCAAAAATCCAGCCTGATGTCCTACCCCATTCATGTCCTATTAGGTGCCACAATCTACTTAAAGTTTGGACAATAGTGATTATTACCATCCAATAGTTTCTTGCTGATTTACTTGTTTATATTTTGTGTCTTCTTCTAGAGCAAGTTCCAAGAGAATAAGAATTATTAATCTGTTTGAAAGCTCTACTCTACTCCATAAAATAGAGGTTGGCACACAGTAATCACAAAATAAATATTTACTGAATGAGAGAATTGTTACTGATACAGAATTATCCCAGGAATGGACATGCATTGGATGAAGAAGGAAAGACTTGCCATTTGCTATCACCAGGTGTCAAGCTCTGTGCTCATCTCATTTGATTCTCACAACAATCCTACGACAGGGATCATCTGATTCCCATTTTGTAGAGGATAGAATAAAGACTCAATCATTAGACAATTTGCTAAGGTCACACAGCTGCGATGAAACCCTGGTCTGCTTGCTCCTGGGCCCACACACTTGGTTTTAGGGTGTGCAGAGATGTGTCTCAGGGGTTTATGTATTATGTGCAGGAGGGTGTGTCTTCTGCTGCAAAATCTTATGTGTGTGAAGACTCCCAAGGAGAAGGAGGCTATGTCAAAGCACTTTTATTCCAAGACCCAACAGGCAGCTGGGAGAGGTCTTCCTCTAATAAATCACTATTGCTTGTCCTGAAGCCCAGATCTTCCAGAGAAGCCCACATTGAGAACTGCAGAAGATGATCTCTGCAGAACAGTTGCTAGGAGAACGGTTGCAAGTTGTAGGTTTTGCTCTATCTGACTGAGAGGGAGCGTGCCACGGGGTGCTGAGGTCATGTTCCTCTCACAGAGCTCAACATTATGACCTGGTCAGGCCAAGCCACTTTGGCTAGCGCCCTCATCCTGCGCTAGGTGGCGGAATGCTTAAGGGCTCCCCTATTCGGGGATATGCGGTAGTGATGTATAAGGTATGAAAGATGTGGCCTGCAGAGAACCGGCACTATCTCTACTGCTGCTACTGCTGCTGTTGCTACTGCTGTTGCTACTGCTGCTGCTGCCGCTGCTGCCGCCACCGCCACTACTGCTGCCAGCGGAGCTGCTGGGAGTGAGCATCCTCTCTCCGGGATACCCAGCTCCGCGGCATCCCCCGCGTGCCCTGGCCCCATACGGACCTTCCAGCCCCAGGGAACAAAAGGGGAGCTCGCTCACCCTTTTCTGCAGCCAGAGGATGAGTCGAGAGGGCTGAGCGGAGAGTGTGGTCTTCGGAGGCTGAAAGGTAGGAGAAGGTGTTACGCCCGCCCGCAGCGGCGTGGGAGGCTCGGAGTGGGCGCGCCTGGGCAGGGGGCAGCCATGGGCGCCCATCTGTCTGGTGGGCGCTGCCGGGACTTGGCGGGGTGGTGGTCTGCAACGCTGTCCCGCATTGCTCAATGAGGGGAGGGCGCAGCGCTCCCGCATCCGTGAGGGAGTCCTCTGCGTGGAAATTGGAGGCAGCGGGGAAAAGTGTGGAGCCCAAAGCTGGGCAGCGGCGGCTGAGGAAGGGCTGCCAGCGGCACTTGGTGGCGCGCGTCTTGCCGCGAAAAGCGGGCAGGCAGCGGCTGCAGTGTGCGCAAAGTTTTGGGTAGCGCGCAAAGGCACAGGCTAGGGCTGCTGCGCAGAGCCGCGCAAGTTGTGGCCAGAGTGCCAGGACGACCCCCGAGGGCCCCACGCGGAGTCGCCCGAGACCGGGACAAGTGCCTTTTGCTCCCCTCAACCCTCTCGGAAGCTAGGTTGACACTCGTTTAACCCTTCGCCTTCTCGGGGGAGAAACAACTTCATCCACGTCGGAGACAGCTGGACTCAGGCTGGCTGGGCAGCGTGGAGGCTCCTGGCTCAGTCCGTGGTTGTGCGCATTTACCCGCTCATTCCGCGTTTTCCTTGCGTTTCTATCCACTTCGTTTTCCAGAAACCCAGCAAGCTGGTCTGGGGTCTTCTCCCCACCTTGGCTCTGTAATTTTACCCCTTAGGTTTTTGGACTCCTGTTTTCCCTCCCCACCCTCCAACCCCCGCCACCTTGGCTCTTTGATGCTGCTTTGAAAAATGAGATGATTAATCAATTAGGTTAGTGGCCAATTAGGCATAACCTTGTAGAAAAATAATTATGCCTAGATCTCTGAGCTTTCACTGGTGATGAGGTGGGAATCCAGCCCAGGTGGAGGGGCTGTTCCTAAAAGATAGGGTTGACCAGGGAATTCCTGGGAATTAAGATTAAAAAGATCCAAATATGTGGTGGCGGCGGAGGTTGTGGGGGTGGAGTAGTGTGTGTGTGTGTGTGTGTCAGTTTTTGCAGAGAAAATTAACCCTTGGCAGCGCAGTCTGGGCAGACTTTACAGGCAGCATGTTTCCAAGAGCTCAGAAAGGTGTGTCCCTTGCTTACCAGGCTCCCTTTCGCTGTCTTCCTGAGGCTCTCCCTGTAAATCGCCTAGCCTCACAGTGGCTTTGCTGCTGCCCCGGGAGGCTGAGTTCCGATGATGAAAGCATTTTAGTTTCCTGCAGGAAGAACCGCGTCGTTGCAGACGGAGGTTCCCGTACAGTGCCTTCTGAGAACACACATTTTCCTGATTGTGTTGAAAAAAGCAGTTTGTAAATGGGTACAAAAGGGGAGACGGTCTGTTTCCAGGGCTGGGAAGTTCTGCTGTGGACCTGGGCGTCCTTTTCTTTTTGGAATGACTGGTGGGGTTTGGCACTGCAGTATTACAATACAGCCATATTAAAAAGGTCTTCAGAGAGCTTAGAGCCCTCCACCACTGCAGACTCATCTTCAACAGACTTCCCTGCTTAAATCCTTGTTGCAGGGATCATGCAGTGGATTTCACACACCATGTGCATTTTAATCCCTTTCTGTTTCTCTAATTTAAGCTTTTCCTATCCGTTTATATGTCTGGACCCTAGATAGTAGGTTTCTAATCTAAGGCAAAAACCTAGAGGTGTTCCTAGGACAGAGGGATTTTTGCAACAGGTCTTAGGTCTGGGGTTTCTAATAATATATCCTTGTGTCATTTAGCTTGGGGCCCCAGTCTCTCTACAGGGATGGGGGTGGAGGATCAGGTGGTCTCTGAAATCCCCTGCAGTGCTGCCATTAGCTGGTTCTGAATTTTATGGCTTTTTTTCCTCCTTTCTGAGCTGAGCCAGAGGAGTAGCTGAGCAGTGCAATGTGACAGCAGCAGTGCCACCTCACTCCCAGTGGAGAGGGGTGGGGGCTGTCTGGGGCTTGTTAGCAAATAGGAATTGCCCAACTGGAAGACTGCCTAGTGATACTGGTGTCCAGGGACAACTGCTAGCCATAGGCTCCTCCCGCCTTCTTCTGAAGGTAGGGTCACCATTCAGCCCTTGCTCTTAGCCAAGATTTTTTTCCTCTTGAAGCTGGACTCAGCCAGTTCCCTCACAGCAACCACATTTGTTGGTCAGACTTGCATTAGCAAAGGTCTTGCTTTTTCTAAAACTGAGTATTTTTCTCTATAGTGGGAAGGGATATGGGGGAAGAAGAAAGGCAGAGAAGAAAAGGGAGGGGGTAAAATGCCTATGCTCAGAGAGATGGAGCCAGAGAGAGCTTAAGACTTCAAATACAAGTGGACAGCGGTAAAGAGGGAGGAGAGGGGAGGAGGAGAGCACCTAGGAAGGGGAGAGAAAACTGAGAAAATTCTAGAATCAAGAGGGAGAGAACAGGGCTCACGTGAAGCCAAGCCTGTTCATCATGTGGCTTGGAAAAAACGTCAAACTGCACAAGTCTCATTCCAGACAGACCTCCTGCCTGGAAATCAGGTTTGATATAATCAGACAATTACTACATAAGTATTACATCCCAGAAAGCCTTTAACTTCATTTCTCATTTCTTCCTTGAGTGGGGTCTCGGGTGGGTGTGGGTGGGGACTGGGAGAGTTGGAGTGGTTGCGTGGTTGGAGTGCACACTCTTGCTTGGGTCAGGTTGGGGCACTGCGTTTGGAGAGGGGGAGTATCTTATTGGTTTTGGAGGAGCCACTCCTTTGGTTTTAGATCTTTCTTCTATAGTATTCCAATTGGGCAATTTCTACAGTATGGACAACATTTTTAAAAGTATAATATTTATTTAATTTGGGGGAGGGGTAAAGGAAACAGGCCACCCAGAACTTGAAATGATGGAAAATGATTCCAAGTCATTTTCTCCTCTCCAGTCCCTCTTGTCCCCTTTCTGGACTGTCCTCTGAGCTGCTGAGCTCATCTCCCAGCCTCTAGGATGGGCCCTTCCACAGCTGTGACATGATGTTTCTAAAACATAGCTTTGATCCTGTTTTTTCTCAGATCAAAAACATAAAGGGATCCCCATTGCCTAAAGCACATTATTCAAATTCCTGACCACAGACATCAAGGCCTTTTACTGTCTGGCCTCCCACTCCTTCTAATGTGCCCATCTCACACATGCAGGCATGTTACACTCTGCCGCATGCACACTCACATATACATTTACACACATGCATAAACACAGAACCCTCACATGTACATAGCATCACAAACTTCTCACATATACACACACTACATTCATACCCACACTCACACACACAAGCATGCCCAGATACCACACTTATAGCATCACACATACATAAACAACACTACACATGCCCTGACATGCAAATACACATACTATACTGAACACACTTGCTCACGTGAATACATATACATGAACACAGACACCATCACACACATTCACACATCACACACATATGTGCACTACATTCATACCCACACACAAACATGCCCAAATATCACATTATGCACAGCACTACACATGTACATATACAATGCTACACATGCCCTGACACCCAAATAAGTGCAAACTGCACACACTGACACACATATATACAAATGCATAAACACAGAAACCCTCACATGCATTCATACAGCCTCACAACTTCCACATACATACACACACTCTATTTACATGAGCATACCTACTCATACCCAGCATCACATGCCTTCACATTATACATGCCTGCACATATATCCATAAATGTACGCTGCCTCATGTAGATATGCACAGCATCACACAGCCTCACATACACACCATACCCACATACCTACACAGACTCACAACATATACATATACACATGCCCTCTCATGCACACTCTACGCACAACTGTATGCTCACACATGCATTCATATCCCCTTATCTCATTTGCATCCCACATTTGCTTTTGTACCTGAGCAAGGGCTGCTTTTGCTGGTCTGGAATGTACATTCTCATTCCTTGGCCTGGTGAGCACCGCTCATCTCTCAGGATCCACCTCTCAAGTGACATCCACACATTCCCTTGGGAAGCTCATGCTCCCTCAGTACTCCTCACACACCTCTCCTGAAGTCTGTGTTGTACGTCTCCATGTGCCCTTCTCTCTTGACAGACTGGACATTCAGAGCAGGGGACACTTCATTTTCCTAGTCCATCCCAGGGCATAATGTGGACTTTAGCACAAAGATGTTGATTGATGTTTCATGACCACGTTCATTTAGGGTGTCTAAAACGATGACCAACATCCTCAACATCTTTCTCACTTGTTTCTTGTTTTCTCTTACTCTGATATTTTGTTTACAAAAATAACATAAGCTTTTAAAAATTCAAATGATACAGAAATGTTTAAAGTAAAATGTAGTAATTGTTCTACCACCACTTAAGGACCTCCCTCTGTGCTTATTGCATGTGTTATTATACATTTTCATTGCCCCTTGGCCTTAATTTCATATGTTCCTAACTGGTTTCTATGCATGCAATACATATGTATGTGTATCTCCTTCATGGCTAATAGTGCTGTCCATGCAGGAGGTGCCCAATAGCTATAGAGTACATGAACACTGAGACTGTTATGGCTTATTTTTAAAGAACAGGGATACTAATGTTAGTTGAGCTTATTTTTAAAATTACATGAAATAGTTTCAATAATCTTCTCCATAACCCTATGTGATTGTGTCATAACCTTTATTTTATAGACAAAGAAAACTAGGTTCCAAGAGGTTATATAAAACAGCCAGGTCAGAAAGGGAAAGGAAGTAGGGTCTGGATTGACACCCAGATCTCCTTCATTTTATAGACTCTGCTCTGCCCACTCTACTCTAAGTGGGTCTGTGGGCACCCAGAGGTGAGTCTTCTAACTCAGCTTTATATGCCGATTATTTGCTCAGAGAATAAGCATTCTTAGAGTCCTTAGCCCATGCCTTCACAGTGGCCTTTCCAAGCAGGTGTCACAATCTTTTCACAGAAGAGGAAAGGAGGCACAAGTGAGAAGTTAATATGCCTTGGCAAAGTCCCTTGAGATAGGAGGACATAGAAAGTGTTGAACCTAGGTCTTTGGGCTCAGGGCTCATTCTTTCTTCTTACATTCAAGACCTGATAGTAGAAAGGAATAAGACACTGTCAGTCTTCACTTGAGTACAGTGACTTCATGGTGCCGATGGAGGTGCTGACTGGTAGGGTTTCTTTCCGGGGAGGGTAGGCTTTGCTGCCACTCAGGACTGGGGACTATAGCACTGGAAGGGCCCACATTTCCTGGGACCGTTGTATAAGGGATTCATCTTTCCCTAAGTACTGCTCATCTGCATTTCTGAGGTCTTCTTTAAGTCAGAACCATGGACAGAGAGTGAGGCGCAAGACTTTGGTAGTAGTTGTGAACATTGTTCCTGGTTCTGTGGGTATACTGTGACACTTGATAGGAAGTCAAAAACTTTGATGTTGGGATACTTTGCCAGCAAGGCAGTAGGTACTGGAGGCCTCCAGAGCTTCGCTTTGGGAGCCTCTGCCTTCTGGGTAGGGTAATGCAATTATGGCTCCCTCTTATTATAGGCTTCCTGTATGTTAGACACTGGGTAGAATATACTCCACCTATGCATTCTCTAATTTTATCTTCCTAACAATATTCTCACCTAGTACAATGCTCAGCATTTATCGAGCGTCCACTCCGTGATTATGGCTACTTTTCATGTTATCTCGTTATTCTCAAAGCAATCCCATATTTCCATATAAAGAAACTGGGGCTCCGTGAGGTTAAATGAGGTCTGAGAATCACATGCCCAATATATGGAGCTGGGCTTAGGGCCGCGTGTGTCTGGTGTCAACATCTGTTCTCATTTTTTGTCTCCAGTGTCTTTTTCACTGATCTTTGTTGGTGCTCTTAACATCTATCAAAGCATGAAATTGTGAAAAATTTATTGTAAAGTTTTTTCATTGTGAAGCCAGTGCTCAGAAGGACCATTATCTAAAAAGATACAGTATTTGCATTTCAGTGATCTGAGAGTTTCTTCAATTGCACTCTTAGGTGTGTGAAGGGCTTTATGATGTGCTGATATTTCTTTCAATGTGGAGTTGAAATGATAACATTACCTGCCATGTTTCTCATATGGTGATGGGAATAGGCAAATTGGAGCCCTGTGATTCTAATCTCTACTTACAGTGAAAAGTATCATGAAAGAGACAAGAGAGTCAGGTTGAAATAAACTCTCTTGGGTCACTGTGTGACTTGGTTGATTTGGACAAGGAAGTGACCATTCCTTAGTGACATTTGGGCTCATTGCTTGTGGTTAATAGTGCCAGAATCCTATGTCATTAATAGATGTTCACCTGGGATTTATAAAGCAGTCATATTGCAGAGGAGGAGACCCAGTGACATCAGACAACTTTTTAATTTATCTGGCAAAGCACATGTGGTTCCTATCTCAAAGGGGGCAGACAGAATTAAACAAGAATGAATACCAAATAAAGAATTCATTTGTATTCATAGCCTTTTAATAAATAAAAATTATTTTTTTCTGAAATGAGTTCTGAGCCATAGGTCTTGAGTCTTCTTGTTTAGTTAGCATGCAGAATGTGGCTTCTTCGTGTTTCAAAATGACCATTTTTTTTTCAGAAGCGTGAGCTTAGATCTTTAGTGACATTTTCCTCCAAGCAAATATTTACAGCCAAGTTGGAAACTGACAGGAGGAGGGTTTAAAATGAAAATGTTACCCAACTGAAGTTTACATCTGAGTGCAGCACATGGTGTCACCATGGACAGAGTCCTAAGCTCTCAAAATATTTGTCAATTTGTAGAACTTGAAAAAAAACAAGCTGTTTTCATTTGTTAATGTTAAGTCTAAAAATCACATTTTTGCACATGTGTTACAGTGACCATTTCTGCTTCCTCTGTGATTGGGTTTTCTATGGTAATGGGACTTCAGTGATTTGCTTCTACTCTTTTATCTTCTGCTCCAGATGAGGCAGACCATCTCAGGGTTAATCCCCATATTTATTTCTACATCCATACTTTTACTTACGCTGCTTTTCCTGTCTGGAACACCCTCCATTTTCAAATCTCCTCTAAATCCAATGGTCTCCTAAAGCTGAGGTCAGGTCCCCATGATCTGCATCAAATATTCTTAGCTGACTCCACTCCGTATTGACCAAACTGATGCTGGTTGTTTTTATCATTTGATTAATTTTCAAAACTCATATAAATAATGCACATTAGTTTCAAAAACCACAAAAGTATAGAAAAAATATAAAATGTTAGTACAAATCACTTTAAAGTCTAGTTCTTTGTGTTATACATCATTTGATGACCATTCTTCTAGTTGTATATATGGTATATTATTATTATTATGTGTATATACGTACACACATATTGTGTTTGTAATGATAAAATATATATATCCATGATGATATATATATTTATATATATATACAAATGAAAGGATATATATGTACATATGTATGTATATGTGCATATATCCTTTCATACATATATATGTATATACATATTATACACACACACCAGCATATGCAGGTAGATATAATTTTATATACTTCACCTTATTACACAGGCTATTTATGTCTTATCTTGGACATCTTATTCTTTAATCACTTGTTTACAAACTAATCTAGCTGCTTTCTGTGTCTTCTAACCTCTTGTTATCATTTATATACACACTCATACATACATATATTCACATACATAAATATGCCCACAAGAATTTTTGCCATTGATTTAAACAATGAGAACATATATACATTTCTTGCATGTTGCTTTCTCACTTAAAACACTATGGAAAACTATTCCTGCTCTATCCCAGTCCTCTCTGAGTCAATTGGAGGGAAAACACTCTTTCCAATTGTTGTATAATTTTTAATGGAATGATTAAGTCCACAGATTTTTCAACTGCTTCCCTACTGATAGGCATTTCCTTTTGCTCATTAATTTTCATAAATAATGCTGAAATAGGCATCCTTAAGCATTTATCATTTCCATTGATAATTTAATTTTTATGGGTAAAAGTAGTATTTCTGAGCTGAAGGATAGGTGTCAGTTTCAGTAGATGGTGCCATGTTGTTTTCCAAAGAGAATGAACTAATTCACATTTCCATTACCAAGTATGAAGTAGCCTTTTCCCCATATCCTTGGAAGTAGCACATATTATCACTCCTTCTTATTTTTGTTAACCTGATAGTTAAGGAGTGATATCCCATTTCTGTTTTACTTTGTATTTTCTGATGCCTGCCAAGCAGGAACATCTTTTCACATTTATTGTGAAAAGATTTGGATTTCTTCTCAGTGCACAGCTAATTCATTGCCTATGCCCATTTTTCTTTTGGGTGGTTTGTCTTTTTCTTATCATTTTGTAAGGGCTCATTTTATGTTACAGTGATTTATTGTTCTTTCATCTATGTTGCATATCATTTTCCTTCCCTAGAGGTTTGATCAAGTGTTATAATATCTCTTTATTTGTGTCCAAACCAGAACAGAAATCACTATATGGCAGTGATGACTAGACTCACACATCTGGGTGTGTGATTCATCTTTGGGACCTTTCATCTGGGCAAGGTGAAAAAGTGTAGGTACCAAATAAGTGGTTGTAACAACAACTACATGTATGATACCCAAGTAGATTTCATTTAGCAATGAATTTTATGAAATAATTTGTGTATGTGGCATCACATGGACTGAGATGTTTCAAATAAGCTAAGTTTCAAGATGACTAATGTTCTGGAAATATTTATAAGTGAATTACATACTTCCATGCTTTTTAAAATAGAGTGTGCTTCAAAAATAACATTGTGATGATCAGTTATTATGCTGAGCCATACTTGTTATGTATAAGGCTATTGAGGGATACAAGATTATTTGCCCCTGTATATGAGTAGCTCCAGATATATGGATAGATGAATTTAAAATTCTCATATCTTTATGTATGGATTTAGCATTTTAACACCTATTCCTTATATTTTTTGCCGACTCTTTCCTCACTGTCAGATCATACTATCATGTCTTGGTATTGTTATTTTTTC
Source organism: Xerus rutilus (assembly GCA_028644305.1). NCBI lineage: Eukaryota > Metazoa > Chordata > Mammalia > Rodentia > Sciuridae > Xerus > Xerus rutilus. The sequence goes on along the minus strand of CM053400.1, from coordinate 42,626,668 downwards.
TCCCTCTAAAATCAATCCTCTTCCCTTTCTTTGTACTGACTGTAGACTAACATAGCAGGAACTACACTCATTGGTAATATGGATATAATAAGAGTCAGTAACTACCAATCCTTGCTCTGTATGCCATTTCTATGAATAAAGAGCATCAGCTTCCCATCAAAATATAACTGGCTGCTAAAGGGTTGCTAGGTAAGTGAAGTGGTGACATGCCATTTCAATTAATTAGCATATAAGCTCAATGGCTTGTAACCAAGACCCCAAATAAAGTGACTTAAAAGTGTCTTTATGGTGATAGAAATCTGTTTCTCAGTCTTGTAAAAGGGTGAGTGTAGAGGGAGGCTCTAGACCATTAAGTCATGTAGACTCCAGCCTCCGGGCTGGCTGGTCCTTCATCCCGAAGACGTTGCTGTCGTCTTCATGAAAGAAGACGACATAGCTCATTTTCAGCTCCAAGAGTTTAGGTCCACAGTGCTACATCACCACATACTCATTCTGTCTAGATGCTGGGAAGAGAGGAAAGAGGTCAGAAGAGGACCTTTCATTTCTTTTAGGCACATGGCCATAAGTTGCACCCACAACTTAGATTTTCATCCTTATTCTTAACAGAAGGGAGACTAGAGAATATTGTTTTTTGTTCTGAGCAGATATGTGACAGAATTTAGATTCTATTTTTAGAAGAAGAGGAGAATATAAATTGGTAGACAGGCTGGGAAATCCCTGCCACACCTATTCTGGTAACTCCCGGCGTCCTCGGCTCGATTGTAAGATTGCCAGCACATGCGTGTGAGGCAGAAGCCACCCATTTCTTTTGTGCCTCCTCTCAACTGTTGTGTGGAGTGTAAAATAGTTACTCAACCAAAAAAATTGTATTTGCAATCTTTCTTTTCTTGTTTTAGTGATGGAAAATACAGGGAAGAAATCAAGCTTGCTGGTGACATGAGGTTCAGGGACATTTGGACTGATTTTTCTGCAATTTGGTTTATGTCCTGTCTAGTCCTTTATTGCTCCACTCAAGGTTAGTTATTCTTAGTTTTTATTCATAGCTCATTTTCAGCTCTAAGAGGTTCAGGTGTGGCGAACACATGCTTTGGAAGCAGGTGTGTTGGAACAATCCCGTGAGAGTTAAGAGGAAATCAGCCCCCTGCAAATAATATGAGTGAGCTGAGGGTTTGAGATTATGACCTTTTGTTGCAGAAAAGATCTCTCGGTAATCAGCAGATTGCATCTTTTAGCTGAAGTTTCTGCACCCTCTGGGTTCCCATTGCCTCCCTGATTAACACAAAAGCATCATCTCCTTACTCCATACTGACTCTGGAGTTGGGTGTGCTCTAGCCAAATGGCTGATTACAACTGGTCTGTTTCCAAAGAAGAAATGTGATTTTATTTTTCAGAGGGAGGGAAGATTCAAGGGATGATATGTAAACATTCCTTCACTCCTTCCAAGTAAAAATCTAATGGGAGATGAACACAGAATTAGACAAAGATGAAAATGTGGGTGTTATTTCTGTTAGAGCTTGATGGGAAAATTTAGGTTGTACAGCTACATCAGGCTTCCTGAACGTTTTAAGTTGGTTCAGGCTAACATCTACAGGTCTCCCCTTCCCCTGAAGGAAAACAGGTGGCTTTGTGGCTTATTTCATGAGAGAGCAATGAAGGAGGATCTTCTGAGGTCAAGGCTCTACATGAGAGGAGGACATGAACTGCTCTGATGTTTAATTTAGGTTCTTAGATGCTGATGACATCACTGAAGCGCAAAGGGATTTATTAAGGGGCATTAGATAGCCTACAGCATTCCAGGAGAGGTCTGGGAGCCAAGCTTTGGATATAGGGGAGATGCTCAATCATACCATGGGATTGTTAGTGTGCACACACTATAGCTAGGCATAGATAGGACGTTCTTCATCTGAGCTTCTCCAGAAAAGTTACTCTTTATGCATATGATACAAGCCTGCTATCTTTTGCTCCACCCTCCCAAACTTCCTGTAAGTGTGTCTGCTTGGTGTCCCCAGAGTACTCTGATCACTTCTGGTTCCCAGGCCAAAGTATAAGAGAGCACAAAAATGGGGCTGGCATGGTGCTGAGAGAGCCTGGAGCACATCCACCGGTGCCACATGCAATGGCTGTCTTTCCCTGATTTTGCCCCCAAAGGGCAAAATCAGTCCCTTTCCTTTGAGGAGAGAGGTTGGATGTGCTGTGGTCCTGCTTTTTTCCTCTGGAGAGCAGAGTGGAAAAAGGCAAGAATTTCTCCCCTTAAACATTACAAACTTGCTCACCCACTCTCAGGGGCCCCAGGACCTTCAGGATAAAACTAAACTCCTTAACATGGCCAAGAACCCCTTTAGGCTTGCCCCTTATTTTCTGACTCATTCCTCTTCAATATTTTCTCTATTCACTCTCTGGCTCTCTCCTCTGGGCCCCATCTATTCCGAACTGCTTGGAAGACCCGGCATGTGTGAGTGCTCGCCTATGCCCCTATGTCTCTGTTCCTTCTGTGCACTCTTCTTCTACCATGAGTACCATCTGTCATTTGGCAAAGTTCAACCTACCCTTCCAGATGGAGGCATCATTTCCTCTGGGAAGCCTTCTCTGCTCCCTCCTAGGCTGGACTAGGTGTCCCTCCTGGAATCATCGAACGCACCCAACAATCACTTCTGTCTACCCATAGCACAGAATAACATGCCCTTAGGTCTGTTGACTGCTTCTATTCCTGTGAGCTTCCTGAGTGCACGGTCTTTATCTTTGTCTTCCAGTAGCTAGCACAATGCCTAGGACATAGAGGTTGTGCAAATGAATTAAAAAATGAATGATGGAGTACTGGTGAAGGACACAGGCTCTGAAGTTAGGGTCTGACTCTGCCACCATAGTTGTATTACTGGTGAAGGACATAGGCTCTGAAGTTAGGGTCTGACTCTGCCACCATAGTTGTATTTATATAGCTTCAGCCAAGTTCAACATCATAGAGTTGTTACATGAAGGCTAAAGAAAGTGATGCCTGAGAAGTGCTCACACAGAACACAGAGGAAGGAATACAAGTTGGCTATGGTATCGATGGTGCTAAGTTTACCGGGTGTTCAATTAATGGCAATGATCACTAGAATACTTTCTAGACCAAAGGGTAAAGTGGTGATCTGGGAAATTTTCTACTCCTGTGGAACTTGCTACAAGTACTTTGAAGCTTGAGAAGAGGAGTGAAAATGGAAAGAAATTGACAGAAGTCACTATCAGGCAAAATCCTTTTCAGAGTAGCTCAGTGGCAATGTGAGAGAATACTGCCTGACGTCATGTTGCTGTAACTGCAGTGTCACCAGGAGTTTAGAGACAACTCTGCCTTCTTTGCACACTTCTCTCTATTCTAAAAATTTTCCTGAAGATGAAAAAACAATCACACTGAGGGTGACAGGGAAAATGGTACCAGGACTCCAGTGAAGGTCAAAGATTGTCCCAGGGATTGCTAGAAGCATGCAGCCTGTTGTGTTCTCTCTGCAAGAGCACGATGTTAAGACAGTGGGAGTTCTGAGCTGATGTTGGAAACCAGCTTGGAACATGGCAAATGCCTTCTTGGTGCCAAACTCCCAGCAGAGTGTCTTACATGGAGTAGATATGCTTTTACCCATGGACCTGCCAAACACCTTCTCATTCTCTTTTCCCTGTGGGTCCACACTTATTTCACTACATTCAATTCAGCAAACATTGATTGAACTCCTACTGTGTGCAGGGAGCTATATGAAGATCTCCCTCTGGGCTTGTTTCTCCCACCACTTCGATATTTCTGCCTTATCAGGAGTAAAAACTATGTGAAAAGAAACCTGTGAGTATCTGGTATGTACTGTTTTTAAGGGGTCAACATAAAAGTGTTCATATTAATTTCTGTAGAAATCATCCTTGGTATTGGGCCTAAATTCAGGCACAGTGGGTGGGAGAGGGTGTGAGGAGGAGAGGACAAGGACCCAGTCCTAATCTGCTGTGTGATCTTGAATGTGTTGTTTAACTTCTTTGGGTTTCCATTTCCAGTTATTATTGATCTTTCCAACTCTGATATATTATAATTCAAAAAAAAAGTGTAAAAGGGACAGAGTTTGAATTTTCTGTGCTAATGTCGAGAAGTGCAGTGGATTTGAAGTGGGAAGGCTTGGTGAACGTGCCCTTGGCATTGGGCCTGTGTGATGTTGGGCTTGAGTCTCAGCCCTCTTGAGACTCTTCTCTATCAAATGCTGTTTCTACCTCCTGCCTTTCTTGCTGCTGAAGGTCACTATAAAGCATCTTGGAGATGCTGAGTCTATTAGAATGAGAGGCTGAACACATGAGCTCTTAATAATCATCTTGATGTCAATATGCTATTCCAACCAGTGCTTTGATTTTGTCTTCTGGGCTGGTTGAGGGAAACTGCCTTTCATAATTTTTTCTTTTTTCTTTCTTTCTTTTCTTTTTTTTTTTTTGCTCCTGAAGCACTCACGGGATAGCTGAAGTGAGTGGGTATTGTATCCTCTGTGTCTTTCCCTCCGATACCCATCCTGCATCCTAGCGCCTGTCTGAGTGCATAATATTTCATTTTCTGGCCTGAAAGGAGACCATTTGTTCCCTGCTAAATGAGCTGTTACTGTGCGCCTCTGTCCTTTAGCACCTGAGGCTGCATTCATGGGAGAATCCAGCCGTGGATCTCAGGAGCCTTTTTGAAAAGTTTATTAGGAGGAGACAGAAAACATCTCTCTGTAGGTTGTGCCCTCTCTCCTTGGCCTCGGCTCATTAGCCAGAGCAGAGAGAGTCACCTGGGGGTGGGAGGGCAGATCACAGGCCAGGGGCAGGCACCTGCCTCCCAACCCTGGGCTCTGTCTTCAGCTGCTCCTGCTCAACATGTGGCTAATTAGCTCTAATTGGCTGCATCTTGCTGCATGTGGCCTGGGCAGCTTGTCTGAGCAGGCCTTCTGTGGCAGTGTTGCCTTGCGTTGGCTTGGGCCTAACCTGATCCTGTGGCCTATAAGGTGGGCCCTCTCTCTCAGATGGAGCCCTTTGAGCCCTGTCCACCATGAATGGCCTGCCTCTGAGGGACCTGTAGGCAACTTCTATCTAGATTGGCCATCACGTCTGCCAGATAAGGTGAAAGCTGCCCAATCAACCCTTTATTTGAGTGGCTGGTGGATTTGGGGTGAGGGTCACTGGGGATGACCCTACTGTTAGGAATGACTTTGCCAGCTATGGTCATCTCAATTCTCGTGATGCCTACGGACACAAAATGGTTTCAAAGTGCCAGAGAGGGACCCAGAGAGAATATTTTGTCACAATTTCCTTTTCTCCCTCTACACCCACTCCTGACATAGAAGCAAAATAAATTAATAATGCCACCAGGACTAGCATTCAGGGCACCCTATTTAAAAGAAAGCACATGTCTCTCTCTTGCCTCGGGAGCTTTGCTTCCTTGTCGTTTCGTCTTCCCAGCCCAGGGGCTCTGAAAGTCCTTATGAAGCCAAGTTACAAAGGCCTTGAAATCAGATGCTGTTGTGGTTGAGGTTTTGAGTGCTGCATTCAAATCCCAGTTCTGCTACTTCATGTTTGCCCTTCAATGTGTCGTCTACCACCTTCTGATTTCAGTTTCCCTTGAAACTAAAGTGGGGATGATGATAATGGAATCCACTTCACAGAAATCATCATTTCATATTAATTAGCTAATTGTTTTAAAATTAGCTCCCTAATTCTCTGCCCATCACACAGATGAGGATACTGAGGTAGGGCGTGAGTGTGGCGGAGGGTTGACTTGTCAGATCACACAGCTAATTAGAGTCAGAGGAGCCAGGAATAGAATTGAATCTCCATCTTCTTTCAATTTCACCGTCATCCAGGTCGGGGAGGCCAGCCTTCCCTGTACTTCTGCACCACTGGATAAACACTCATTTTCTGTTGTCTCCTGTACATTGTTCCAGGCCTTGTACTTACAGCGTCTAGGAATCCCACAGATATGTGGCTGTGTCAAGGTCCCAGGCTCTGGGTATCACTTCCCTTGCCTCAGGTCTTCAGTGGCTCCCCACCACCTCAGGATAAAGCCCAATCCCTTCACATGGCTGGCCCTCCACAATCAGGCCCAGGCAGTCTAGTGCCAGGGAACCCCTTGCCGTTCCCCATGTGTGCCATGCTCTTGGTCTCTGCTGAGCCTTTGATGCCCTGGGACAGGGTTTATTGAGTAAATGGTGATGAATGACTAAGAGCTCTTCCTGCTTTCTAGAACTGGGGGAAAAGACAGGAGTGCGCACTGTAGCTGCCTCCCCGCCCCGGTCCTGGTCACCCTTGTCTTTTCCTGATGGCTGAGCACATTGCCTGCTGGGAGGGATTTCTGCCACACATGACACTTTTTCACTCAGTGTGAAATTTTATTTTTGCAGGGCCCCTTTTCTGCTGTGCTTCTGAACACTCTGCATTTCCCCATGACATCACCTATCACAAAGCACCAAGTGGTCCAGGAGAGCCAGGGGGCACGGACTGTATCTGTTTGGCTTCCCATTGTAGCTTTACTTATTGGTGGTAGGGAATCAATACGTATTTGCTAAATGAATGAAGCAATGAATGGATCCAGGGTTAAATCAGTGGCAACGAGGCAGGCGGGTGTGGGTTCCAGGAGAATGCGTGGTCCCAAGTACTGGCATATCTGACATCCCTAGCTCTGCTGATGATAAACATTAGGCCCAGCCTTTATTTTTCTCATTATGTTTAAAACCCACCAGTTGCCCAATAGTATAATTTTCTAAGTGGTTTCATTTCAGCTCTGCTAATTGAAGACAACTGAGCTCTTTTTGAAGGCTTACTTTGTGTGTGACTGTCACTGGTGAGTGTCGGGACTGGTTGTCAATCACTGACAATAGCTTGCTGTTCTGGAATAATTTAAGTTTAGGTCTTTCTTTCACTCAGGCATTCATACTCTGTTATATGTTTTCATACTGCGCTGAGAACAATCTGGGGTGAGAAATTGTCATGTGTTCTGGGAGCTAAAATGGAGATTTCTTTTTTGATTTCAAATTCCTGCGGTCCAGGGCTCAGAGTAGCGTTGGGGGAAGATTGAAGGCTTGGGGGTTAGACTTTCTGGACTCCAGGTTTGAATTCTTTTCTTTCCCCACCCACCTCACAATCCAGGTGACCTTGGTACAGTTGACTCAGTTCCTGAGCCCATTTCCTTATGACAATTAAAAGGGACGTGAACACTTTGCATGGAAACCATCATGAAAATTAGTGAGACAATGCAAAGACCAGGTAAGGGCAGAACTTTGGAAGTAGCAGTATTGCCACTTTCTCACACTGCAGGTAGGTTCTGTTCCCACAGGTCAGGATTTGTAGGGTTCTGTATAGTTACTAGGTTGACCTGGGTAAAGACCCTGGCCTGGCTACCTCACTTACTTGCTGGGAGACTAAGTAAATTACATGCATCTAGAATTTCTTTCCTTTCAGTTGGGGATAATGATACCTACTCATCAAGTTGTTATGGAGATTGAAATTACATGAACTATCAATGCTGCATAAATGTTAGTTTGTTTCTCCTCCTCCTTTCTACATTTCAATAACTTAATTTCCGAGCATGGAAAAAAAGAGAGAGGTACTCCCTGCTCTGATTCACATTAAAAAGGAAAGCACAGCCAGGCGTGGTGGCACATGCCTGTAATCCCATTGGCTTGGGAGACTGAGGCAGGAGGATTGCAAGTTCAAAGCCAGCCTCAGCAAAAGTGAAGTGCTAAGCAACTCAGTGAGACCTTGTCTCTAAATAAAATACAAAAAAAGGCTGGGGATGTAGCTCAGTGGTTAAGTGCCCCTGAGTTCAATCCTTGGTACCCTGCCCCCAAAAGGCAATCACACACATCTTTATACAGCAGTCTCAGTCATATCTGTCTGCAATTCATTAATTTATGCAGCAGATATTTATTGAGCATCTATTATGTGCAGCGTGGTTCTAGGCACCAGGGTACAACACTGAAACAAAGTATCTGCTGTGGTGCTGCTTACTTCTTCCTAGGAGAGATGGGTAATCCAAAGGTAAATAACATGAAGCCACCCATAGCTTGTAAATGAGAAGAGAAAAGTATGAACAAAGATAGAATCTGGAATTTATACATGAATGGTTAGGGACAGCCGTTCAGAGGAGGTGGCATTGGAGCAGAACCCTTATACTTGCCATTCCCTCCACCTGCAATGCCACCCTTCCCACGTGTCATTCTATCTCATCCAAAAATCCATTGTCAACTTCTCTCCCACATCACCTACTCTGCGTGCCTTTCCTGCCCACCTGTTGAGACAGAGTTCTCTCCCTCCTCATGACTGTAAGTGAACTTCCCCTCTCCCAGTATTTTCAGGTTGCATCCTTATTCTCCGATCTGAACTTTCCAGGGTCATGTTTTCTTCTTCCTTTGTTCCAGGAATGTTTCTGGGCACAGGATGGGTTGATGGATGGTTCATGGAGGGAGAGGAGGCAGCACACTGATTCGGGCACCAGCCCATCCTGACCACCTCAGGGGCAGTGGGTGGGTAGCCTTGATGAGGTCCCGGAGAAGCCTACTCAGCTGCTGACACGTGTCTTCATTTTGGAGAAGCAGAGTGCTATTCCCCACGAGCTCAGAATGAAGCATGGTCACTTCATGCTGGGGGTGATTCTCTCTAAGTTCAGCACTGAGACCCACCAGCACAGTCTCTTTCCCTCAACCACTTGCATCCTGCAAACGCTGTGCGACTGGACAAGTTACTTAATGTTGATGGGCCTCTCCTTTTTTTATTTGCTTTTGGCTGGAATGAGAACAACCCAATCAGCCATTTCTTGAACCTCATGCTCCTCCAAAGCCATGAGTGACAGATATTGGTGCAGATGAGTTTAAAAAAGAAAAACAAAACAGCACAAAACTGTGTTTGGAGAAGAGCATGGGTTTATAGTCAGACAGACCTGGGTTTGAATCCAAACTCTGTCCTTTGCTTGTACTTTGACCTTTGAGTTACTTAATTGCTCTGAATTTGAATTTCCTCTCCTGTAAAGTGGAATCATGGGTACTAATCTCAACAACTGTTATGAAGACTGAGTGAGAAGATGTATGGACAGTGCATGAGCAAATTTGAACTTTGGAGCCTCTACATACCACCTACCCTCACTTATCTGAAACTCGAAGTTTCCAGTTAGGATCCTCTTACTCAAACTGAGTATCATTATGCTGCATGAAGCAAGCCCCATTTTAAGCACTTTACATTCATGAGCTCATTGAATCCTCACTATAACTTTGTGAAGTTGGCACAATAATAACACCCATACATAGGTGAAGGAGGAGCTGAGGATGCATAGGTGAGAGAGGTTAAGTAACTTGCTCAAGATCACACAGTTAATAAGAGACACAGGTGAAATTCAAACCTAGTGTATCTGGCTTCGAAGCCCACAATCTTAATCATCATGTCATTCTGACTACTGTGATGCTTTAATTCTGACTTTGCAGAGCTGTTATGAGGTTTAGAGGTATAAAATATAGAGTGTGTGTGATGTTAACGGATATCCAATCAATATTGGAATCAGTACAGCCTCTAGAAGCTTGGCACAGTCTAGACTTGGTAAATACTCATGTTATTCCTGCATTTTGGCTCCATGTCTGCTTTTAATGAAGCAGGAGTTTTGAGGACCAGGCATTTATCTGGAGCTGTTGTCTTCTTAAACCCAGCCTGTCATGAGCAGTATGCCCGGGCCTTATAGATACGCTTTCTGAGAATGTCACTTTGTCCTTTGTATTGGTTATTTGTTAGTGGTCAAGCCATCAGAGAGGGTTGGCTGGCTGAAAGCTTGCCGTTCAATAAGGACTTGGGCTTTGCTGTTGAGGTGGGTTCTTCCTGAGCACAGGAAGGCAGGGTCAGGTCTGCAATTTTCTCTGGCTGCAGGAACAAATACTCAGCTTGCTCCTCTAAGCCTGTGAGTCTCGAGAGATGAGGGGATTGGTGGTGACCTCCAGCCTGACTGGCGATTACATACAAAGCTGAGAGCAATTTTTAAAGTCTTCTCACCATTTTGCTCTCTTTAAAAATTAAATGCCCAACAATGAGCTGTTTTATTCCCAGGCCAGCTGGCCTTTATAAGGATGGCTTGGAAGTGAGGATGTCTGAGGACTTCCTGTCCTAGGGAGTTGTCACGGGTGAGAAGGCCACGGGAAGGGAGGGTGCCCTTATTCTTTTTTGTCAGCTTAATGAAAAAGAAATGAAGACATCAGTCTTGAAGGCTGAGGTCCACAGTGAGGGAGCCATGGGAAGGATCCAGCAGCAATAGGAAGCGGGATTCCAGTTTCAGTGGGGCTGGGCAGGGGTACAGTCTGCTTGGCAGGATGCCATGAGCACTGGACTAGGAGATGGGAACCCTGGATTCTCATCTGAGATCTGTCACTATCTGTTTGTGTGGTTATGGATGAGCTCCTGACCCTCTAGAAGGTATTATATTCCATGTTTAATACTTAGGCAATGGAGCAGGGTGGTTAAAAGCAAACTTAGTCATGAATCCTTAGCTGTACCACTAACTGCCTGGATACCTCTGGTAGATTCCTTACATCTCTGAGTCTCAGTGTTCACATGTCTCATATGAAGTGCTTAGAGGTCACACCTTGGCTTATCACCCTTCCAGCATGTTCTCTGCATCCTTGCTTGGCTACACTCATGGCTCTCCTTTAATATTCAGCACTGGCAGCCAGGTGTGGTGGTGCCCATCTGTAATCTCAGCACTTTGGTAGGCTGAGACAGGAGAATCGCAAGTTCAAAGCCAGCCTCAGCAGTGGCGAGGTGCTAAGCAACTCAGTGAGATCCTGTCTCTAAATTAAGCACAAAAATAGGGCTGAGGATGTGGCTCAGTAGTCGAGTACCCCTGAGTTCAATCCCTGGTACCTCCCACAAAGAAGAAATATTCCACCCTGGCTTCCCTTTGAGTAGAAAATTTTCTGTGATGCCCCATGCCAATCGAGATGCCCCATCCTTGTGTGCCCATCAACCCCAGTGGTTTCACTTGTCACTTTGCGAGAACCTTGAGGGTCTAGGGATGGTTCTGCCCAGCACCCTGCAGCTCCACACAGGGCCTGGTTCCTAGAAGCAGTCTCCATGTACTTACAAGGAAACCAATACATTTCTTCCGAGCTCTCTGAAATTCTGTGCTTCTAAGTTTATTTGCTATTATGGGTACCTAATTTCCAAAACAGACATAAAAGATACTGTTTTCTTCCTCTCACACAAAGGTAATCATTACAATCCTCTACGTTTATGTAGAAATTTACACTTGATAAAACATTTTCCACATTTATTGCCAAGTACCTAGTCCCCACAATGGCTTTTCGGTATGCGAGTTTCAGAATGGTTCAAGGCCACTGTTGGATCTCATCCAACTTGTTTTCATTTTTTAACTACTGGAACCATCTCTAGTTAGTGCATCCTTGTGTTCCACTGACCACACTGCACAGGGCTGTGGAGCTGTATCTTCCATCCCACATGCTCTCTTCATCTCAGATAGCAAGCTCTGAGCTCTCATTGACTCCCAGATGATGAGCAGAGTTCTCTGAAACTGCTAGGCTATAGGCTCACCCTCAATGCAGAGAATCCACTTTCTGGGTCTGGTTTTGAAGAGAACTCTCTGCATCAGGTATGTGATCTCTAGATTCACAACCTCACAGGGAACGCTTGCTATTGACAGGGTTGTCAGCAGGAGAAATAAGAATGCAAAATTGTCTGACAGAAATCAATCTTGGTGTGTTTTGCCAGGGTCTGCAACCATTCATACATTTGCTGTTCTGTGTGTAAGGTAGGAGAGGGAAAGAGGAGAAATGGGCAGTAGGAGAGCTTGGGCCAACTTGCTCTGCGGGCAAATCAGAGCTGTTCCCACCCTCGCTTCCAGAAGTCTCCATGTGATCTGTGTGTGGTGTTTTTTCTTTCTTGTTTTATTTTCTTTCCTTTAACTTCAGTGACTTTTTCCATTGTAGCTTTGGCACCTGGTGGGGTACATGCTAGAGGAAAACAGAGACCTCAGTGTGCTGTGGGTGTAGGGCTTGAGGACCATGGTGACACAGTGTGATCCCTGAATAGTAAGTAGGTCTCTCACCTGTATGCCAATTTACCAGCTTCCCTTTGCTACTTAATGGATCTGTTTCTAGACCCTGCTTTAATTCTAAACATGCTGTTCCCAATGTGGAGAACACTGCTCACCCAAATGTCCTCTGCTCATCAGGGTCCTGGAGTTTCACTGTCTCCTTTCAGCCTTCCCAGGTGAATCCAACCTTTTGCAGCCTCCCTTCTCCTGACCCCAAGCAGCTCCTGCACTTAGCATGCTCAGGAGGCTAGTTGGGCAATGCTGCCTCCCCATCTCTTCTTTTTCCCTTCTTCTGAGTAGGTGCCAGAGCTCTCCTAGGACGTGTGAAGGTGTTGAAGGTAGAGGGTCCTTTTCTCAGATATGTCCATGTTTGAAAATGATTCTGCTTTTAGCAGGTTGTGCAGTCATGGGCACATGGTCGGCATCTCTGAACTGCAGTTTCCTCCTCTGTAAAGGAGGATAATAATTATGCAAGAACTTAATGAGCCCATCCAACTAGCATTGAAGGCCTCACCTCACACTTAGTGGCAATTAATAAATGTTGTTAATGAATATTGGGCGCCTCCAGAAGACATGGATGTAAGGCTGTGCTGGAGACTAAACAAAGGATGATGTCATTAGGTTGTATGGGGTTTGAATCCAAAACCCACCCCTTATGCCTAGAGGAAGTTATTTCACCTTTTGAAACCTCAGTTTCCTCATCTGTAAAGATGATCACAGAACCTAGTCCATAAGGATTATACAAGGTAATCTGTGGAAATCATATGGCAGTGTCTCACATTGAGCATGCAAACACCGAGTGCTCACTGCCTTTGCGGAGGTGAATTGTATTTGGTTTGAACTTTTAATGGTGCCATTGCATGGTAGCTGCTCTGATGAGCAAACCATGACCATCCTGTAGATTCACATCACACTTTTGGGAGTCTGAGGAGTAAGCAGGGTAGTAAGAAGCCCTGACCTCTGTGCCTTGCTTACTTTGTGGCTTTGAGAAAGTGAACCTCAGCCAGGCACGGTGGTGTGTGCCTGTAATCCAAGTCTCTCCAGAGGCTGAGGCAGGAGGATTGCAAGTTCAAAGCCAGCCTCAGCAATTTAGTGAGACCCTCAGCAACTTAGAGAGACCCTGTCTCTGAATACAATTTTTAAAAAGGGCTGGGCTGTGGCTCAGTGGTTAAATGCCTCTGGGTTCAATCCTCAGTTCAAAAAGAAGAAAGAAAGTAAACCTCTCTGGCCTCCTTTTTATCATCTTGGAATTGGGATAGTAGTATCCATATTTAAAGGACACAAAAACAAGACAAAGCAAAATAAAACAAAAGCTAGTGCCATAATTTGTGGATGTACTTTTTCAACTAAAAAGTGTGCCATGAAGGAAAGACATTACCTGGCTGTTGTCAATACCCTTAGCCTAGTCTGCAGAGCCCCAGTGGTATGGCTCTTTTGTGCCACACCGAACTGGACCTGAGTATGTCCCCAACATGTTTTGAACCAAATAATTGTGGTCAGTGGGGATGGCATGAAGTTGGAAATGGCCAGAGCCAGTGTTCCAGTAGCTGGCAGAGCCAGAGGTATGCCAGAGTATTTGGGCCTAAAGCAGTCCAGAGCTGGGGACGAGCCATAAGAAGGCCTGGCCCGATCCTGGCTCCTCCTCATGGGTACGTGTTGCCAAGCCACTTCATCTCTCTGAGCCTCAGTTTTGTTTTCTTTTTAACCTATTAAATGAGGACTAGCAATTCAGGCCTTTCCCACTGTCTGAAGTTTGTGAGGGTCAAATGAGATGACTGATATTAAGTTCTGGGGACACAGTAGCTTGACTGCTGTTTCTGTTTTCTCAGTGCTCACAACACTACCCAGAGATGTTCAGTAACTGGTAATGGAGAAACATCATATCATTGGTGTCCATGTTATTAATAATATTTATTGCCTTCCCCCTGACGAAGGCTGTGACCACTGCTACTTCCTCTTGCTTAATAAAAACTGCCTGAAGGCAAGCCCTGTGTTAGGCACTTCATAGGAGCTGTCTTGGGGATTCATGGCACTTCAGTGGGGTAGGCGTGGAACCTGAGTTCAGAGAACCAAGGGATATACTCAAGGGCACATCTTACACAAAGCAGAATGAGGATTTGAATTGAGTGTGTCTGATTGCAGATTCCAGGCGTGCTCCCCCTTACCCAACTGGAACCCAACAAAGAGCCCAATTGTCCTCTAATAACCCACAGACCAGTGAGGCGGGGCTTCCCCTGTGAGTGGATTAGAAGCAATTCCCACTTTGGGAACCCAGGGGATGGGAGCAACAGGCAGGCCAAGGTAAAAAGCCAGGGAAGCAATTCTTCTTTCAAAGAAAAAGTCTGTATTTGGATTCCTTTTTACACATCCAACCCAGCAGAAAATTGGTTTGCAGAAGATGTAGGTCGTGGCTCTGGCCTCGCATCTGGACGTCTTATATTGTACACTATATTACTGGAGTAATATCGTGCACTTTATTAGCACCAGCAGGATTTGGGATTCCCATGGGGACTGTTCTTTGCTGTCAGATGTATAAGGCCATTTAATCTCCTTTATCAGATCTAGGACTGCCTCCCCCACCCCCACCTCTTCTCGCAGACCAATAAAGAGAATTTCTTTAGATTCATTGGTCTGAAAACTGGCTTTTAAATACTTCTCCATCTTCGAATTCTTGTGTCTAATAAGCAAGCAAACCAAGAAGGCATCAATGCCTTAAAATTCACTTTCTGCAATTTAGGACCCATTTTCTCAGTATATTTATAATTGGAACTTTATTTTCCTTAGGCAAAGACTAGAGGAAGAATTTGCTCCTTATGCCTGGCCAGCTCCTATCTCACCCAGGCTCTGTGATCTCTGGAAACAAGGTTGACTTTCTTTCATCAAAAACCAAGCTATGGGCTGGGGTTGTGGCTCAGTGGTAGAGCACTTGCCTACCATGTGTGAGGCACTGAGTTCGAGTCTCAGCACCACATATAAATAAATGAATAAAATAAAGGTCCACCAACATCTAAAAAATATATTTAAAAAAAAAAAAACAAGTTCCACCTCTGGTTCTGGTTGAGAGGAATGTCTAGAAGGACTTGAGGGAGAGGAGAATTTTCTACGGACAGAACCTGAGTAAATGCCTGGCCTGTATGTAGGCCATTTTTGATAGAAATGAATAAGATATTCAGGGTTGAGAGGTTTGCGCTCAAAATCCCAGTTCTGTGATTTTTCCCCCATGATCTTTGGTATTTTTTCATGTGTGTAGTGTGGGCTAGCCCTGGGCTAGTCCTGGGGGACCTTGAGATTAAGGCAGGGCCCCTCATTTGGAGAGAATATAGTCTCATGGATAGGAGACATGTATGAACAAATGCTATCAATAAATGTGACGTGTGCTATGGCACCTCCTTACAAACCTCAAAGCAGGCTCATGGCTTAGTTCTGGAGCTCAGAGCAGGCATCTGGGAGGAGAGGATGCCTGACCTTGAATATATCCTTGGGTTGGTCTCTTCAGCTTGGAGCTGCAGTGTTCTTAGCTGTATAATGAGGCAATAATACCTGTCTATCTTGAAGGATTGTTTGGGAAATAAGCTATACTGTACATAAGAAACCTTCTCAGTGTCTGCAACATAATTACTAGTATTATTTAAAAGAGACAAATGAACTGAATAGATGAGTTGCACTTCTTACTGGTATGATGGAACCAGACAGAATGCTGGGTAAAGATCTCTGAGACCTGAATTTGACTCAAGATTTTGCCCTTTCTTGGCTGTGTAGCTTTAGGCAAGTCCCATTACTTGTTGGTGCTTTGGGTTCCTGATCTGTCAGATAAGGACAATGTGGGGAATTTCAAATAAGATGCTTAAATGGCAGGAGTTTTGCAAATTAAGCATCTTATTTGATCTTCTCCACATTGTACATCTAGACCTGGTACATCTAGAAGGAGTTTATTTTTCCATCAATATCATTATAACTAATAGGTATAGGGGCTGTGGGGAGTCAGCTGTGCAGAAAGGAGAGGACTCCTTGGTGCCTCAGGTGAACTGTGGGTGGAACATCCCCACATTTGCTGACATGAGTACCTGGCTGTAGGACATGATTTTAAGCAGAAGTTCTCAACTTTGGTGGAATGGCAGGAGAGTTCACTCCGGACTATTTTTTTCTAAAATGTATATATACATATACATGGCCCATCTCACTCTTGTCTCTCGCCCAAGGATTATCAGAATCTATGGTGGTCAGTGGTAACATACATGCTCTTCCTTCAAATTTAGTTCCATACTTTCAGATTGTCAAAAACCAAATAGATGCTAAACCCATGTCTCTCCTTTCTATCAGCATGTTAGCCTCCGCATTGCCTGGCCCTCTGCATGAAGGATTGTTTCAATGGATGAAACAGCATCCAGATCTGGTTGCTTCATTTCTAATGCCTGTGAATCCAACCAGTATCCTAGCAGCTAGGCAGTTTTAAAACCTAGAAATATAGGCTTGGGATATAGCTCAGTGGTAGAGTGCTTGCCTAGCAGGCAAAAGATCTTGGATTCAATGCCAGCACTATAAAAACAAACAAGACCTAGAGTCATTTAGGATTATAGGACTGTAGAATCTGTTAGACTTGTAGAACGGGGTCATTTTCATGAGAGTTTTTGAGAGTCCTGTGAGAATTGAAGGTTCCAGAAGACCCAGAGTGGTGCAGTCATTATGGTCCTAACCATCCTTGGTATCGACCTGGTGATGCAACATTGTATTTGCACAGCTTCCATGGGGGCACAAAGCACCTGTCCTCATATCATGCCAGTGATCCTTTGGCAATGCCACAATGTTGTGCAAGTGGCTATCATTGTCCCATTTCTCAGATAAAGTGAGGCTTTACAGAGAGGGAAAGGGACATTCCCTGGCTACAGAGTTAGTGAGGAACATAGTCAACACTGGTTACCACCTGGTGTGTAGAATCCTTGGCCACTGTGTGCCAGGGATGTTTCCTGCCCTGGAGACTGTGTCAATATGATGAAATGTGACATGGCTTGCTTGCAAGGATGCTCCAGTAACTATTCTCTCAGGCAAGGCATGCTGAAGAGCTGGTGTCATTTTACAAGCTGATATCAGGAATCTGTTTAAAATTCCATTTCTTTCTATGCAGGCTTTGAATCTTTTCCCCCATCATTTAGGGTCAGGTGTTCAGTTTTATAAAAACTCCATGAGCAACAAGCTGGCAGATTATTTCTAGCAATATATATATGACCCTGGCACCCCAGGGGAAAAGCCTCACAGTACCATACATTTTGATTCATGTTTTATCAGGCATTCTGTAGTTCAGTGGAATCTTTCAAGAAAAGAGAAAAGAAAAGAACTCTGTATATGTATGTGATTTGTGTATACATTTGCATGTGTATATTTTTAAAAAGACCTCAACCAATTCTAGTGCATAAGAGAAAACCATCCTTCTCTAAGAATACTTCTGTGTTTAAAAAAAGGAAAATGTCACTCACACAGCTTTCCACCTGGGCTGGCCAATAATCACAGTGATAATGTCATATACCTGCCCTTACTTTGTGAAATATGTTCACATCAATAATGTTATGGTTTGGAGCCAGGTGCGGTGGCATATGCCTGTAATCCCAGTGGCTCAGGAGGCTGAGGCAGGAGGATCACAAGTTCAAAGCCAGCTTAAGCAAAAGCGAGATGCTAAGCAACTCAATGAGATCCTGTCTCCAAATAAAATACAGAATAGAGCTGGGGATGTGGCTCAGTGGTTGAGTGCTCCTGAGTTCAATCCCTGGTACTGTCCTCCCCAAAAAAATAATGTTATGATTTGGATGAGTTATCCTCCAAAAGCTCCCATGTTAATTCAGGAAGGTGAAATTATTGGATTATGAGAGCTGTAGCTTGATTAGTCCATCCTAGTTTGAATTGACTAATTGGTTAACTGTAGGCAGGCAGGGCATGCCTGGAGGAGGTGGTCACTGGGGTGGGAGGTGCCTTAGACATCTTCCTCTTTCCTGTAGCCCCTTCCTCTTTCTCTCTCTGCTTCCCAACCTCCTGAGATGAGTTGTGTTCATCTACTACCCTTTCCTGCATGATCTTTTGGCTCACCTCAGGCCCTGAGAAATGGACTTGTCTGACAATGGACTAAACCTTTGAAAACATGAGCCAAAATAAACATTTCCTCTTCTAAATTGTTCTTTTGGGGTATTTTGGTCACAGCTACCAAAAGCTGAGTAACATAGAAATAGGAATCAAAAAGTGGGGTCATTACTGTGTCTAACCTGGCCATGTGGTTCAGAAGCTTTTGGAGCTGGTTTATGGAAGAAGTTCGGAAAAGTTTGGAGATGCATGCCTGAGAAACCTTAGAATTTTATAAGCAGAATTTAATGGATGATTCCAGTAGGAGCTCAGAAGACCAGAATGCAGACAGTAAAGACCACACTCATGAGGTTCAGAGGAGAATCAGGATGCTATTGGGAATTGAACTAGTGGCCATGCATGTTATATTCTGGCAAAGAATTTGTCCATATTTTGCCTGTGTTCTGTTAAAGAGATTAAAGTTGCTAAAGAGATGCTAAGTAGTTTACACAGAGACAATAGGAAAGAGGATATCTCAAGAATTTGCAAGACCACACCCATTGCAGACTCAAGAGTATGAAGGGAAAATTCTTTGAGATCCTGGGGTTACCCTTCTTCCACAGAGAGCTATAGGAAATGGTTTCACCATGTTTAGTCACCCAGGCACTCAGAGATTACTGTAGCCATGGTTTCAGGGGGACCAGCTATTGCTCAGACTGGTGGCAGACTGTCTCATCCCCATGGTCTCAGTTCTGCAGGAATACAGGATGCTTTAATTAACTGATACCTTAGTATCATGGAGTTTTCCACTGAGATTTCAAAGGAAGGCCTAGAGGGCAGGCGAAGTATAGCAGGGTTGGAATCCCTGCAGGCTGCCCTTGAGAGGGCAATGCAAAAAGATGTGAAGCCAATGCTAGAATGGAAACCCTAGGAATTAAGATACCAGTAATATGGACTGTCTACCAAAGAAAGCTGCTGGCTATGAAGACAGCCAAAAAAGAGGCCAAAGGAGTGGAACTGCCCAAAGCCTTTGGAGAACAATTCTCACTGCCATCTCTAAAATAAATAAATACACTAGAATAAATAACCCCCAACCAATACAAAACAAGAATCCTTGTTATGGATCAGGTAGTGTCATTTCATTTCTATTACTTCATTCAATTCTCGCAGAATTTGAAAATAATAATTATCTCCATTTTATAGATGAGGAAACTGAGTCCCACTTATCCCTTCATCCAATACATATTTACTGAGATTACACCTGCAAAATGAAAAGCTTGCTATCAGAATGGGACAGGCATCAATGAACAAGACAGGCTCTTATTCATAGGAGCTTTCTTTGGTTGTGAAAGACAGTCATTTCATGGCTAGTTAATTACAGTTGTGATGGGTGCTATGGAAATGAGTCACAAGGTGCAAGGAGCATTTGTGGAAGGGGTACTGGGCTCTGGGAGTGTGGGGGCGGCTGTGTGGGAGTGCACACATGTGAGTTTAGGCAGGCCAGGGAAGACCTGCCATGGGAAACACCCTCTGAACTGAGTCCTGGAGAATAAATAGGAGCAGGCTAAGGCAGGGGTAATGGTGACCAGGTGACAAGGTAACTGTGAGCAGCAGATCCTGAGGCTGGGAAGAGCCCCATAGTTTTAAGGAACCAGAATGTGGCCAGCCAGCGGCCAACCCTGGGTGAAGGACCTTAGAAGTTGCTAGGTGTGGGTTGGGCAGGCCCAGCTTGGTATGGGTCATTCAGGTCAGAGAAGCCCTTGAAGGAGGTAAGCCAGGGAGGATGCATGGCTGGATGTTTCCTTGTCAAAGATAAGGCTCCACCAGGAGGCAATGTGGATGGATTGGATTTCTTCCACTTACTTCATAACTGCCTGCTTTTCTACATGTAAGATGCATTTTCTCCTTCCCTTCTTTGGTAGATGTGCTCTGAGGGGTGAGCCAAAGCCAGAGAGTGCACATCACCAGCTTCCAGAGGGTGCAACCTATGTGAGGAGCTGGGATGAGGAGGAGATAGAAGCCAGGGCGGCAGAGAAGGAGCCTTAGAAAGCCAAGCTAGGTGTTTAGAGCCTGCCATTCTTTATTCTGTAGCTCACATAACCAAGTTCTTGAGAATAATATATAGATAACTTTAAAGAGAGAGAAAATGATCCATGGTGAACAGGATTGAGAGGTTTACTCCTTAAGAAAGAGCTTGGGGAGTGTGTGTAACTCTTGTTTAAAATCTCTTTTTAGAAACCACCCACAATCACAAGAGACTTAAACACTAGGTGGTGTAAGAATCTGCTTTGGGGAAGTGTGGATATATATCTTTCTGGAAGTTGGAGACTGGACTTTTCTCTCTTTATTTTAAAAGCCATGCATAGAAGGCCCCTCTGGGGAAAATGTATAGATTATGGTCATTGAGTATCTGATTTAGGTATTTTGCTTTTTCTCTCTTTTTATCTCATTTTCCAGAATCCTGTTCCCTAATGCTGGCTATACACAGGTTTAACCCAAAGTTTCCAACCCAGATTCAGGGAGAAAAGAACCAGCAGATACAGATACCCACAGCAATGTGGTCCAAAACACAAGCACACTCATGTGCCAGCACCCACTTTCCTCCTTACCCTCCTGCACATATATACCCCAACACCAAGCATCTACAGATTTTATCTTTGGGAAGCCAAGCATGTCTCTCCTGGACTGAGGGATGCCAGCTACATTGACCTTATAACAACCTGCCTGGTGATAAGTCCTAGAACCTTGCTCCTCTTTGCAGCTTTGTCTTCCTAACTTTAGCCCCAGCCCTGAGTCTAACAGTTCCAGAGTTCATACTTCAGCAGCTTAAGGTATCCTAAGCTCTGACTCGCATCCTGGTTGCAGCAGTTGACCCTAAGCAGGTGGTCTAATTCAGTCCTGGTTTTGTTGTGTGGAGTTCATGGATCACCTCTCCCTACTTTAAGCCTAAATCTGCTTCTTTCTTTGCCAGCCTTTCTCTCTGTCCCTCTCCTGGACTGGAGACCAACTTACCTAGAAGGCAAGGGCTATGTCTTTTATTCCTTTGTCCTTACCACCTCACCAGTATCCTGTGTAGCAGAGGTGGTTATGAATAATATATACAGGCAGACATGGTTATGTGCATAATAAATACATATTTTACAAGTATATAATGCATATGGAGTGGTTGAAGAAATGAGTCATGCTACCTCAGGATTCTATCATCACCAGTTTTCTGTAATGCTCATTTAGTATCTCCATTCATTCATTCAAATATCAACAGATACTATTTTAATCAACTTTACAATGTAGTGACCGAATACCTGATGAGAACAACTTAGAGGAGAAAAAGTTTATTTGGGCTCATGGTTTCTGAGGTTCAGTCCATGATCAGCTATCTCCTATTTCTGGGCCTGAGGTAAAGTAGAACATCATGGAAGAAGGGCGTGACAGAGAAAAGCTACTCAGTTCATGTCATGTAGGAAGCAGAAAGTGAGAGTGAGGTGCCAGAGACAAAATATGAACCCTAAAGCACACTCCCATTGACCTACTTTCTTCAGTCACATCCTACTTGTCTACAGTTACTACCCAATTAGTCCATTTAAGTGGATTAATCCATTTGAACTGAGACTTGAATGACTAGAAAGGGCCAATGTTGCAAGGGTCTTGGAGAAGAATTTAGGCAAATGGGAAGGCAAGGGTAGAGGCTCAGAGACACAAACATGTCTAAAATGCTCAAGAAGCACTAGGGAGAGAGTGGTGGGAGAGGAGCCAGAGAAGTAAGACTGGAACACTATGAGGCATGTATTCTAATGGTCCCAGTAAGGCCCGTTTCTGCAGATATATGGGGGAGGAGGGATAGAGCATCTCTCCAAATGGCCTTATGTGCATTGGCTTCTCAGACAAAGGCCCTCTGGAACCCACCCATGCTGAACATTCTACTGCTAGAAAGAAAACCCAGCTTTGACTTCCTACCTCTAATGATTCAACTTTTCAGGAGTGCTTAATTCCTGTAGCTAGAGGCCAAAGAGCCCTGCAAGGCCACGCTGGCCTTTCCTAAGAGCATTTGCCGTGAATTTGCTTGTGTGGAAATGGTAATCTTAGTGTTAAAAAAAAAAACAAACTTAGCCTTGCTCTAACATCAGACATAATCTCATTTAAAAAATATTGCAAAAATGTGTTAGTTCTTTCAGACTACTACTTCAGAAAACCTATAAGCAGGAAGTAAGAGGGGAGAGAAATTAATTTGTGCATTTATTCATTATCCAACAAACCTCAAGTGCTGTTTCCAAAGGTCACCAGGGATTTCTATGTTGCTCAATCTGGAGGCTACTTTTTTAGAAATCATTTTGCTGGATGCCCAAGCAGAAAGTTTTGGAAGGGCTTTACCTAAGGTAATGGCTGCAGAAACAGAGAGGAGTAGATGAATTCCAACTGATAGCATGAGAAGCCAGTGGGAAGGGAAGTCATCAGATCCAGAGATGGTTGAATGAATGGGGAGAGTGTTAAAGTCCTGATTTTGGAAAAGAAAAAGAGGTAGAGACAAAATATAGACACTTCAGCAGTTTAACAATGTAAGTCGACTCTAGCCAACTTATATGATCTTTCCCTTTAGTCTTAAGCCTTGTAACCTCCTTTAGGAACCATCTGGCCTGAAAAAGTCCTCAGTGATTCCGCAAACTCTTCTTAGACATGTGGAAACTGAGGTTCATGGAAGAGTAAGTTCATGGAAGAGTAAGGAATGAAGAACATTCCTGTTGCTTCTACCAAATTTAACCTCCAAGAAGGCCCAGACCACCGCAAGTCCCTCTTTCTGAGCATTAGACCCTTACCTAAATGAAGATTCTGATCTTAAAAACACAGCTTCAGGGTGACATCTCTAAGAATCAACATTCAAAGGCAGCAAAAACACTAGGTGAGGTTTGGGGGATTCTTAACCACGTTGAATCTAGAATCTTTATAACACCTCCAGCTGTTGTTCTTAGTTCTAAAAGTTTTCCACAATCAGCTGATGTGTACCTGAATGGAACTGGAACCAGAGGAAATTAGAAATCATTCCAATGAAATGTACCCAGATTCACTCTTCTATTTTCATGATGAAGTTTTTCTGTTAATTTGGGGGAGGAGATTCGAAGAAATAAAAGCCTGGAGGTGTTGAATACTCCATTAAGTTAATATGAGATGGGATGGATTTGAGTTTCTGTCCACTGACTGCATTTATCTTGATTTCAGGGAGATCCCAGAGTAGGAGGGGTAGCACTTCTGTAACCCTTGATGTTCCAGAGAGGAGAGGCAATAAATGTAGGAAGGTTTGTGCTATCTTACCAAAGTCACCTGACCCGATGGCCTTAATGTCAGGGCCTCAGACATAATTACCTGAGAACCATTAATGTTTCACAGGTTAAGATGGTGATCTTGCAGTCCACCTCCATGGATTAAAATCCTGTCCCTCCTCCTTACTAAATGCATGGTCTTAGGCATGGTACCTAGCTATTCTGTGACTTAGTTTACTCATCTCTAAAATGGGGATAATCCTGCCTACACCACAGGATCTTTTTTTGGATTTAAAGATCTATAAGCAAGGCTTAGCACTAAAGCATATAGTGCAGTACTTGGCACTTAGTGGGTGTTCAATCTGCTCTTTTCTGTCTCCAAAAATGCAATGCTGCTGTAAGAGACTTCCATTGGAACCAGGAAATG
This sequence comes from Xerus rutilus, assembly GCA_028644305.1. NCBI lineage: Eukaryota > Metazoa > Chordata > Mammalia > Rodentia > Sciuridae > Xerus > Xerus rutilus. The sequence goes on along the minus strand of CM053400.1, from coordinate 42,602,892 downwards.
AAGAAGTGGTTCATTAACAACCAGCCCAGGGAGAATACACTCCACGGGAAACTGCAGGGTCATTAAGCACCAATGGTGGTAACAAGGCCATTAATTTCCCAGGGTTTCCTTTATCGAGCCACACAGTGAGGTGATGCTTAACCCAGCAGGAGGGAAGGGGTTTGGAGCAGGATCTGGGGAGCAGGGGATCACAGCTATTTTATAAGGTTGTAAGTTTGTGAAATGTGAAATTCTGGAAGGATTGGGCACTGTCTTGTTTGCTCTGCAGATCATCCCCCAAGGACAGAGCATCTGAAAATCATTTCTATGTGCTCATCGCAGGCAGTGAGGTGCGAAGTAGGGAGTATTGGCTTCAGAATCTCAGACCAGTCTATGCATCTCATTTCCACCATCACTAGCAATGACACCACAGGGAAGTTAGGTTATTTCTCATTGTCTCAGTTTTCTCAGCCCCAAAATGGGGAGAATCATGAATTGCTGTAAGGTCAAGATTAGAGAATATGGAGAAAGTACTTTGAGGGTATTTTTTAAACATTGGAGTCCTAGACAATGGAAAGTTTCATTATTGTTTCATTATGATTGTTCCAACTTTTTAACTCATGTAATTCCTCACTTCCTTGCTTTAATTTTCTTCTCTTTCATTTGTTTGCTTGGAATAAATAGATGTATGTGTTACTTCTGGCAACTGTCAACCACTCATGATTTGGCTAAAATTCATTCTAAGTCTCACAAAGCAAAAAGCAGGTGCAATGTGATCTTCAGAATAAGTTATTTCATTAGAATGAATTTGCGCATGTGAAAAATCAATATCACCTCAGAGAAAATTTCTGGAAGAACTGAATAGACCCACATATCACCATATTGATTTGAATGGAATGTCTAAAATAATTTTAGCTCTGATTTTTTAAGCAACTAGGACAAAAGGGAGATTCTATAAGTTACAAAGATGACCATGTCAGACAGTGGAGATGTTTCTTTTTCAGGACAAATTTAGAGCATAGGAATAACTCCTAAGAGATTTTTTTGAAAGAATCCAGACACCAGATCAGTGTTTTGCCATAGTTTGTGAGGCCTCCATCTGCTTTTTTTTTTTTTTTAAATATTTTTTTAGTTGTAGATGGACACAATGCCTTTATTTTATTGCTTTGTATGTGGTGCTGAGGATCGAACCCAGGGCCTCACGCATGTGAGGCAAGCGCTCTACCACTGAGCTACAATCCCAGCCCCTCCATCTGCTTTTGTGGCCTCATCTCTTCTACGCCACATCTTTCTCTGCTCAAGGATTTTGTCTATTCCTCCATCAAGCCATGAAAGCTACCTCAAGACCATTGCAAAGCTGGTTCCCTCTGCCTAGAATGTGCTCATCCCCAACTCCCTCCAGTTAATTTCTACTTGCCTTCCAGGACTTAGCTCAAAGACCATTTCCTCAGTGAAAGTGTGTAAGCCACAGTTTTCTCCTGCTGACCTTGTCAAAGCACCTATCTGTCATAGAGCCCCTCCCAGTTTGTGACCCAGTACTCTGTTATTATTTTCTATATGGTCCTTGTGTGTACTCTCTTAGGGTGAGACTCTCTGTTATGCTCTAGGACCATCTCATGCACCTAGTACAAGACTTGGCACATGATGGGTACTAGAAAACTACTGGAATAAAAAGCATTTCTGAGTCAATGAATGCATGATTTCTCCATAAAAATGCAGCTTCTCAAACACAGCCCTTTAAACCAAATGGGCCTGATCATGGCTCATCCTTATCCTTGCAGTGGGAATGTAAACCTTAAAAGGTCCGTTTCTGCTGGCACCCAATGGAGCCAATAACTCAAGAGACTGAATTATGGAAACAGAAAGAGCTTTATTGGCAATAAACTAGCAAGTCAGAAAGGGAGACTTTGGTCCTAAAAACAATGATCATCTTACTTAAGGGTTTCAGGCACAATGTTTATATAGGGGTTTTGAGAAGGTATATGTTTAGTTTGGGACATGTGGACAGGACACCTGGTGATCAAAATTTTCATGGCAGACTACTTTTCTCTTTTTTGGCAGGGGCAGGGGTACCAGGGATTGAACTCAGGGGCAGTCGACCACTGAGCCACATTTCCAGCCCTATTTTGTATTTTTATTTAGAGACAAGGTCTCGCTGAGTTGCTTAGTACTTCACTTTTGCTGATGCTAGCTTTGAACTCGTGATCTTCCTGCCTCAGTCTCCCCAGCTGCTGGGATTACAGGCATGTGCCACCATGCCTGGCCATGGATTGCTTTTCTGATGTATATACTGCTGTTATCTGAAGGTCACTAAATGTTTTGGGTTCTGTAACCCTAAAAAAGCTAGTGAAAGCTGGAGGTGGTGGCACGTGCCTGTAATCCCAGCACTTTGGGAGGCTGAGACAGGAGGATTGCAAGTTCAAAGCCAGCCTTAGCAATGACGAGGCATTAAGCAATTCACTGAGACCCTGTCTCTAAATAAAATGCAAAATAGGGCTGGGGATATGGCTCAGTGATCGAGTGCCCCTGAATTCAAGCCTGGCACCAAAGAGAAAAAAAAAAGAAGAAAAGAAAAAAAAGCTAGTGATTGGAAAGTTCCTCTTTGTTCCAGAAATAGTTAGCCTTGCAGTTTAAGATACAGAACATGGAAGACAGCAAAATGCAGCCCTTGCCAGAGAATACTTCCAACCCATTAGGCAACTTCAGTCAGAGGTGTCTTCTTTAGTAAATCTAGTGGGAAACAAATAATATATTGCTTACTGTGTGACCTTCAAAAGTAGTGATTTTTAAAGTCAACTCAAAGCAAATAAAGTTGAAGGGTATTTTTAGGTTTTCCTTTGGGTACAGGAATGATCTGGTCATGGATTATAATAGATTTTCCTCAGCTCAGAGAAAACATTGATCAGGAAGAATGATCCACTATTATTTTTTTTTCCTATGAATCCATTTTATATATATATATATTTTTGGTCACTTTTTGTTTGCTTTTTGTTTTTGTGGAGGAAGGGTAAAGTCAAACTATTTTTTCCTAACATATAATGTGCTTCATAATGTGGATTTAGGGTCATCTTCTTCCATTTTCCACTTGTAGCCTGTGCTCCGACCTTGACCTTGTAGACCTGCTGACAATTGTATGCACATGCTAGGTCAATTCCAGCTTTTGCGTTCTTCCCTGTGAGCGTCCCTCTACCTGGGATGCTTGCCTCTAGGAGAAAACAGATAACATAAGGTCAAGACTCCAGTTTCATAGTCAAGCAGATATAAATCCAAATCTTCTAGGACTTACTTTCTAGATCTTGGATTTCTTGAGGTTCATTTTCCCCATTGTGACATCTGAGATAACGTATATATCATAGTACTCTTGGAAGGATTAAGATTGAAACTGTATATAGGTTTATTGTTTGGAGTAGCACGTAGTGTTCATCAAATGGTAGTGGTAATATTATTGTTCCATCTTTCTGGAAAACTCTTTTTAGTAGCAATCAGGTCAGTGGTCACTGGCAGCCTTTACAGTTGTCCTAGACAGGATAAAGGGACTTTACTATTATACCTTGTTTTCACCTCTAAAATACCACATAGTCCATAATTATCTAATTATATATTCTTTTTTCTCATCTAATTGTAGTGTTCTTAAATACCTGGTTCAACTATCCTCCAAAAGTATTTTCAGCAGGAAGGGCAGTACCAGATATATTAGGAGCTGGGTAATCTTTCAGTCAATGAATGAGTTAATCCTAAACAAGTTGGCAAAATAAATTCAATATAGCAAGGAATTGGATCAGACATTTCGATTGGTTAGTTTGCTCACATGTCTTGCATATATGTCAATCAAGCATACTTAGTCCTTCTGCTGAAAGGTCTAAATAAGGTTGATATTCCAGATCTTTAAGAAAACATTATGCAGTTGATAAATGATGACTTTACTTCATTCTCTTCACTATTTGCATTGGAAAACAGCCACTTAGCACATTTTCCAATTACTTTTTATAAGGTAGTTTATTTTTTCTTCTTTTTCTTATTAGCCTCAGGTTCTCAGTATGTGATACTACAATGTTTGGCTCCGGATTTGCAAGTGCAGTGGTGTTAGTTCTCAAATTCTTTTTCACATGGAAAATGTTCTACAACAAAGAGGATTAATTGTTTTCCTTGTGCAAATGTTTTGAAGTGGAGAGAAGCCTATCTTTTATTGGATTCTGATAGGCTTTAACTACTAAAATTTCAAACTGTCACTGTTCCTTTGCCTTGTTTCCTAACAAACCCTGACTCACACTCATCATCCTTCAGTTTCCCACATTGTTTATTCTCCTGCATTGTGTTGAAGATGGTCTCTCAAGACACCCAGAATGTCTCACCTCACATACTTTCTGACAAACCCCATTTATCTCTTATGACTCATGTCACTTTTTCTAGGGAGCCTTCTTTGAATTACTGGATCTGGTTTGTATTCCTCCTCATTACTCCCTTCTCCATACTTGCTCTTTGCTTTGATGGGGAGTGTACCTGTGGGTACATCTTAATATTTAAGAAGATAAGTTT
>CM053400.1:42576872-42597877 GCA_028644305.1 Xerus rutilus | reverse complement strand
TAACCACTGTATAACCATTGTGGAAAGCAGTATAGAGATTCTTTAGAAAGCTTGGAATGGATCCGCCATTTGAGTTATCCCACTCCTTGCTCTATACTCAAAGGACTGAAAATCAGCAGACTACAGTGATGCAGTCACATCAATATTTATAGTGGCTCCATTCATAATAGCCAAGCTATGAAACCAACCAAAGTGTCTTTCAACAGATGAATGGATAAGGAGTAAGTGGTATACATACACAATAATGGCATTTGCTAGTAAATGGATGGAACTGGAGAATATCATGCTAAGTGAACTAAGCCAGTCTCAGAAAACCAAAGTCTGCATGTTCTCTATGATATGTGGATGCTAACCCAGAACAAGTGAGGATGGGGAGGGGAAGAATAGAAGTTCACTGGGTTAGACAAAGAGGAAAAAAAGAAAGGGAGGGGGTGGGGAATGGGAAGGACAGTAGAATTAATATGACATAACTTTCTTAGCCTTGTACTTGAATACATGACTAGGGTTACTGCCCATCATGTACAACCACAAGAATAGGAATCAAATTAGACTAAGTTATACTCCATGCATGTATAATATGCCAAAATACATCATACTGTCATGCATATCTAAAAAGAACAAATAAAATAATAAAAAATTTAACATCTATCCTTTGCAAATTCTTCCAAGATATAAAAGAGGAGGAAAGACATGCAAAATCATCCAGTGAGGTTGGTATCAAAAGCTAGGCAAGGAAGTGAAACTATAAATAAATGTTCCCTATGAATATAGAAGCAAAAATTACACATCACAACCATGTGGAATACATCTCAGGAATGCAAGCTTGGTTTAACATCTAAAAAACAATTAGTATAATGCACTATATTAATAAAATCTATTTGTAGATCAGAACATCTTAATACGTGCCAAAAAAAGTGTGACAAAATTCAACACCTGCTCTTGACAAAAACTTTTTTTTAGTAAGATTATCCTTTTTTAAAATTAATTAATTATTTAATTTAAAAATGCATTAAGTCATAAAAAAACTTTTAATAAATTAGAAACAAAAGAAACTTTTTCTATCTGGTAAACTGCACCTGGAAAGGGCTGACAGCTAATGTCATGCTTAGTGGTGAAAGACCAAGTGCTTGCCTCCTAAGGCTAGGAGTGAGACTGGAGTCTGGCCTTGCTGCTCCTGCTCAGCCTTGACTTAGAGGTGGGCAAGGGTAGATGCCAGCCTGAGTCCTTGGTGTATGGCCTACCAAATAAGGGAAGTTTTTACATTTTTAGGTAGTTGTAAAACAAAAAAGAAAGAAGAAAATGTAAGAGATTTTGTGTCCTGAACCTAAACTTTTTTCTATAAGTCTATAGAAAAGTTTGCTGACCTCTAACTGCAGGGAATAGGAAAGTTAATAACAATGGCCACCATTTACCATGCGAACTATAAATTGGTCACCGTCATTATGCTGAAGCATTTGACATGCTATTTCAGCTTCTCTTTGTAACTATTTCTCATAAAAGTTTTTGTATTTAAATTTATTTTAACTGAAATATAAAATATAAAAATAGTGCATTTTTATGGGGTATTTGTGATGTTTCATACATGTATATGTTATACAATGTTCAAATGAGGATAAACATATTTGTCTTCTCAATCATTTTTTTATGGTGAAAGCATTCAGAATGCTTTCTTCCAGCTGTCTGAAATAGAGTGCATTATTATTTGTAGTCATTCCACTGTACAACAGCACTCCAGAACTTTCTGCTTCTATCTAACTATAATATGGTACTCATTGATCGACCTTTCCCTATCCCTACCCCCATTTGTTATTTTTAATTACCATTTTATAGCTGAGGAAAGCAAACCATGTTTGGAACATAACTCTAATTCTTCTCAAAGCCCAGACTTTTCAGCACTACTGCCTGTAGAGGGTTCTCATTAACCAAGGAGAGAAATTACCGTTCTGTGACTGAGGAGGAAATATGCTAAAACTCACTCAGGTGTTGTGTGCAAAGTGTTTGCAGACTTCTGATAACATTGGCTGGAAATAAAAAGGTCAGATAGGAAAGCAGATTTGGAGTCTCTACCAGTGAGATCACTGAAGCCATGATATTGGATCAGGACAACCAGAGTCGGGCTAGAGAAGGTACAGAAATGAGAGAAAAGGAATGGGGAGCGAAATGGTCAGAAGAGATAGCTGCACACCTGTGTGTGTGTGCACACGTGTGTGCTAGGGCTGCCATAACAGACAGCTACAAACCAAGCAACTCAAACAAGGGAAGTGTATCGTCTTGCGGTTCTGGAGGCTGCAATCAGGTGTCTACAGGGCCACTTCCTTCTGGAGATCCTGAGGGAGGATCTGTTCCAGGGCTCACCCCTGGCTCTGGCACCCTGGTTCCTGGCAGCTCAACTCTAATCTTCACAGGACATCCTCCCTGTGTACAAGTCCATCCCTGTGTCCAAATCTCCTCTTCTTATAAGGACACCAGTGGTCCTGGATTAGAGCTTGCTTTAATGATCTCAGATTTACATCTGTAATAACCCTATTTCAAAATAATTTCATGAGGTACTAGAGATTTGGACTTCAGGATATGAATTCTGGGAGGGTGCAATTCAACCATGACTCTGGGGTGTGTGTGTGTGTGTGTGAGTGCGCGCGTGCTTGAGGAAGAGGGATGGGCACAGAGACAGAGATGAGATAGTTTCAGAAAGTAGGGGAGGGGATGGATGCTGGTATCAAATATTTCCAAAAAGGTTTGCATGGTGGGAAAAGACAGAGAAAGTTTGTACTTTAATTAGTAGACTGTCGCTGTGCTCTTAAACAGTTTTGCAAACACTAAGCATACAGAGGCCCCATTGCAAGGGTTTAAGGACCACTCACTAACCTTAGACTTTTTGTTTCAAAAGCCCTTCCACATCCAATGGGGTGACTGGTCTTCACAGCCTCCTTGGAAGAGAGCGCATTTATGACCCCTCCACAGGTGACGAAGTAGAGGCTCAGAGAGTCTCTCCTGTTGGAAGTCAGAGTAACTCTGCAGTGGACTTTGGACTGCCTGCCCACAGTTCAGGCATTGTTTACTTCTGTTCTTATTTAGTTCTTGAGTCACAAATGTAAATTGTCCAATGTGTTGCAGTGTAAGACAAAAACATGGGTTTTGAAGTCAGTTTGATCAAATAGGGGTAACTTTGGGTAGCTTGTTTTTTTCATTTTTGGTTCTGGGGTTGAGACACATATATACTTTGCAGGGTTGCTGGAGGGCCCTGAGGCACCTCGTAAAACAGTTTTCCTCTCACTATCTCCCTATGTCCAAAGAACACCAGGCCCTGTGTGCTGTAGTCCCTGGAATCCTAGCAATGGGCACAGTTCTGCCTGGGAAGTGCCATGCAAAGGACTGATTCTACCCCTGCCCCCAAGTGACATACCTGTATATTCGGGTGCATTAGGCCAGTTATACAGAACTTACTTTGCTTTTCTCTCCTACCTGAATGTCTGTGGTGTTTAGCAAGTTAAAATGTATCAATTGTAATCACTAATGTTTACAGTCTTTTCTTTCATTTAACAAATAACTCATAGAACATTTTTTGTATGTAAGATATTGTGCCCAGCACTGGGGAAACAGAAGTTTGTAAGGCAGAGGGTTAAAGTGAGACTGGTTCACTGTGGGAAGCCTTGGTGCAGGCAGCATCCCTGACCTAGGTGCCCAAGGACTTCAGTTTGAGTTTCAACTGTATGATTTCCCCGTCAGCTGGGTGACTCTGGGTTAATGACTGAACTTCTCTGAGCCCTAGTTTCATCTTCCATAAAACAGTAATAAGATTACTTCAACTTCACCTTCTTTATTGCAGTCATAGCTGCTCCAATTTTATAACATTATTTTACATACTGGATTTGAAGAGATAGGTCTAAGGCTCTTGTATTTACACTGCTGCCCCAGGGAATGTTCTGCTGTGAATGCTGTCCTAATTACTGACCGGCTTTGACATGCACTTTGCTACATCTTGGCTTTACATGCATATATTCTAGCAGAATTGGGGGCTGGGGATGTGGCTCAGGGGTAGAGCACTTGCCTGGCAGATGTGAGGCCATGGGGCCCTGAGTTTGATCCCTAGTACCCTCCTCACTCATAAAAAGGTAGTTAGATTTTCAAACATTACCTATATAAAGAAGAGTTTTCCAAAATGGCCAAGTGTATGGGGACGAGGAGTTGGAGGGGGAGGGGGGATGAATTGTGGAAAAGTTGGCTATAAACTCCAAAGCCTGCGGGGCCAGGAATGTCAGTGAAGTGTGGAGGTGGTGAGGTTGTGTGTGGCTCCCTGGTGTGTACAGGATCTGACTGGAGGGGGCGACTGCTACTCAGTTCTCACAGAAATTCTTACAGAATGTGGAATGTGCACTTAGTGCTATAGGGTCTTAACGTCATTTCACCGAAAATAAAGGATCTGGATTTCTTTGTAAATCCTTCTAGTTTTTAAGTCCTGGTTTTATTTTTTTGTGGTATGAAGCATGCAGACATGCCTGCAGGCTGCAATCAATCACTGATACCAGGTTGCAACTTTAACAGGAAAAGAACCTGCATTTTTGGAGCCAGAAGTGCTGCGAGTATTAGCTGTGGGGATGACCTCAGGCAGGTTATTTAACCTCTCTCTGACTCAGTTTCTCCATCTGAAAAAGTGAGGATTCTACTGACTCTTTCTAGTGCAGCAGTGAGAAAGTGTATGTTGAACCTAGCACAAGGCAACTTAATTTGAAAACAGGCAAAAGGAATAGTCCAACAAAAAATCAAATAGTTAATAAGCACATGGAAAGAATGACAACATCACTAACCACTAGAAAAATGCAAGCTAAAACCCCAATTAGATCCTACTCCATAGTGAACAGAGTACATATAATCGAAACATCGAATAATAAATGGTGGGAAAGTGGAGAAACCGGAATATGCAATATGTAATTGTTTCAAATATTCTAGTGAAAATATAAAATCATACAGCCAGTTTGGAAAATGATTTGGCAGTTTCTTAAACAGTTAAACATTAATTTACCATATAACCCACATTTCCACTCATAGGTATGTGTTCATGTGAAGACATATCCCCAAAAGACTTCTTCAGGAATGTTTGTTGAAGCATTATTTATAGAACCTGAATAAGTGGAAACAATTCAAATGTCATGTACTGAGGAAAGGATACACATAATGTAGTCTGTCTGTCTATCTATCTATCTAGAAGAATAAAAAGTGATGAAATACTGGTAATGCTAGAATATGGATGAACTTCAAAAATACTATGCTAGTTAAAATAAGCTAGATTTAAAAGATCACATACTATATAATTTTAAGTGTCCAGAAAAGCAAATCTACAGAGGCAGAAAGCAGATTGGTGGTTTCCTGGAGCTGGGAGTGGAAACAGGATGGACTACAAATAGACACAGGGATCTTTTTGGTATAATAGAAATGTTCTAAAAGTAGATTGTGTTGATAGTTGCCAAACTCAGTACATTTACTAAGATCTTAGAATTGTACACATACAAATCTGTACATTTTATGGTATGTAGATTATGCCTCAATAGAGCTTAAAAGAAAAACAAAAACAAACCTAGCCTGGCATATAGTAATTAATTAATACATGCAATGTGCTCTTTTCTCCCATAAGTACAGAGAAGAAAAATTGCATTACAAATAAGAAATCAGGCCTGAAGTTGAATCCTAGTCTTTCCATTTTCTAGCTGCGTGTCTTTGGAAACATTACTTCACCTAAGGCTCAGCCTCTTCATTCTGAAACTGAAAATACTAGTAGCTATCTCATGGAATTATTATTTTTTTAAGAACCAAAGGATCATGCCACCAGGTGTGTAACCTATAGTATGTCACAATGACTGACAGTGACAATGTCTTTCTGATGCTTTACCTCCTGTCTGCTCATTTCTCTGCTTTAACAACAGTGATTTTAAGAGTTCCTCTTCCTCTTGCCATCCTGCCTCATGCCCTGGGATTTTCTCTACAGCATTTGGCAGTCTATAGGTTTGCCAAATAGACTGGGCTTGGAATACTGCTTAGCATTATCTGACCATGGGTTGCTAGCCACTTATATGAGAGTGTCACCTGGAGGTAGATAAGCAACTTTAATAACACTCAACGCGTTAACATGCGTACTCTGTTGTACATACTTACATCTGGGAAGTGCAGCGTCCTTTTACAGATGCTATCAAATGGCTTCTACCGCATGTCTGTCAGGTACAGAGCAAGGGTCCAGAAGACAGCCTCTTTTTGCAGACTGATAAAGTGATGCATGGAGAATTGGAGAGATTTGCAGGAATTGCCTGGCGAACTGATGGAGGGAGGTGACTGATGGGGATGGAGGGCTCACACACTCACATCCCGAGGGCATGCAGTCCGTGAATGATCTTGATGTGAGAAACCAGAGCTCTTTCCATCTGCCTTTCATTTCTCCTCACTGTGGAGAGGCCTGGGACTTGTCTGCTTTTTTTTTTTTCATCTTAACACAAACAGCAGTGTGAGCGTCAAGGTCCTGTGGACATTAGGGAGCGGTAGAGACTGTGGTCCATTAGGGAGTGATAGAGGGTCCAGTCTCCTTTTAAAGCAAGCAACCATTCATCACCCCATCCTGTTGTTTCCATGTTGGAATGGGGCTCAGAGTGATGGGACCAACATTATGCTTCTGTAGAAGATGTTAGACAACCAGGTTTTGGTGTAAAATCTCCTGAGTTTTAAATATTATCGTTGTTGTTGTTGGTGGTGGTTTGTGTGTGTGTGTGCGTGTGTGTGTGCACATGCATGCTGGGGATTGAACCCAGGGCCTCAAACATACTAGGCAAGTGCTCTAACATTGAGCTATACCCCAATCCTTTTTGTTTTGTTTTCAGACAGGGTCTTGCTAAGTTTCCCTGGCTTAGCTTTGAACTTGCAATCCTCCTTCCACAGCCTCCTGAATAGTTGGGATTACAAGAGTGTGCTACCATGCCCAACTGCTTAAAAAAAAAATTGTTAACCAAATAAAATATATCTACTGACTGAACATGACCCAGATCTAACCTCTATTCTCCTGTAATCTTCTATATCTATTATGAATGTTCAAACAGACACTGAAAGGAGCCCTTAAGGATGTAATGAAGGAGATTCTTACATTGAGTAAAGGGTGGGCTGGATTATTATTGAGGTTTCTTCCTTTTTTATTTTTTTTCCTTTTTTTCTTATCACATTAGAGGATTGGAAGTAGTATCATGCTCAGGGATATAGCCACATCTTGGTTGTCCCGAGCATGCAATGTCACTGGTAGCATTTCATATGTCTGTTATAATGCGTATGTGAGAATCACATCAATGTCCCTTCAATGGCATGCCACATTTCACAATGATTCCAGATTTTAAAGGAGGTTGTTATTAGCTGTGAAACTCAGAAGAACCTTGAAGATTCTGTGCCAGTTGGAGAACTCTGAGCTCTAAATCCTGTTCTGAATGCAGGTGCTGCTCGTCTTTCCCTCATAGTAAGGAGAATTTTATAAGGAGAGAACATCAGCTGGTTTGACATATTCTTTGCTGACACACACTCACTCCTGGTTTCAGAATCTTCCAAGCCAACTTTGCAAAATAGAGAAGAACTTAAGTGGAAATAAAGTATTCCCCACCCTCTGTTGCTTGGAGATAGATGGGTTATAAAGGTTTAAAACTGAACATGAGATTTGCAGTTTACAAGAGGATTGCCTATCACCTTTGGTCATGTGTGTGTGTGTGTGTGTGTGTGTGTGTGTGAGTGAGAGAGAGTCAGTGTTTTGTTACTGTAACCAACATACCTAACAAAAGCAACTTAGGAAAGGAAAGACTTACTTTGACTCAGTTTCAGAGGATTCAGTCCAAGGTTGGCTGGCTCCATTGCAGATACATCATTGCAGAAAGGCATGGTGGAGGAAAGCAATCAGCTCATGGCAGCCAGGAAGTGAGGAGTGGCAGGGGGACAGGGGAAAGGGATAGAGAATATATAAACCGTTCCAAGGCACAATCTCAGTGTTTAGCTTCCTCCAACTAAGTCCCATTCCCAGTAGTCTATTCAGCCATCAATGGATGAATCCACCAATAAGATTAGAACCCTCATGATCTAACCACTTCCCCAAATCTCTTCTCAGCCTATCAGCACATAAAAAGCTCCACCTGTGAGCACATAAAATTTGGGGGGATATTCCAGATCCAAATGATGTGTGTGTGTGTGTGTGTGTGTGTATGTGTGTGTCTTTTAAAGGAGGCTTATGCTCGACCTCCTTCCCAGCACTGTTACTAGGCCTCCTAGACAACTACTGTGTGTTTGTTCTTATAAACCTTGAATCAATCTCTCTCTCTCTCTCTCTCTCTCTCTCTCTTTCTTGCTCCACACACACACACACACACACACACACACACACACACATAATTTTTAAAATCAGAAGTCTGTAAAGTTGTTTAATAACTGGCATGGGCTAAAGCTTTGAATCCTCCTTCCTTCCCTCCAGTGTGCATCCACTGTTCATTTGTTTTTTTGTGTTTTTTTGTTTTTCATTCTTTTTTTTTTTTTTTCATCTTTAAGGCTAAGGGTTGTTCTGTGTTTGCATAGCTTTGCAGTCAGCCAGTGATGCCTGGACAGAGATTTTATTCAAACATTTCAAACTAGTAAGGCATCCTTGGAGCTTTGTGGGTAGAACAGCACATTAAAAGTTCAGATGTTTTCCAAAGCTGCTCTGAATTTCTCCCCTGCCCTTTCTTGTGAGCTGTGCACATGCTTTTAGCCTCAAGATCAGCAGGAGTGTGTGTAGGGCTCTAGCCATATGAGCAGCCTCAGTCAGGGGTATGCTTGTCCCAGACAAGTGGAGCCTCCCCCACCTCCCAGGCAGCCTCGAGGACCATTGCTTCCACTGAAAACATCTCTGAGCTTGGAGGAGATCTCCTGTTCTTTCAAATCCTGTGAGTTTTCTTCTCCTTGGCAGAGAAGTTGTCTTCAGATTCTGCCCTCTTAGTACTTCAATGTCAACTAAAGCCTAAGGGTGAGTGGAATTGGGGGCTGTTCCAGGCAAGAATTCAACAGAGTCCCATTATTTTGGGCTGAAGTTTAAGACTTCAAGAGATTCAAGAATAATTGTTTCTCAGATGTTCTGTGCTATTGGCTAATGTCCAGACCTGGAGAATTGGTTGATTTTGTTAGTTTTGTCCAGACTTATAAATGTTTTGAAGGGAGAGGATTTGCGCATCTGCTCACGTGGTCATTGTCAAAACTTGTAATAGATTATGGTATATACAGAAAATGGAATACCAGCTAGCCACCGAAAAAGATGACTTAGGTCTATATTGGTGTGCTGTGCACTTACGAAGGCCTAGACAGTTCACCAAGGTGAGAATGATAGTGGGATTTAAGGTAACTTTTATTCTCTTTGCATATTTCTGTATTGCTTGAATTTTCTATGTGTGCATTATATATATATATATATATTTTAAAAAGAAACATGATTGTATCTACTTAAATGAAGAAGGGAGGGAGGGAGGGAGAGCAAGAGGGGAAGAGAAGAAGGAGAGAAGACCCAAGCTTGCTGTGGGGCTGACAGCCTGCTTAGGAATGCTTGTTATTTGGATCAGCCTTCTGAAGGCACACACCTGGGCTTACAGAATTGACAGGAGTGCCATCAGCTTCATATAACATTGTCCTTTGCCACGATAAGAATGTCCTCCTTCTCCCATTACATTAAGGGCAGGATCTGCAGTTGGAAGGACCTCCTCTAAACCTCCTTTTCTCTCATACCCTGCATCCTATCTGTCATTAAGTGCTGTTCTCTCTTTATCTTAAATAACCAGCCTCAGCCTCTCTGGGCCTGTTGGTACCTCCTGCCTTCAAGTCTCAGCCTCCTTCCCATCACCTAGACAACTACTGTGTGTTTAGTCTTATAAAACTTGAATCTCATCCTTTAGTCTTTCTACAATGTAACTCTGACAATATCATCCCCTAGCTTAAAAGCCTTAAGTAGATAGTGAAGTCATCAGTTTTGAATTTGGCCTCTAGGCTCTTGGGGACCATGTCATGGTTAAGGCACCAATTCCTGGAGTTCATATCCCAGTTTTTTTTCTTGCTTGCTCCATAATCTTCAGCAAATCACTTTATCTCTTCAGATTTCTTTTCTGTGAAATGGGAGTGAGGATAACATTTACATGTATGATTATGAGAAGATGAAATGAACACACACACACACACACACATGCACACGCACACACACTGAGAGCAAGATCTGGCCCTCAGTAAGATTCAATAGATGTTAGCTTTTATTATTGCTTCTCTTCTATAATTCCTCAGGATTTACCCTTTAGGCAGCTACAATGTAAGTTTTTCTAAAGCATTTTGGTCTTCTTAAATTTTGTGATTCCAAATAATGCTGTCCTGTTACCTAAAATGCAATGCCCAAGCCCTTGTCTTCTCTACCTTGAGGCATCCTTACTTCCAGAGATAAAAAACAAATCCCTTTACTCCTGTTCTCAGGCTGCTCTGTGCATGTGTTCATGAATATGCATTGTGAGTGTCTATTTACAAGCATTTCCTCTACATTGGATTTGAGCTCCCTAAGGAAAAGACCTTGCTATGTTTATCAAAATGTCCATTAAGTGCCTAGTGAAGAGTTGTATTTCTTAGTGGATGACAATAAGAGAGAGAAGACTCCCTTCTTGGAGACTCCAAGAGCACTGTGGAACATTTTCACTTGCATCTCTTCTTCCTTCCTGGACAGTAGCCTCTTCTAATGGTGGGCAGTGGATTCTTCTGCATTGCTGACATTGCTTGGCCTAGGGCTGTAGCTACGCCTTACATTTGCTCAGTGCTGTACATACACTGATTATGGCACTTCCTGTTTGTACCCTGTTTAGTTGTGCAGGTGACTTTGGAAAAAGAGTGTATCTTTTTCCAAAGGCAAGATACACTCTTTTTCCAAAGGCAAGAGCTGTCTTGTTCCTTTGTCTTCTAATCTCACAGTATATATTAATGACATAACAGAAAAAGCACTGTGCTGATATTGGTAGGAGTCTCAGGACGTGGGCAGTCCACGCACACACTCTTTTGTAGTCTTTCTCTTTTTATTCTGGTAACTGTGCCCTAAATTATTTGAAGCCTACAGGACTTCAAATAATTCAAGTGATACAACTTTGTACACATTCGTATTGAGGTGCAAATGCTATGCTTGGATTCTAAGAGCATGACTGGGTTTCAGTGAGCCAGTTAGAAAGCACAGAAGGGAAACTTACTCTGCTGAGGCATGATGTGTGTATGTCTGGCTGCTCCCAGAACTGAGCCCTCTGCACTCCAGTTATGAAAAGTCACCGCGAGCATCTGCCTCGTGGAGAAGGCATCCCTGAATGGTTACATGCACAGCATCTCCCCATATTCTCCACCCCTTTCCCTGCTCTGTTTTCACTTGTTCTGCTTAATTGTAGCCCTGCATTATTCTGTTTGTTTATTCCTTTCCTTCTTTAATATACATTTATTTCATTAGAACATCAGCCCCATGAGGGTGGGGCCTGACTCTTCTGGGCATAACTGCATCCTAAGCTTCTATAACAACAAGGGGTACATGGTTTTCTTATCCAGAACAGCCAGAGGTAACAATGCACTGCCTTGCTGTACTCTTAAACTTGCTGGAACTCACTAAAGCAAGTAAGTCCTTACCCCTCTGAGAATGCTCACAGAGCTTTCTATAACCTACAGAGGGTATGATGACCTCACTCCCTCTGCCCACCCTGTGGCCCTTGCTGCTGCAGCACCTGCCTGTGGCAGAAGAAATGGTGATACTGATTCAGCTCAGACCACACACCCTCATATTTATACTTACCATCACCTCACAGAGACCACAGTGGCAATAACACTTGTTCTGCTTCCTTCATGTTTGAAAGCTCTGTTTCCCAGTGGAAGACATCCTTAAGAAAAATAAAGCACCTGCTTTTATTTCCTCCTTCAGAACTAGGAAATTAGTCTTTTGCAGATGGAAAGAAATTCTCTAAACAGATTGAAGTGTCCTGCAGTGTGAAGTCTAGCTTCTGTGCTTACCTCTGCCTTTGCCAGCTGTGTGCATGGACAAATGACCTGGACATTCTGAGTCTTAATCTTGTCAGCTAGGGGTAAGATAGGGATAGGAGTAAGAGTGGCTTTCTGGCCGAGTTCACAGGATGAGTTAGCCCCAGACCTGCTTGGAAGAGTCAGTGTTCCCATAGTCCACTCCACATGGAGTCCATCGCAGGATGCACCAGCTGCCATGTACCCTGGGTTTTACCCATCTCCTCACTTCCTGCAGCTGTGTACCATGGGGATCCCTAATGAGGAGGCCGACAGTCCACAGGCACCATAACATTAGGTGTGCAGGATGGGGAGTTTTTACATGGCATACACTAATGTAACTGTTTCTCAACATAGAAAAGTGGCAACACCCCAGCAATGTCACTCAGTGCCCCTCAATAAACACCCCACAGGCATCCACTATTACTATTCAGATGAGGAGTTTCATATGTTCTTCTAAATGGAACAATCAGCATATGCTCTTTGTTTATGGATTCTTTTAGGCTATGGCGGTGGATGAACTCGATGGGATTCATTCCAAGTATACATGTATTGTAGTTCCCACTAATCCCTTGATGTAAGCCCTTAGAGTGAGCCAGGCACTATCCGAAGTAGATTGCATATGTTATTTCCTTTAATTCTTCACACTACCCTAGGGTAGGGACTAGGATGTATCTTCCTTCCAAGGATAAGGCACAGAGAAGTTAAGTAATTTGCCACAAATCCCAGAGATATCAAGTAATGGAGATGGAGTTCTCATTGAGCTCTGGTTCTACAGCTTGAGCTCCCCAGCGAGAGCAAGAGCTCGACATGCTCTTAGGATTAGATGAAACCAGGTGTGCTCTCATCTTTATACAGAAGGTTACAGATTTTCATGTGTCAATTCACAAAGAGTCTGTATGGGAGGTCTCAGGGTCATCAGAACATGCCATCTCCTTTGCCTGGTTGTCAGGGCTTCTCACCACATGTGCCTGCGTACAGTGGTCTCTCCTTGCTAGCCAGTTCCTGCAGAGATCTGGGATCCAGATCTGCTCCTTTATAGCCTCCACAGGAGGCTGCTTCCTCTGGGTCTTGTGTGAAAGACTATGCTGCTCAACATGGTCTTCTTTCTCCTTCTGGGATGTGATCTTTGATGAAGGAATCAGACACAGCTCTGCCTAATGTGGCTACCATCCCATCTCAGCTTGTGGGGGCTTCTAAGGAAACACTAGTGCTGTAGGTATTTCTCCCTGTGGTATGCAGGCTGACCTGCTATCCTGCACCCTCTGGTCTTGCCATGTTCCTCTGGTGATAAATGAGCCCCTGTCTAGAGTGAGCTTGTGGGTGGAGTAGCCATGGGCAGAGTTCTGGAGACCATCTGGATGTGGAATGAGAGTTTAGACTTTGAACAGTCCAAGCCTGATGCCTGGGCTGACCAGAATTGCCCCCAACTTAATAGACTCTTCTCTCCTGTAAATTTATCCTCTGAATTCATATCTCCACTCTATATAGCTTTCCTTCTAAACACAGTATTTATGCCTTTTCCCCCTAGGCTCTGAATTAATCCATTACATTTGGATAAGATGTAGACAATGGTAAATGCCCCCTTGCAGGCTAGAGAATTAAATAGATAATCTGAGCTCTTTTTGGATCTGTGCCTCAGTGCATAAGATGATTGGTAAGAGGCTTTGGCCTTCCTTCTTCAATGCAAATGACAAAAATAAGGAAAATCAAAAAGCAATGGTGGTTGGATGTTTTTGAATCTTGGCATTGCAGCCACTAGTTTAGGCAAAATATGGCTTTTCATTTAAACCCAGGGGCTGTTGTCCCCTAATGCCCTCGCACAATCAAGAAAGATCAGCATTAGCACTAATCACACAATTGATTCCTACCCAGTGTAAGTTCCACACAATAAACTGTGCCTTGCTCATCCCTGTATCCCCAGTGCCCATAAGTATTAGCTCATAATAAGCATTTAATAAATATTCCTCCAATGTTCACAGAGTTGCTAATTAGCAATATAAAAGTAATTTAGAAACAGAGTTGTTGCAATGTAGTAGAAAGATCATGGGCTAAAAAGATGATCCAAACCACTGTCCCTGGTGAGTTATAAAGGCTCTGCCAGATTTGGTTCTGGATTCCAGCAACTCAGAGTTTACATGATCCAGGTGATCAAGCTCTGGATCTGCCTTCTCCCATGAGCCAGTCCACGTGCCTAGAACACTCTCAATTTTAAGCTGTCTCCTTTTCTATACAGCACTCACACAAGGTGCACTAGGGTGCTGTTGCCCATGCCTCTTGGGGCTGGTCACCCAGATCTAGTGTCTGGACCTTAGTGGACCCACAGAGGAGGAAGCCACCCCAGATCTGGTGTCTGGATCCTACTGGACCCACGGAAGGGGAAGCCACGAATCTTCATAGAGAAGCAGGGGCCTGCTGTTAACTGCCATTTCCTTGTGCTGGCCTCAGCATGATCTCCAAGAGCACAGTGTACACAAAATTATAATGTTATCACACGGACTGGTGCCTACGGCGAGGACAGCCACTTAGGAAGGCGCACACCAGGGGCAGGAAGGCACAAAGGCCATTCTGAGACTGCAGTCACATATATTTATATTTTTAGCAGAGGGGGGCTGAAATACAATTTCAATGAAGATTGCATTATGGATTATTGCTTGAGAAAGCTTTGGCAAAGGACTAAGGAGAGTCTTTCTTTCCCAGAGGGGGCTTTTTCCTCAGCAGGGGTGGAGGGAAATGGAAGGGAAAGAAGGAAGGGCTGCTGTTTCTATTTTCTGAAGATGACTTGGGATGCTGTAGTGATAATATGTGATGGTTTCTTAAGCAAATCTCCACATGCCTCTGTGTGTGTGTGTGTGTGTGTGTGTGTGTGTGTGTCTTATTTGAATAGCTCAGAACCTGTTTGTCAGGCAGAGCAGATGCTCTCTCTCCCATTTTACACACATGGGGGCCAAAACTTAAAGAAGATAAATGACCCTGCCCACATAATTAGCTAGTAGCATTATCAAGTTCAAATTCTTCCACATAGCTCACCAGGCCTTGTTGTTCTAACTCCTGCTTATCACTCCAGTCTCCTCTTTCACCAGGAGTTTCTTCTCAGTCTAAACTCCTTGCAAAGTCCACCTGCAGGTCCTCTCTCTCTATTTTTTCTTATTTCTGCATTTTGCACATACTGTTCCTTCCCATGCAGCCTGCCCTCTCCCGCAACTGTTTTTTATCTGTCTTTCTGGTTTTGCTTCATACAGAAAATCTTCCCTGACCTCTCAATACTGAATCCCCCACCCTGTCTTATGATGTCATGCACCCTGAACTCACCTCCATCTTAGCACTTCATATTGAAATTGTCTGTTAGCTCCTCTGTCCTTTGCACTAGACTGAGCCTCCTTGGGGGAAAATTAACATCTCTAAATTGTTCCATTGACTCTACAAGAGAGTAAGGATTGGAGCTGTGGGAAGTAAAAACTAAGGGTCTAGTATGCTCTGAGAATTTAGCTACACTTGAAGCATGCCCCGACCAACAAAGTCTAAGGTACACGGCCATGTCATCCACCTCAAGGCAACTTGGAAGCCACTTTTCTGCCACCTCTGAGTGTTCTGGTTTCACTCCTCCACTTGACATGCTGCTTAGAACCCAATCATTTAGCTTCCTTTGAGCCTCAGTTTTCTCATAGAAAAGTGGGGAAGGAGATGCTGGATAAAGTGAGATAAGAGTAGTAAAGTATATTAGAATGCATAAATAGCACAAAAGAACTTTGCTAGTATGCAAAAATCTCCAAGATGCTACTGAAAAGTGAGTGCTATGGTCCTATTTGTGCAAAAAATAAATGCAAAACACAGAGTGCTCTTATATGCTTTTTACAAACTCTGAGAATTGGACTTCAAGAAATCTTGTCTTCCTCATCAGATGACAGGCGGAACATGAAAAGCCAAATTCATAAACAGAAAAAAATTTTACTCTTGGGAGACATTATATTCATTCTCAAATTGAAGAATTTCAAATACCACCAAGAGTGTTAGTTTGAAAGTGGTGTTGCTTGTGAACCTATCACCAGTGAAATCATTTATGGAATGTGCCCACAGAGCCCCACTCTGTGCTGAACACCTGCAGTGTGTCTGGGGTCGTTTCAGCCCTCTTGGCTGCTGGTTCTTCCTCTCCAGTGCCAGTCCTGTATCTGCCACCATGTCTTTGCTCATTCTGAGAAACTAGCCTCAACGTTCATGGCAGTTGCTATTGTTGGCATTTTGGACTGGATCATTCTTTGTTGGGGGCGTCCATCTGTGCATTGTACGACATTGTTCAACATCCCTGTCATCTATACACCAAATTCCTGGAGCAACCCCCTACTTGTAACAATTAAGATTGTCTGCAGATATTGCCAGAGATCCTCTAGAGGGAAAATCACCCCTAGTTTAGAGCTAGAGGCCCAGGGGCTAGGTGTGCACATGTTCCATCCTGGTAGCAGTGGTTCCTTCCCACAGCAGCAGCTAACCCAGGCTGCTCTTTTCAGCTCTTGCAGACACAGCTTTGTCACACCTCAGGGAGAGCTGTCCCTGCTGGCCAGCAGCCCCTCCTCAGAGGTCTGGTCCTTAGGGGCCTCCTCTGAACTCAGACCTCATCCCTAGCTGGGTAGCACCCCTCTTCAAAGACCTGGGTTTCAGACCATTCGCTGATGGGAGGCTTCTTGGAATTGCTATGCTCATAATAGCTTAGAGTTTCATTGGATCTCCATGACTTAGCCAATAATTTATACCTCTTTAATAGATTTTTATATTATGGCAAAGTAACTGAGGTAGTTATTTTCCCCCGTTTGACTAACACAATATTCTTTTCCCCCTCTCCTCCTTTCTCTTTGCTTTCCCTTTGCTTCTTCTCTACTCAAAAGCTTCCACTGTCTTTTAGGGCTCTGACAAATATCACCCTTTGCTGTTGCTTTGCTGAACTCTGCCAGGCAGTGTCAGTACCTACCTTTAGCACCCTAGCTCTTGGTATGGAGCTCTTCACCTGCGATAGGCCCTGTGAGTCTTGGTTTTTCCTGCCAGATTATAAGCTCTTGCCTGTAGAAACTGCATGGCATTCCTTTCTGCATCCCTAGCACAGCGAATGAATGGAGAACTGTATGAGGCAGAACAGTTTCAGGCCTGGTCTGGTGGTATATCTACCCCCTCCTAGTTTCTGCTTGGATTGCATTTACAGTGAGAGGAAGGGAAACCTTGACAGATGAGGCTGTAGAGGTGGGTAGGATATAAATTTTGGATGCTCCCAAGAACCAAGAATGTGCAGCACTCTTGGGGTGAAGTCCTGGTCCTGGCCAGGCAGAGGGAGTGGTATCACCAGAGGTTGACTTGGTGAGGGAAGAGCCCTTAGCATGCTGGAGGAGAAGCTGGTGGTGGAGCCATCTTGGAACTTCTGTGTGCTCTGCACCCAAGAGGAGGGGTGGGCACAAAGAGCAAGGCTCTCACAGTCCTGACAGCTCTATTCTGTAGGAAACAGATTCTTTTTGTGGAGAGAGATGAATACTTTCTGCTATAGACAATGGAGACCAAAAGGAGGTGAGAACAGGAAAGAATAGGAACATAACAATCATCCCACCTTACAGTTCCAGGGTGAATGGTTCAGCTTCAGCTTTTCTTTTTCTTTTTTTGTTTAATTATCACAGAGTTTTTCAGATTTCGATGTATTTTTTAAGATATGAAAGATAATAACGAAACTGTCTATTTTGGCTTTTAAGCAGACTCGTGTGGCAGGGCCAATAGTGATGTGCAGAATTCAGCTAAGTTCTGTTCCAGGAGGGAATAAGAGTCCATTATAGTTCTTAAAGAAAGACAGCACAGCAGCTGGGGTGCGACCTGCACATCATCATCTGTGAGATGCAGATAATGATATTGGCCTTCCTTTATGTTCCAGGGTGTTTGGGAAAATCAAGAAAGATGAAGTGTGGAAGTGCATTGTGAATCATTAAGTGCCCATCAAACCCATCGCTCATCCAGCAAACATGTGTTCAACTTGTCCTGCATTATGACAGAAATATTGTCAGGTACCTGGGGTACAGACACCAATAAGACACAGTTTCTGTCTTTCAGAGCTGTAGATGGACAGACAAGCTTTGACAAAGACACTTGCCCTGCCACAGGAGGAGGTTAACTTGCTTTATATGGCATTGTTATTGTTATTACCTTTAGTAAATGGGCTTTGTTGCTAATGGCCACTAAGTTAATATTTTTGTTTTTTCTAAAAAACAACAACAACAAAAAAGGTTTTAGAGGCAATAGATGCAATGCCCTGTGGTCAGAAGGTTTGGGCTTTGAAGATAAAGGATGAATTTTCAGGTTCATGCTCTGCCACCTGATGACTGTGAATGTGGGCAATCCACTGCTCTCATCTTTACATGACTCCTTCTATCTAACCCAGAAAGTTCCTAGGAAAACTATCAGCTAACAGATGTTAAAGTGCTTTTGAAACTGTGACTTAGTGCTTAGAGGCTGTAGATCATTTCTTAAGAATAATAGGACAGCCAGGCCTCCTGGTGGTTCAGCCTGTAGCCTTAGCTATGTGAGAGGGTAGAGGCAGAGGATCACAAGTTCAAGGTCAGTGTGGGCAAATTAGTGAAACCTTGTCTCAAAAAAAAAAAAAAAAGAATAGGGGAAATTGGCAATATTGTCATTCATTGTTAGTACCAGGAGTGGCTTTTTAAATAGCCAGGGAAATGGGAACTTAAATGTATAGTAAGGAAATAGTGTATTTTGATGCTGAATACACATCAGCATGACAGAGCCCGTGGAATCCTAAGGACTGTGATTGGCATCCTTCTCCGCATGGAAAGGAGCCGGAGAGAGATTTTCATGCATATTCCTAAGGTACCAGGTAGTGTTTAGAAGAGCTAGGAGTTGGCCAAGAGGAAACCTTGTGCTTGATGTGGCAAAGGTGACATCATCTTCCAACTTCACTTCCCTCTCTCATGCCCCATGGCTTGTTTAGAAATATAGATTCACTGTGATATTTTTCTTTATCTTCTCTCAGTAAGAAAATTATTGGAGTAAGGATCTTTTTATTTTAGCCTCTCTCTTTTTAATCAGTGCATTATAGTTGTACATAATAGTGGGGTTCATTTGCTCCAATTCAGTTCCCAGTACTTCCTTTTTCTCTCTCCTCCTCCCTCCCTCTGTTCCCTTTCCTCAATAGAGTAGGGATCTTCATAGGCAAATACTTGCCCAAGAATTGGTCCCTCACATACATGTATAGGAATCCAGAGATGATGAAAATCACCTTACAATGCAGTGGGTATCGTAGGTCCCTCTCTGGGCCCGTGAGGGTTTCCCTTCCTATGGGCATTCTTGCTAGTGTGTTGCGGGGTAATATGCAAATGAGTACAAAAGTTCAGACTGTATCTTATTTTTATGTGATGCAGTCTATTTTCGTCTCTCTCCCTTGACCCTTTCACATTTTGAATTAATTTTACTCATTTCCTGATTTCCTTTCCTTTGCAGATTCCTTGCCCTTTGCCTGAGACATGTTTCTATTTTTTAAATCTCTGATGAAGATTGGCTTGTTCTTCAGAACCTGCTCAAGAAACCCTTTGCCCCACAGAGTTGGTTGTTTCCTTCTTTGCTCCAATAATGTTCCTCCTGCCACTGTTTTTCCAGTGTTTGCTTGTCTGTCTTCCTGACCAGAATGAACCCTTTGGGGAATGAGCTGCAAATCATTTCCTTTTTAATCTTCATTGTCTAGCAGATGCTTTGCACATAGTGGGCATTCAGGAACCATTTCCTGAATGAATATACGAATGAACGAAGGAGCCTGCGAGGTGGTGTTCCATCCAGGGTGCGTAGACTCAGGGGAGCTGATGCCATGGTGGTCCTCCAAGCAACATTTTCTTCCATACAAATTATCAAGATAATTGCTACTGGGGCTGGGGTTGTAGCTCAGCGGGTAGAGCGCTTGCCTCGCATGCGTGAGGCCCTGAGTTCCATCCTCAGCACCACATACAAAGCAATAAAATAAAGACATTGTGTGCATTTACAACTAAAAAAAAATTTAAAAAAAAGATAATTGCTACTTTTGATTGAATTAGAGAGATGTGCTTATTTACAACTATGGTCTTCTTATTCCAGAGTTGGTGATTCTTTAGCATGGGCTTGTTTGGGACAGAGAGGTCAGCCTCCTGCCCCCGCCCCCACTTTTTTTTTTTTTTTTTTACATCATATGTCTTTGTATTTTACCTGAAAGCAAATTCACTGCCTTGGAGAGTATGAGTCCATGAAGAAATCCCTTTGGGCAACTTGCCACTTTTTATCTGTGCTCCTTTTTCCATTTTGGCCTGTCATCAGGTTATTTTGGGGAAAGTGCTACTCGGCAGGGGGGGAAACATGACTATGAACAGGGGATGGGAAAAAAGCTGTGAGGGTGCCTTGCTCAGCCAAAGGAGACATGTCCCTACCTGCTGCATCCTCTAATTTGGTGCTTGCTTTGGGGTTTTATAGTAGAGAGTGTAAACCTAAGACTTTGGCTTTTAGAGGTTTGGAGGTGGAGCCAGGCATAGCTGGGCTCAATCTTGGTCCTGCAGCCTCCTGGCTGTTAAGCATCAGTAACTTTATTAACCTTTCTGCAGTTCTCATTCTTCACCACTAAAATGGGGATGCTACCACTTACTTTGCAGAGATTCAGAAAGCTCAGGGATGATGCATTTGAAAAGCCTTCAATAAAATGGAGGCTAACATGGCCATTGGCTCTCCCCCTTGTTTTTGAGTACTTCTAAAAATTTACCCTGAACAGTATTTAACCTTCCTTTGTGGCTCAAAGCATCACCAGCAAGCAATCAACTTAATATCCCTATAAAAGGACTTGTTTCTATTTCTGTTATCCCTTACATTTACTACCTTGATTTTAAAATGAAATTGTGGTGCTTCCAGATGAATCCTATATTTATCAGGAGAAGCCAGCAAAAGGGATGATGCAGGCGGGGTGGGGA
>CM053400.1:42549417-42576772 GCA_028644305.1 Xerus rutilus | reverse complement strand
AGTCATAATTATGTGATAATAATAAGCACCTTCCTCTCCTTTTTGGAGGCAGCAAACATTGGAATCTCTTGCTCATGTCTATTGATTCATAAAACTTATAATTCTTGGTGCTTACTATCTGCTGACCAGAAAAGGACAGAAAATAATAAGTAGACAAATAGGATGTTTTTAGTTTGTGAAGAGAGCTGTGAAGAAAATAAAAGAGGTGATGTAATGGAGAGTGAGCGGTGGGGCTGTTAATGTCATTGGGCAACCCCGGGGAGAACCGTTGGTGGAGTTGTTATTTAATCTGAGATCCTGGTGACAAGAAGTAGCAGCCACGTGAGGGAAGAGCATTCCAGGTAGTGGATCCCTTCACACCTCAGCTGACACAGGGGGATCATGATCTGTGGATCAGAAGGAAGCTTAGTGGGCCAAAAGTCAGATGCAGGGCATACCTGATGACATCAGAAAGGCGGGTAGAAAACAAATCATGAAGGACTTTAAAAGCCAAGATAGAATTGTTCTAAAACAATGAAAAGCCATCAGCAGGTTTAAGCAGGGAAATTGTCTCATTTGATGTCTGCTACGTGGAATACACAGTTTGCCTGAGAGAATGGGAGAGACCCGTTAGAAGAAATACAGTCGTTTTTGGCAATTGGCTGCTGCAGACTGGACTCAGGCATGTGTGACTAGTGATGGTATCAGGAGGTTGCAGATGGGAGGTCAGACTGCAGAAAAGTTTGCCCAGAGATTGGGAGTCTTACTTGGGTAAATGTGAGACCGTTTTGCAGACTTGAACTTGATGACTCTAATTCTTTCTCTGGCATCTGAGCTTTGACTTCTATTTATCATTAGGAGTAAAAGTAGAGGTGGCTTTCTTTGGCATTTTCAGACTTGGCCTTTTTGTTGCCAGCTATAGTGTGTCTCAGTGAAAGATCATGGGCTTTGCAGTGAGTCAGACCTGGGTTGGCATCCTTACTCCAACACTTATAAGAAGGCTGACTGGATAGTATTTTTTTATATTAAAATATTTTAATCAAAATTTTATTGGTTCTTTTTAGTTATATATGACAGTAGAATTATTGTATTATTATCCAATATAATTATTATATATTATTGTACAATTATAATGTATAATTTTACAAGCATGGAATATATCTTATTCTAGTTAGGACCCCATTCTTATGGATGCACATGATGATGGAATTCACTATGGTGTATTTTATATAAGTACATAGGAAAACTATTTCAGATTAATTCCACTGTCTTTCCTTTTCCTATCCCCCCTCCCTTCCCTTTGTCTAATTTACTGAATATCTATTCTTACCCTCTCCCCCCTTACTGTGGGTTAGGTTCAACCTATCAGTGAAAACATTCTACCTTTGGTTTTTTGGGGTCTTCACTTAGCATGATAGTCTCCAGGTCCATCCATTTACTTGCAAATGTTATATAGTTGTTCTTCTTCATGACTATGTAATACTCCATTGTGTGTCTATACCATATTTCTTTATCTAGTCATCTGTTGAAGGACATCTAGGTTTGTTAGTTAATTGTTAACTAGTTAATTTGTTAGTTAATTGTTAGTTAATTGCTTAGCTATTGTGAATTGAGCCGCTATAAACATTGATGTGGCTGCATCACTTTAGTATGCTGATTTAAAATCCTTTGGATGTAAGCTGAGAAGTGGGATAGTTAGGTCAAATGGTGGTTCCATTCCTAGTTTGTTGATGAATCTCCATATGCTTTCCAGAATGACTGCACCAATTTTCAGTCTCACCAGACTGCAAATTGTAAGAGTGTACTTTTTCCCCCCACATCCTCACCAACATTTATTGTTACTTGTATTCTTGATAATTGCCATTCTGACAGGAGTGAGATGAAATCTCAGTGCAGTTTTTTAAAAGACATTTTTAGTAGTAGATGGACACAATACCCTTATTCTATCCATTTATTTTTATGTGGTGCTGAGGATCTAAACCAGTGCCTCATACATGCTAGGCAAGTGTCTACTACTGAGCCCTAGCCCCTCAGTGTAGTTTTAATTTGCATTTATCTTATTGCTAGATATGTTGAACTTTTTTTGTATATTTATTGACCATTTGTATTTCTTTTTCTGAGAAGTGTCTTCAGTTCCTTTGCTCATTTATTGATTGGGTTATTTGGTTTTTTGGTGCTAAGTTTTTTGAGTTCTTTATATGTCCTGGAAATTAATGTTCTACCTGAGGTACAAGTGACAAAGGTTTTCTCCCATTCTCATAGGTTTTCTCTTCATGCTCTTGATTTTTTCCTTTGCTGTAAAGGAGCTTTTTATTTTGATGCCATCCCACTTATTATTTATTTTACTTCTTGTGCTTCACGAGTCTTGTTAAGGAAGTCAGTCCCTGAGTCAATATGTTGGAGTGTTGTGCCTACATTTTCTTTGAGTACGTGCAGTGTTTCTGGTTTAATTTCTAGTTTATTCAATATGTCCAATCCTCTGTTTCCTTGGCAGAAAGATGGACTTAATAATAATGCCTACTTCTTGTGAGTTTGTACTAATGTATGAAATATCTAGTGCATAGTAGACTTTCAATAAAAGTTATTTGCTTTGGGTGTGTTGCCAGAAGTGGGAATATTGGCTCATCTGGTCCTTCCATTTTTAATTTCTTGAAGACCCTCCATAGTGTTTTCCATAAGGGCTGTAACAATTTACCTTCCCAATAGTGTACAGTTTCTCTTTTCTCTATACCCTCGCCAACACTAACAGGTGTGAGGCGGTCCCGTGTCTTTTGCTTCATCACTCACAGTAACCCAGACATGGAAATGACCTGAATGTTCATTGAAGAATGAATGGATAAACAAAGTGTGACCCACAGCCCTCCTCCTGTGAGCACACAAACACGCATCCCACATACAATGGAAGATGATTTAGCTATAAAGAGAAGGAAATCCTGCCATTGGCAGTGAGATGGATGAACCTGGAGGATATTATGCCAACCAGAAACTGAAAGATAAATAGGACATGATCTCACTTCTATCTAGAATCTAAAAAAAAAAAAAAGTAGAATACATAGAAACAGCAGCATGATGGCTACTAAGGCTAGGGAGGGGAGGGAGTGGGGAGACGTGAGTCAAAGTGTACCAACTTCCAAGTCTGAATAAGTCTAGCGATCTAATGTAACACATGAGAGCTATATTTCATTATAATATATACTGAAAATTTTTCGAGAGTAGATTTTTAGGTACTTTATACACATACTCCCCTCGACACACATATAACAATACGCAATAATTACATGAGGTGATGGATGTGTTAATTTGTTTGTAGTAATCACTTTACTATGTACATGTGTATCAAAACATGTACAGCTTAAATCCATTACAATGAAATGAGTGAAAAATAAGGAATGGTATTTGACTTTGACTCGGAGCCAGCTCTTTTAACCCTCTGCCTTCCTAGCCTGGAAACGGCTGCCAGATGCCTCTGCTTAAACTCCTTGTACCTGCCACGCACACGTCGGTGGAAACACTGAGTCAGGAGGTGGAGGTAGATGGGGTTTCTATTACCTCCCTTCCTTGAGCACTCTTTGACAGTGGATAAGCTCTTTCCCTCTCTGGGCTTCGACCACCTCCTCTGTACAATGGGGAAACTGGGCTGGCCAGTCTGAGTAGCTCCAATAGAAGTGACATGACTTCATTTGATGCCAGTAGTAATTCTAATAAACAAGGTATCGCCATCAGTTATTGAGCATGCACTGTGGGCCTGACGGTGTGCCACATGCCTGATCTACATCACTGCATTTAATCTTTAGGGCTTTTCTGGAAGGGGGTACTGTTATTGTTTGTGTTTTACAGAAGAGATACAGAGTCACTAAAGTGAAACATGATACCTTGCTGATAACAGCAGCCAGACTCTGCACAGTTCAGTTCTGCAGAACTCTTTGGGAGTTCCCAACATGCCAGGCACTTCACAAGGTGCTGCTGTTGCAAGCAGGACATTGCCCTGGGAAAGCCCGAGATCTCAGCAGAAGACATGCTGCAATCTCACTCTGTCATCCTCCTATAGGACGGCTTGTCCTGAGGAAAACTTCTGCAGAGGGATTGCTTGGTATATGAAGCTGGCTTGGGCTGCTTCCTTTTGCAGAGCACTAGGGCTTTCTGAATTTAGCAAGTACAGAAGGTCTTGTCTCCCTGCCACATTCCCATGCCCCATTCTGCAGCCTGCCCATCCCCGTCTCTTCTTGTGTTCTTTGTCAGTCGTGCTTATTTTTCATTCTTTACAGTTTTTCTTCCTTTATTTTGCTTTTTTTTTTTCTGTATTGGTTACAGAAGGCTCATTAAGAAGTGTTGTCAGGAGACAGGGGAACAGCCACAAAGGCCTTTGTCTTTCCCAGGCCTGTTTGTGGACAGGATGAAGAGGTTGCCTGGCCTACTGTCACAGGAATCAGGACCATCCTGTTGTCTCTCAGGCTCTGCTAATTCCTGATGGGTGACCCCAGGCATATCCCCTAACCTGGCTGAGCCTGTAATTCTTTCCTGTAGGATGCCGATGTGGGTAGAATCAGAGATTTGGGGTTTACATCTTAGATTTACTAGCTGTGTGACCTAGTGCAAGTCACTTAACCTCAGTTTTTGTTTATGTAAAATGAGGTCATACACAAGGGTTGTTATGAAGATTAAGTTACATAATCCATGTAAGGTGCTTGGCGCCATGCCTGGTGTATCATAAGCCCTCCATAAATCTTAGCTACTAGTAATGACCATGCTGGTTAGCAAACTTAATGGATATAAAAGCATTTTGCAAAATGTAAAGCATTGTACATGTGTTAGTTATTACTGTAGTTTGGTGAATGATTGTTATTTTGAAATAAGGGAGAAGGGACTTTTGATAATTTTTCCTTGCCAAGTCATTTTTTTAAAAAAAATTGGGTTTTATATTTATCTCCCTCAATAAAATGCTATTAATATTATATGAATTCCTTCCAGGGCATTATTGTTCCTGAATCTGGGGCATCAAAGGCCATCCCATGCCTTTATATACACAGAAATGGGAAATCAGCCAAAAGGCTGTGTAATTTCATTTTACCCTTTTACTTTTCTCATTGGACTTGGTAGTTCCCATCTAAATGAACTGAGTGGCTGAGCTTTGAATTCTTTCATCAATAGCTCCAGCAAGACAGCGTACATTGTGATTAAAATGCAAGAAATAAAAGTGCAACTGAATGGAAGGAAAGAATTAAGTGGGGGGAAAAAGCAGAAAGGAAAAGCAACGCCCTGTCGAGACATCATTCTATTTGTGTGGTGAAAATCTGGCTGCGTGCAAAAATACACATAAAGATACACAGGGGAAACCCTGTGATAGGAAGCATCTGGGTCAGGGGGTTGTTATCTTTTGTTTTGAAACTTGGAATCTTACTTGAGGAAGGCAAGTAAAGTGAAACCTTCTGAAATGTCGGTTTTAGAGGGAAATAATAATAGCTTATAGGACAGCTGTGTTATTTCAGGCTCTTATTCTAGGTAGTTTTTGTGTTCCAGGGAACAGGATTTTGACCTGCTTTATATTGGATCTATCCAGTAATAAACACTGTTATTGCGTGCCTCCTCTGCCAGGGCCTCCTAGCACCATAGCCGCCAGCCTCCAGCTGTGTGAAACAGCTTTGGATGCAGCGGTCTCAGGACTGTCTAACCAGACACCACCTTCACAGTGAAGAACTCCTAGTGGTAAACATTTCAGGAAGGCCCCAGAAACAAAGCAGTTATCAGCTGATTTGCACTGAATACCTGCTGGTATGTGGAATGATCTTTTGAAATATTTTATGCTGGTTTAAGAATGCACCAGTGGGTTTGGCTGTAGCTCAGAGGTAGAGAGCTTGCCTAGCACATGTGAGACACTGGGTCAATCCTCAGCACCACATATAAATAAACAAAATAAAGGTATTGTGTCCAATCACAACTAAAAATATTTTTTAAAAGATGCACTAGTGAGGTAGGAAGCTGGCCAGTTCTGTATATACCCCTCATCTCCCTTCTTTATTTTTTTAGAAATATGTATTTATTTTTGGTGCTGAGGTTTGAACCTAGAGGCACTTTACCAGTGACCCACATCTCCAGCCCTTTTTATTTTTTATTTTGAGACAGGATCTCACTAAGTTGCTTAAGCCCTCACTAAGTTATTGAGGCTGACCTCAAACTTGCAATCCTCCTGCCTCAGCCTCCAGAGTCACTGGGATTACAGGTGTGCGCCACTGTGCCCAGCCTCATCTCCCTTCTTGAGTAAATGCTTTCTCAGGCATTTTGTTTTCTACTTCAGATAATAATTACCAGCGTGTGAAGCAGGAGCTGCATTAATTAAACACATTTATTCAATAAGACCCTTACTATTTGTGTGTGTGTGTGTGTGTGTGTGTGTATTTTGTGCCAGGTGCAAATAATTCCCTGATCCTACCCTTAAAGCAGTGATCCTCAAACTCTCAGTATGCTTGAGAATGTTCTGGAGTCCTTTTTAAAACTCAGATTGCTGGCCTCTACTCCCAGAGTTCTTGACTCAGGGGACCTGGCTGGGAACAGTGACACTCTGCATTTCCAGTGAGTTCTCCATGTGATGCTGATGCTAAGGCACAGGGACTGCCTTGAGAATGGCTGTCCTGGGAACTCCTGGTGCACACAGTGAGGAATACAGACAATTATATTTTATACAAATCAGATAAGAAGCATTAAAATGGAGGCATAAAAAAAAGCTTCTGGCCACAGAGAGAAAGGAGTAATTGACATACTGTAGGGAAATTGGGGAAGATGGAGAGGGGGAGCCTTTGAGCAAGGCCTTGAAGTGTGAGAAGGAATTAGGCAGGTGATAAAAGCTGCAGAAGGAAGTTTTCATGAAAGACAGAAGGTCGGGGGACAGAAGAAGATGCTCAAAGGTTACCTGCTCCTCCTTTTCTTCCTTACCCCTGGGGGAAATGGCAGGGGTGAGGGAGCACAAAGGGTTAGATCCAAGGAAATCTCCTGTTCCTTTTTATTGAAAAGCTCTGATTTCAACTCTCCTGGGGGCCAGGAATGAGACTGCAATTTTAATGGCAGTGCCCATATCCCCTGGATCAAGAATGAAGAGAATCCATTTCCTGCAGAAACAAAAACACCATCACTCAGTCCCCCAGGGAAGCTCAAAGAAATTAAAAATGGAATTAACAGTTCATCTGGAAACTCTCTTTTTAAAAATCATATGCTTAGCTCACTGTTCCATGAAAACTGTTTCTGAAACACCCACTTAATGCTGCTGGCACCGCAGTCTTGTTTCATCCTCCTCTGACTGAGGGACAAAGGGCAGCCAATGGCAGGCGGCTAAGTATGGTGCAGCAGGCACTTGGCAGGGGAGATGAAGACAGTGAGGGCATGACCCTGACGCCCCTGGGGACAAGCCAGCTGTGTGAGGAAGTTCCATAGCCACCTGGGGCAGGGGTGAGGCCCACAGAGGAGGCTCCCTGAGCAGTGGCCATAGCATTGGCTTTGGAAGGCTGTTTCAAATTTGGACAGAGACAGAGACTGGAGAGCCAACCAACAAAGACATGGTGATTGACAAGGGCCTGTCATGTTTTGAGAATGAGTAGCATTGTGTCTGGCTGGAGTTGTGTAAAACCCAGCAAGAAAGCCATCAAGGAAGCATGGTGGAAGGTTCTTTCTCTAGTTCAAAAGAAGTATTTATAATTCTCTGTTACATCACACCTCTGTGCAAGCTGTTCCCTCTGTGTAGAACACTGTTCCTCACCATCTCCAGCTCCTAGTTGTACTTCAAAACTCAAAGCAGCTGTCATTTCCTTTGGGAAGCTGTGTTTATCAGCTTTTCATCCCTGTGAGAAAAATACCTGACATAAATAACTTAAAAGAAAAAGAATTTATTTTGGCTCACATTTTCAGTTAAAAAAAAACAAACTGGCTCCATGGCTTGTGGCCTGAGGTGAGGCCAAACATGATGGCAGAAGAATTTGGCAGAGGAAAATTGCTCAGCTATGGCAGCCAGGAAGCAGAGAGAGAGTATAAGGAAGGGGCTGGGGACAAGGCATGCCTTCAGTGACCACTTCTTCCAACAAGTCCCCATCTCCTGCAGCTCCCACCACCTCCCAGTTGTCTATTCAGCTGTCAGTGGATTAATCCACAGATGACATCAGAGGCCTCATGATCCAAATACTTCCCAAAGCCCCACCTCTGCACATTGCTGCATTGGGGACAAACACATGAGACTTTGGGGAATTCCAGATCCAAACTATAGCCGAAACCCTTCATGATTGTTTTAGGCTGACTTTCCTGATCCTCCACCAGCCTTCTGTGGTACCTTGTATGCCTTCTAGCATGTTCTCCAAACACTGCCCTGGAACTATCTACTGATGCTCCTCTACTTACAGTGGGGTTATGTTCTTATAAACCCATCAAAGTTGAAAATATTATAAGTTGAGAACACACTTAATCCACCTAACCCACTAAACATAGCTCAGCAACACAGTGTATTGTGGACCTTCAGTTGTTTCCCCTGGAGTCTCCTGGCTAACTGGGAGCTGAGGCTCCAGTTAGTTCTCCTGTGAACTCCTGAGGGGCTAGTGGCAAAACTGGAGGTATGGCCTCTGGGCAGAAGAAACTGGGCATGGTCCTTTCTATTTCCATGCTTTTCAAGTTCATTGTAACCCTTTAAGTGCCAGAATGTCATTTAAACCATGGAGGGAGTCAAGGGCTTCAAATGCCAGCTCTTGTCAAGCACATAGATCCCCTGATCACAGTTCTGCCTCCTGCAAGCTCTGCCAAGTATGACACTTCCTTCCAATGTCAGTGCTAAAGCTACCCTAGGACATGTGGCTACAGTGCTGAACACCTGAGGAAGTTAGAGAGTATGATTTCTCTATTGAGGGTCACATGGCATCTTAACCAGATAATGAAATTTGCCTTTATAAAGAAAGACTTGGGAGGCAAGAGGGATGGAGCTGTCCATTATTAAATATTGGGGAAAAAGGATGCTCAGTTTATGGATTTGGGGTGAAAAGTGGTAGTTAATCTTTCAGATGTACAAAATATGCCATCACAGGAGTCTCTGAGGTATCTACCTTGCAAGGACTCTTGAGAAGAAGAGACATGACCATCCTTATTCCATTATAAGGATTCCAAGATCATATTTAATGGCATAGTTTCCACTCATTGAGCATCTGTTATGTACTGAACATTTTTTATGTATTAGCTCACTCAGTTCCAAAAACATCCCTATAAATTACTGTGTTGTATCTGGGCCCAGTGGCACACACCTATAATCCCAGTGGCTCAGGAGGCTAAGGCAGAAGGATCGCAAGTTCAAAGTCAGCCTCAGAAATTTAGTGAAGCCCTAAGCAACTCAGAGAGACCCTGTCTCTACATACAATGCAAAGAAAAGGATGTGGCTCAGTGATAAGCCTCCTGGGTTCAATCCCCAGTAATGTCCCCCCAAATATTACTGTGTTGCTCCCACTATACAGATGTTTGAAAGTAATTAAGTCGTTTGCCTAAGGACCCACATCTAAGAAGTGGAATGGCCAGATTAAAATCAAATAAAGCCTAGTGGCAAGGTTTAGGTTCTTCTCAGACCTTTTATTCATAGTATATTATTTAGTAAATGTCATGGATGACAGAAAACAATTATGTATTTTGGTTGTATTGGCAGTAGGGAGCCTCTGAAGCATCTTGAGGGGAGGGGAGATGATGAAATAGTGGTTTTGGAAGGAAAACCTCAAGGTTATGTTCAGGTGGGATAGTAGAGAGTTGTTGCCTGTCACCCAGAAAGAGAAATGAAGTAGAGGCTATGAGATCTGGAGTTACTCAGTATTACCAGGGTCTTGCTCAGGGAAAAGTTGAAAATGATATTCCCAGTTGGTGGAGTTCAAGGTAAGGGAGATAGTATCCCTATGGGGAAGGCCCAGCCAAGCAGCAGCCCTTTATCCCTCTGTCTACCCACCCACCCACACATCATCTATCCAACCTCTGCAGTGTCTTTCACATTCTCTTCCTTTCTCTTTCTCACCAGCACCTCCTCATTCAATTCTCATTCCCTTTTCTCTAAAGGAGGCTCAATCCTTACCCTCTTAAATCATCTTCTTCTCTCAAGCTTTCATGCCTCTCACCACCAGATTGAGGATCTTGAAGCATAGATCTTATTTGCACTACCATGCTACTCAGAAATTTCCAGGGCTTCTCCATCACTTATGGGGTTGAGGTCATGGGCCACAGCTCAGTGCTCCATCACCTCAGCCCACTCATTCTTTCCTGAGACTGGCCTGTGCTTCCCTGCTTCTGCATCTTTGTTCAAGCCATCTCAGCTAAAGGCCTGAGAAGTTCAATTGATTAAGCACCAGGGACACAGGTTCCAGGGCAAATTTTATGATTACTACGTGACCTTCGGCAAGTGATTAAAGGTGTCTAAGGATCCATTTCCTTATCTAAAACAATGGACTTAGAGAAGATGTACCTCTTGTAAGATTGTAGTCTTACAGTTCTGTGACTCCCTGGGGTAGAAAAATATATGTATTTTTAAACTGATCTTAAAAAATAGATGTTGACATACAAGTGTTTAGTTTTGCTGTTTTCTGAGACCAAAGCAGACAAACACACATAGTTCCTGAATCTCAGTTCTGTGTACTCCCCACCATTCTGCCCTGTCTGTTCTCTGTCACCTCTCCATACCATCCTCAGTTCCTGGAGGCAACAGTGATTTCTATTTGTTATCTATAGCTGGTGAGGCAGCTTGGCTTCAGGTCCAGATAGATCTGGTATCATGGATTCTCCACGCATTTGTGATATGTGGTAAGTTACTTACTTCTCAGGCCCTCTCTCCTGTCAAATGCTGTCATTTATTCCTGGTAGTGAGGATCAATGTGGACAGCCACATTAGGAAGTTACGGGTCTTGATAACTCTGGTAAATGGAAGTCCCCCCTCCCAAATTCTGCCCTGTGCAGGAAAGCTTCAGTCGCCTTGTAGGTGTCCAGAAAGCACTTGTTGGATCCAGTGTATTAGAATTCCATCAGGCCTCTAAATTTTACTTGCTCTGAAGCTAATGCTTCGATCCATTGCCAGCAGAATAGGAGATGCAAATGAAACTTTGGAAAGAACTTCCGTGTGTTATAAATCTGGTACTTTAAGAGCCTGCTGTGAATAGTGCTATCTCAGTTTTTTGGTCTTATATGTGCAATTTTAATGCAGACCTGGGTTTATGAGTCCACTGGACACTGTCCTTCTGGCATCTGATATGCTGTGGATGTGAGGCTGAAGGACATGAGATGTGAGGGACATATGAAAGCACTCAGGCAGCATGGGGAGAGACCTTGGCCCTAGAGCAAGTGGGGACTAAGTTACTTGTCTCACTTGAAGTGTTAGAAAGAAAAATAGGTGGCGGGTGGGAAGGTGAAGAGTACCCCTGCCCATAGCAGTCTTGCATATGGCGGCTCATATATTTACCTTGATTTCTGCTGTCTGGGGCACTAATACCAGGGGACTTTTAGTTCCAAATGACCTGCTCTTGAATCAATTATCTGAGAACTGGGCATGGCTATGTTCTACAGTGACATCAAATACTCATGTTGCCTTGTTCTTCCTTTTCTTCCCCCTCAGCAAACACTTTGTCGCAGTGATCTGAACATAGGTGACTGGTCTCTTGTGGTCTTGATATTTCTGCCATCCAGCACTGCATTTTACACATGAGCACACTGAACCTCTGAGAGGGTGTCTGATTGGCTCAGGATTACACAGGGGGCTGTTGCAGAGTGAGGATAGCAACCGAGGGGTCCTGACTCCAATGGCAGCTCTCTTGGTGTTCCATGGTGTATGACTATTGACTGCCTTCCCAAAGGGCTGGGGTGGAGACAAAGCATGCTGAAAGCACTTCCTGCCTACCCCAGGATGTCTCCTCTGGATTCCTTAACAGTGTCCAAAATTTTTACATCACATATTTCCTTTAGTTGAAGGCAGCATTACCTAAAGTAGGCTCATTTGATACTCCATAAACCCAAAGGGGTCTATGGCCAAAAGGGACTGAGAAACATTGCAAAAATTTATTTTTCATTTTTAGACTCAGTACATAGTAGCTAGTCAAGTCCTCAGTAAAGGTATCTCATTGACTTTTGTTATCCTATTTCTTAAATTGATCTCCCTATAGAACAGCACACTCAGTGGTTCACCTATTGACTCCTAAAGATACCTCACAGAAATGGGTTCCTGGAATGCATGTTGGTAAATTGGTTAAGTCCTCTAACATCCTCATTAATGCATAGGTTTTACATTAGAGATCACAGTAACTGTAGAACTTCACAGGTGTAGAGTTCTTTAACCTTCATTATCATTTTTTTTTAAATTTATAACAATAGTCCCATCTGGGAGAAAATGTGTTGTCCTCAACAAAAAGTAGAGACTTGGAGACTTGATAGGACTGAAGGCTTGAGATGAGATTGGAGTGCAGGTTGTGAGGGTGCACGTGTTTCATGCAGTCTTCCTGGCCTCTTCTCCACGTGAAGCCAGCTTCCTGGCCCATCTCTACGACCAGGAGCTCTGTCTCCTAGGGTTTGATTCAGTAACACACTTTCATTTTCCATTCTACCTGCTAGGTCATAAATGTACACTCCAAGGTCATAAGAGGTGATAAGAGGTGAGGCTTTTGGAAAGTGATTAGCTCATGCTGATTTAGCCCTCATTGGGCTCTTATAATAGAGATGTCTTAGAAGTCTCTATTAATGCTCTAGTATAAGGGCATTCATCCCATCCATCTCTTTCTGGCCCTTCCACCCCTTGCACCAAGTGAAGGTATAGTACTTGTTTCTTCCTCCATATGAGGTATGGCAAGAAGGCACCATCTTGAAAGTCGAGAGCAGTTGGCCCCTTGATCTTGTACTCCTCAGCCTCCAAAGCAGTAAGAAATAAATTTGTATTATTTATAAATTACCAAGCCTAAGGTATTTTGTTATAGCAGCATGAATAAACCAAGATACTACCTTATGTGACAAGTAAAGATAATGAGGCTCAGAAAGGGGAAGTGATGGCCTGAGGTCACATAGCTAGTTAGTCGTGGAACAAGAAGCAGAGCCCTAAAGTTCTGAGAAGCCTTTTGAAAATGAGGATCCTGTGTGCCTTGGGAGTGGGAAATTAAGCCTGCAAACAAGGGCAGAGATGGAGAAGAAGAAACTCAAATGCCTCAAGATAAATTTGGTGATGTTGCTCACTATCAGTCCTAGAAAAACTTATTGTACTGACTGATTCCCTCAAGCCAGCCAGCCTGCAGGACCCAGAAGCTGCAAGCAGCTGAATTAAAATAGAATTTAGCAGAGTGACTCATGCTTATGCTGAGGGTCCTCACTTGTGCAGTGGCTTCATTTGAAAAAATGGGCTAATTGAATGAGGATAAAAGGTCTCTGAGCAACCAAAAAATATCAGTCAATTCCTTGATCAATTACTAAATAAACAAATCAATGAGAGATATAAGTGTGAAACACTTACCATACATAGGCCTGGAGACCCACTGGCAGGCAGTGGCAAGACAGGGCTTCTATCCTCAGTGTGGGAGAGGACCGTGGGAGCAAATGAAGATAGGATTCTGTGCAGAGGTTACAAAAGAGAATCCAAAGTGTTGCAGGGTCTCCAAGGAGGGACAACCAAATTAGACAGGTCAGGCCAAGCATTAGCAAGGAAGTCCTGGAGATTGCAGTTCTAGAATGGTGTTTTGAAGTATGCATAGAAGTTCATGGGGTGAAGAAGCAGTAAGTGAAGGAAATGGAGACTCTGTATAAAAGAATAGAGGCATAAAGTAGCATGATGTTAAGCAAGCAGGGGTATAAGATGCCTGGTGGGAAAAAGGAAATGTAGAGAATAAGAAAATCATTGTGCAACTAGACCAGAAAGCCCTGATGTGCCAAAATAGGCAATTTCCCAAAGTGTGACATCTTAGATGCTGAGAATCAGAAATGGAAGAACCAGACAGACAAATGTTCAGTTTTTAAGAGATAACATTGAATCATGATCTGTCAGTTTTTTATAGGTAAATAGAGATGTGCCCAAGAAAATATAAGCTCATGGGAATGTACAAAAGAATTCCCAAAAAGAACTTTGAATTGAAGGTCAGGAAATTGAGCCTACATTATTAAAGGCAGGAGGATCACAGCTCATGTCCAAGTTATGCTAATCTGTTGTAATTATATCATCCTTGAGGATACGAACTGCTACTTCCATCTCCTGTTACTCTGGCACTAGCCAAGACAATGTAACCAGGAGCCCACCGGGAGCTACATGTAGACCACATGTCTGGAATAGCCATTCCAGAGTCTCCTACATGTGGTGCTGGGGTAGTTCTTAAAGTAGCAGTGCACCCCATATGCACTACCCTGCATATGTATGTGTAACCCTGTCACACAGTCACTGCTGCCAAGAAAACAAGAAGCTAGATGTTCCTCCAGGGGAGGCAGGATGGATTGATCCGGGTTATGCTTCTCTCACAAATGGCAGGCAGATCCTCACAGATCCCTATTTATATGACAGAGAAAAGAGAGAGACCATCTACTTGTAAGACCAATATTTTGAAAAAAATGAGCTCTTTCCAAATGAGGAGTCATGGTAGGACTATGTGTTGCTTTCTTTTTGCTCTGGAAGGCTCATGGGTTCAAGCTGAACCTCAAGGAGCTTCTCCCAGCCTGGGTCTGCCTGGGAGGAGTCCAGGGGGCTGGCTTGCTGGGGAGGGAGAGAAGTAAGAAGGAGCTGCTGTATTCCCTTCTGCACTTCCTGTTACCCAGTGGGAATCTTGGCCCGGGCCTAGCAAAGGGGAATATCAGGCAGCCCTGCCAGGCTGCAGCTTTGAGTCCTTTTCTTTCTGCATAGCATGTTCTGTGGGAACACGCCAGATTGACTTCACGCCAGGACCAAATCAATCTGATGC
Organism: Xerus rutilus; assembly: GCA_028644305.1. Taxonomy (NCBI): domain Eukaryota; kingdom Metazoa; phylum Chordata; class Mammalia; order Rodentia; family Sciuridae; genus Xerus; species Xerus rutilus. Next base: position 42,561,893 of record CM053400.1, on the reverse strand, counting down.
GCAAAAACTCTTTTTTCATAGAGATGCAGAATGTCAGAGGGTGGAACTGGTCTTAGATAATGGAGTCCAGAGTTCCCTGAGCTTCCTGCCTGCTCCCTCCCTGTGTCCCTTCTGTGTTGACAGCCTGTCCCTTCCCTCCCAGAGCCTGTTGTAGAGATTATAGGTTGTTCACTGACCTCCCCAAAGCTTGGACTGGGTGGCACTGTCTGCTGAAGGGCTCCGATCCATAAAGTGGCTGACGGTTCCCGACCCATCACCTCAGAGAGATCAGCAGAGAAGAATGCACTGAAAATCCTTCAAATTATCAAATGATATATAAATATTATGGCTACCATTATCACTGGTGTCATTGTGCTCTTTTCACAGAGATTTCTTTAAAAAAAAATGAAAGAAACTTGCACAACCTAAGAATTGAAGCCACACAAAGTATGCTGGAATTCAAATGCAGCTAAACCAAAGTTCATGATTTTTTACAATATGCTGATTAAAAAGCAAACAAATGAATAGGCAAAACCATCTAGCACAATGAACTCATTCTTAATCCTGATGAATCTCTGTGCTGTTTGTTTCAAGGCTATTGCATTTTCTCTTCAATGTGCCTTCAAAAATTAATATTTCAGTCAACACAACCCCCTAGTACAATGCTTCATTTTATACTAATTTATAGCTCCTCTCTTTTGTCACCACATAAACATACAAGAGAAATGAGAAAACCAGATCTTGAATCCTGTTTGATTAAAATAGAATAGTAGTAATGATAATTATTGTGAACAATCACAGGAGAACCTAGAACCAGATCTGTTTCAACCACACTGCTTCATAAAACAGCAGACACCACCTTCTTTCTAACCACTTGTATGTGCTGGGTGGGTTGCTAATTACTTTATGCATGGTCACACAACCTTCAGTACCCTCTCTTAATTGCTCCTGTTTTATAGATAAGGAAAATAAGGCTCAGAAAGGCAAAGCCACTTGCCTAAGGAAGCACAGCTTATAAGCAGCAGGTCATATCGGACTCCACAGTTCATGTTCTTAAACTACTATTCTAGGCTGCTTCCTTGTATAAAATGTAAAACTCCAAGAAGTCAAATATCTAATACTTAGTCTTTTATCTGATGTTTCTTCATAGGTAGCTCATTGCTTGTAATTTGTCAAGAATATGCAAATTCTAAGAAGCAGGTACCCCACTATTGTTCAGGTGGACACGTGTCCTGGCAGAGCACCGTTCTGCAGATGTGGGCAGCTTGTCAGTGCCGAGACATGACGCCACCCCTAGTTCATCACTGCATTACAGCCCAGGGTAGCAACTGATGTTGACAGTGATGACTTTGAAAACCTTACTTAAGGAAGCAGTGATGAGAATAACATATTGTAGAAAGAACACTATCTTTCTAGAGATAAGAGTTCAGAATACTGGTGCTTACATCTGTGATTGCTGTTTCCTACATGAGTTCACAAGTCTGGGTAAATATGATCTTGGGCAATATATACAAATTCAAGATGATATATCTATTCTTAGAGCAATCATTTTGTTGCCCTGTTTATGTATATTCCAAAATCTTATTGTCACAGGATGGTGCCACATAAACACACACACACACACACACACACACACACACATAATCTATGTACGTATGTAAATTCACAGTAACTGAGATGCTGAGATGACAAGTTACCATGAAAACCTAGATGTTTATACTACATGTTTTAAAATAGTCTATACCATTTCTCTCACTCATGTGGTACTCATAACACTGTCTTACCAAGGTGTGTGTGTATGTATGTGTCTGCATGTGGCTTTATATAGGAGAGTGGGTGGGAAAAGAGGGAGCACTGCAGGCATAGACCCCAGCCTTGACTCTACCTAGCTGGGTCACCTTGGGTAGTGTGTTCAACCCTGTAGTCACTCATAGTTTTAGAGGAGCAGCTTATCCTGCATGGGGCCCCACATTTACATAGAGGGAAGGAAAGAAATAATAGGAGCAGAAAGCATCTGCTCTCTGTACCTGCTCCCATGTTCCTCCAAATGACAGAGGCTTACCTGCCTACTGGGTTGCTGGTGGAGATGCCCCAGGTCAGGCCCTCCAGGAGTCATGCTTGCACCTGTTTCCAGGACACATGCATTCTTCACTTGCCTCCATGAAGAAGGTCTCTCTTCAATGGAGTCAGACGGGCACAGTAGGATGCTTCATTCTGGTTGTAGGCTGCCATTTCTCCAGTCAGACTTTGTCAGTAATAAAGTGTAGTTTGATCTCTGACTTTTGTATGCATTTTTCACCTAGTTCTGGACTTGGAGGGGTGGAAACAGCTGGTTATCACCCCTGCATACCACTTCACAGGCTGATGTGACAACTCAAATGAGAACATGGATAATGAGAATCTAGCACATTGTTGGTGACTGTCATGTCTGTCTTCCTCTCTCGTACATGACCACAAAGTAAATATGACCCGGCCTAGGTTTTTATAAATGGCTGTTTCCTGCCCTTCCCTCAGCACTTGGTACATGGTCTCAGACATGAGCTGAATAAGACTTGAATTGTGAACAAGAGTCAGAATGGACCCAAAGCAATTAGTCAAACTTCTTCATTTTCCAGATGGGAAATTTGAGGACCAGAGATACTAAATACCTTGCCTGAGACCACACAGCTCATAAGAGTGCATCTGGGCCCTACGTGGGTCTTGTCACTCGAAATTGTACTGTTTCACAGAACAAAGGGGAACTATGTCTTCTATAGAGGTTAAATTACCAGGCTGCCTAAAACCGGAGAGCTTTGTCAAGGTAAAATGTTTCCATTTTGATAGAAGAATAAGCGAGCTCCTAAAATACTTTTCTTTCGACCTACTTAGCTATTATTCATCTCGCTCGCCCCCGCCCCTATCACCGATTGCTTTAGCTTAGAAAACTCTGCTATGGTTTTTCATTCTATCTGTGGCCCTGGTTTCAAAGATGTTCTCAGGTGAAGCAGGGGCTTAACAAAATGTGCCCCAAGAATGTTTTGGAGACAGTAAAGCCATCCAGTACCTGGACCTTCCCTTTCTGAATATCTTGACATATTCTAACCCTTTTGGGGAAATATGAGGAGAATGCTGGGAACATTCCCATCCTGTGGAGCCTACCTGCTGTCCTGGCCATCACTTGCCCTGTGGTCCCCAGTCATAGGCCAGGTCTGGAGAGTTGTGACTGCCATATTGAGTGTATATTCCTTCTTGCCCTGGAGGGAATTATGTTATGAAGACATGAATTCATTCACCTTGAGACTATCTAGGCAAAATAGAAAGGCATCCTATTTTATATACAAGGAAATAGCACAAAGAGAAATCGAGAGATTTCAAGACTATCTCACTTCTGCCACTCGTTGCGCTTGCTGTCCTTTTTTCCTGGAATATCCTTCCCCACCTTGTTTTCCTGGAAAGCTCATAATTGTTCTGCAAAGCAAGCTCCTGGATGAAATGTATTCCTTCTTTGGCACTGTCCTTGTGATTTCTGTGTTACATCTGCTTCAATATTGAAACTGCTGTACTGTGATTTGTCATTTCTGTGTCTCTATCCTTCAGAAATACATTAATTTTTAATAATGATTGCCAAAGCCCTGCCAGCTCCATATTATAAACAAGAAGGTGAAACTCATAGCAGTTATGTGACTTATTTAAGATCACCTGGCTGGTAAGTCATGGGGCCAATTGTTAGACACAATTCAGCTGGTCTCCAAAGCCCAGTCTCTTTGCCATAGTGTGAAAGTGTCTGATATACCATGAAGGATGCAAATATGAGAATACATCTTACCCTTGACTATCTCCTAATATCAGTAACTGTTTACTCCTATTGATATAACGCTTGATCATTCACAAAGCTCTTTTTCATATATAATCCATTGTTGCATTTGCTTTATATAACAAAGCTTTATAGTTGCAAAATGTAATGCATTACAGTTGAGGGAATGGAGGCTTAAAGAAGGGACTCATTCAGAGTCATCCTACCATTGGGCAGTCAGAAACTTGCAGGAAATGAAACCACATTCAATAAACCCAAATAACTTTCCCACATTGCAATAATTGAACCTGTTCCGCAGTTGGTCTAACGTGCAGTGGTACAGAATCTCCCAATGAAGTGTGCATAGTATGTAGGATACTGTGACTTTCTCTTTGTTTCCAAATGTGACGTACTTTTATTCCTTTGGCTATGATGGGATACAATGAATGTTGGCCCACATCCAAGTGAAGTGAAAGAACCTCAGTCCTCAGAGTGTGATGAAGAAGTCTTGGATGTATATCATACTATTACATAATTTGACTCTGCATCATAGAGTGGAAATTCTCAGCTCTTTCATTTTTCTCCTTATATGTGTAAACACACACCCATGGGAAAACTCTGGTATACGCAGTTCTCCATGTTATAACTTCAACTTGGCCTTGGCCCTTTATTACTCAAGAACAAGGAAGGGAGTAAGAAAGTTAAAATGGTAAGAAAATTCCAAATGTTTTATTTAATTTTAAATACAAATTTTTTTTGCCAAGTTTACTGTCTGAGAGGTAGCAAGCGCTTTTGACACATGTCACAACAGATAGGGACAGGCCTGTCCCGTATGCTACACATACAGAGAACAGGAAGTTACCTGTGGCAGAGCTCCCAGCTGAGTAGGGCCAGTAAACACATACCACTGCCTGTCATTCAAGTCTGGATGCCCTGGTGCTGGCAGTGCAAAGAAGGAATAATGGAGTGTGTTCTGTCGGAGAAAGTCACAAAGTTTTGACAGAGAACTGAATCATCACTTGAACTTACATGGCTGAGTGATTGTTTCCTAGGTAGTAGGGCAAAAGGAGAAAGAAGATGAAGAAACATAAACATTGTAGCACTTTCTCTTGAGCATGGGGAAATGCTGAGCAGCCCTGTTAGAGTAGATATTTTGGAGGAAGCATGTGGGCATGAGGTCTGAAAACTAGAAAGTGCTTAGGTGCCATGCTGTTGGTATTGGATCCCGTAGACAATGGGGAAGACTGGGAGCAGGGGAGTGGCATGACCCAGAAGATTACTCTGACAGCTCTGATCCTACAGCACCAACCATCATAACCTGACAAAGAATCTTGTGACTTTAAGTGGGAACTAGAAGTGCTAGTTGATGAGCTGAGGGAAAAAAAAAAAAATCAAAGATCCCATTTTCCTACCTGTGTCAAGTCAAATAAATGGAGCCAGATAAATGTGGAAAAAAAATCGAGATAGTAGCAAAATTGCCTGGAAGCAGAATGTTTTTCAAAGTCCCTAATGAGGTGTCAGGGAACCTAACGAGATGAAACTCCCTACCCCACACCTAGTTTTTCACACTGTCCTTTTCATCCAGTCATAATTAAGTTGTGAAATTGGAATTATATCCCATCATTAAAGACAGAGGCCCACTTTGCCCAGCTCCTGCTTCCAGGAAGACGGCACCTCGGCCACGTCCCCTCTCCCAGGGCAGCCTCTCTCCTGTGTGCATCCCCTGCCATGGCTGAGGGCAATGGCACCATCGTTTTAGATTTTGATTATGAAGGGCCACGTGGATCCTCCTCATTGATTTTGGTATTGAATTCCGCCATTCTTAGTTAGGAATTATCAGGCAGCTGAAGTTGAAAGGAGAATGTCACAGTCCTTGGTAGTGTCAGCTTGTTAGCAGAGGGGAAGGGTGGATGGAAGAAAGAGGCATCCGCTATAGGCCAGATGCCATGGCTCTCTAGATATGTGGGTTCCCTTTTGGTTCTTCAGGCTGTTTCCATGAAAACTAAGCATCACTCCCAAGTACAGATGTGGACACAGGCTCATGGGGGCCATTAGCCTGATACAAAGTCCCCTAGTAGGGAGGGGAATCCAGGTCAGACTTATTCCAGACCCATGCATTTTTCCTTCCACTATAATAAGTGATGATGATCATGTGTTTATCCCCACAAGCCCACTAAGAGGAGGATCTGATCCACCAACTACCTCTTGCTGCGTGTCTTACAGTTCCCCATGTGCTTTGCTAAGACACTTAGAGGTACTGTTTATTCCTACATAAACCCTTTCAAGGGGCATTTGCTCATTAGAACAGAGTCTAAGCCATTTACCCCAAATCCCAGAGTCAAGAAGAGCAAATTCCACCTCACCACATCACCTCTCAAGTTGTGAACTCCATAAGGTAAAATTCCCTGATCCCAGAGGATGAGGCCAGACTTCAGGTATTGAGGCCTACAGGTGAGGTGAGAGAGCTATTTGGGAGGCATGACTTTATTTTCTTTTCTGAATCCTTGATGTTCGGCAGTGTGAGGGGAAGGCATTCTGGAATGTGCAATTGGGGAAAATGAAGGATGCCAAGAGTGGCTCCACACGGGGAGTGGCTGCGTTAGCCCAAGGTCCCACAAGAGCATGTCTGGTAATCCACTCGCTCACTAAGCAAGAGACTCATGCCTCTTTCCTGCAGAGCTTTTTAAATAACCTTATTGAACAGATTCATAAAGCAATGACTGGAGGTGTGGCTGCCCCTAAGGATGCTTCCTGTGGAGGTTCATGGTCCCGTCCTCAGGCCTGTCTGGCCCCTACCCTGGCCAGGGAGGCTCTGGCCCTTACTTTCTCTGCTCCATCACATCCATCTTGGGACCAAAATGTGAATGTAGGTCTGTGGTGCCGTGTTTGAAACCTTAGGGGCCAGATGTGTGTCAGAAATTTAGAATGTTTCAGATCTGGGAAAGACCATGTGACACATGTATTACTTATTACATTAAACACGTCCTACCAGGCTCGGGTACCACCCATAACCAGACACATTAATATTTCTACTGTAAAATATACAATAAATAATGTAGGACAAATAACACCATAAGCAGCACTCTGCCAGTTTTCAGGTCAGTTTGTGCAAATGGATGAGCTCAGGTCACCTGAAACTCTGTTTCCAAAGTGAGTGAAACATACACAGAAATGCACACACGTACACGTACGTGAAATTGGATCTTCAGAGCATTTTGGATTTTATAATTCAGATAAGAGCATGTAAATATTTCCTCAATATTTACTCATGTTAAGAATGCATCTAACATAACTTTCCTATGTCCATATATGAATACACCACAGTGAATCTCCACATCATGTACAACTGCAAGACTGGGATCCTAATTAGAATAAGATATACTCCATGTTTGTATGAATATGTCAAAATAGACTCTACTGTCATGTATAACTAAAAAGAACAAATTTTAAAAAATTTAAAAAAGGTTGTTCTCATATGGATTAAATGCCTCCTATGTGCTAGGTACCATGGTGAACAGTGTACAAACGTATACTAAGATGTCATAACCTAAGATGACTATACTGCCACTATCTGCCCTTCACAGTCTGGAGCTGTGCAGTGCATTCACGAGCCACTGGCCATGTGCATCTATTTAAATCTACATTAGTTAAATTCAATAAAAATGCAGTTCTTTGGTTAAAACATAAAAAACTTGATATCCCCATGTGACTAATGGCTAGAATTGGACTTTCTTACATACCCAGTGGCTCCCTTATTAGCAAAGAACACATCAATCAGAGCAAAAAGCTCTGCGAGACAGCAGTGGTCTACAGTGTGAATGGCATGGTGGTTATGAGCATAAATTTGGGGCTTCACTGCCCAGCACCATCAGTTGCTAGGAATGTGGCTCTTGCCAATATTCTTTACCTCCTGGCACCTCCTTTTTCCTCCTCTGTAAAAAGAGGATGAAAATAGGCCTCCCTCACACGTGGATGTGAGAATTCGTAAGTTAGTACACAGATAGTACTTACAACAGTGGCTGGCACATGGTTATCTCCTTGCATCTTTTACCTGCTATGACTGTTATTGAAGATGAGCAGAGTCAGGACACAGGAAGATCCACCCTAAGTCCTTGCTTGTGTGCTGAATGTGCAATGGCTTCCGCAGACAGATGTCTTGGTCTCTGCCTGAGCAGCTAAATGAGTCATGAGTGACTGAAGGTGGGGTCTGGAGCGTTGACCTAGAAGCCCAGAGCAAGGACTTGCTGCCTAATGGCCTGGCCTTTAGGGTCTGTCTCAGATGCAGAAGTCCACAGTGAGCTATGGCTATCCTTTATTGATTCCTTGGACCAAGACTCAATTCATATCTCTTACTTCCACTTTGTTCCGTTTTCCTGTTTCTAATCTTAATGTTTTAAAATCAGCCATAATGGGGCTATTGTAAGGCATCGAACCTGCTGTCAGGACTATATATTTGAGATAATACGTTGAAGCTTCATTGATTCTGTGTGACGGCGGTCGAAACAGAAATAAAGTGGAGCTGCTGCTTCCAAGTCACCCAGTGAAGCATTGACTCATTTGGGAAAAAGGTACCAGCCAGAAATGTTGGGATTTACACATGAACAATGCCTATGTGGAAAGCTAGTGTTCTCTGTGGGAACTCCAGGCATGGAGAGACATGGGCTGCTCCCTTCACTCCTGAACCTCACATGTGAACACCCATGTCATACCACTTCAGCTCTCTGAACAGTGTCATCAGCTGCAACATGAGCCAGTAATTCTGACTCTGTCTCCCTCGTATATTATGGAAAGACCAAACAGAAAGTAAAGCAGTCTGTTAATTACAAAGCACTGAGCACACACACACACATCACTTATGAGTACCCACAATGCTTCTGGCAGGAGGGGGATCCTTTGAGATTTAGGAGAGGTAAATAGAAATATCATGGTGTGCATTAGTAACTGGCATTGCTTATTAAATGACAATGATCATTTTTGCGTCTGTGGCATATAGAGAATGTTGTAAGTATATGTTATTTCTATAGACTGATGGATGAACTGACCATTTTCAGTGTGCAAATGAGTATGCTGGTGTTGACACTTCTAAGGCTTTCTGAAAAGAAGGCTTTGAAGTACACTGGCAAAGGCATAGTGTTTATGTTGTTCTTGTCTTGCTTATAAATCCATTTTGAATTTTGAAACCATAGGAAGAACTGTCCCTCCTAGCAGCTTGTATTGTTCCTTTTATAAAAAAAAAAAAAAAAGAGCATTCAATCATCATGGTTTTCTTTTTTGCCTTGGCCACCAGCAAGCTCGTAACTTATTTTAATGTTCATTCTCAGTCGTTACCTCATTCTCTCTCCATTATAGTATTAATGAATTGGATTATAGAATGAAGAGAGACCAGAGACTAAAGTTTAGCTTTTTCATTTTGTAGAAGAAGAAACTTAAATTCTAGAGAGAACTTGGGGACTGAGGGCCAGTTGGTGGCAGGACCAGAACTGGAGTTGCTCTGTCTGGCTCACAGTCTAGTCATCAGACAAGTTCTAATGAAAAAGTATGGTGGACATTGAGTCAGATAAGAGGAGTTAAGTGAGTCCAATGGAATTATGGAAAGTGTTTGATGAAGCCATCTCACTATAGGTATGGCCTTGCTAATAGACCTGAAATACTCAATGCCCTTGGTTACTCTTAGCAGTGAGGAATATGTATAGCAAAAAATTATCACTCTCAATTTCCAGTGGCTTAAAAAATAGAGTTTTATTTTCCTTATCTAAAAAGGAGTCCAGAAATATTGTTAATATTGATTGAATTATTAAAAAATACCTCCAGGGACTTAGGCTGTTTCTATCTTTCTACCTCTTATACACAAGACGGCTGTCTTGGTGCCAGGCATTGTATCATCTTCCAGGAAGGATGAAGGAGGAAAAGCCAAAGCTTTCCTAGAATCTTTTCAGTAGACTTCCACTTCTATTTAATTGTTTAGAACTGTGTCACCTGACCACAAAACTTTAAAGAATTTTGGGAAACTGAGTACATACATTTCTAGCCTTTGTCATTAGGATGATATTAAAATTTTTTAACAACCAGTGGGCCATGGACTTAGACTAATCACAATGTATGCCAACCATGACCAACTTACACAGTTGTAGCCATACATACTGACTGAATATCAGCCTTGTCTATCATAGAGGGGACCAGGCTATCAAAACCAGGTATTAACAGAATCTCAGTGGTGTCTGTTGCTATACAATGTTCTACATAAATGTCAACAAAGATTCATTAGCAAATATTTAAGGTTTTGTGGCTTTAGCGTCTCTGCTGCAATCGCTCAGTGCTGTCCTTGGTGCATACAAGCGGCCATGGACAGGACATAAACGTATGGGTATAGCTGTGTCCTAGTGACAGAAACCGGCCAGATTTGGCCTGTAGGCTGTCATGTGATGACCTTGCCCTGCATCCCTCTCTACACTAGGGAGGCCACGACAACCAGAATACCAGAGCTGGCTATCTCTAGCAATCACTTTCCAGGTGGCACCAAAGGGGCATTGCTGACATTTTCCCATTTTGGACTATATACCCTCTGGGATAGGAATGGGTAGGAAGACACTTCTTCCTATCACTGCCACAGACTACCGTGAATAATGACATAGATGTTCATCTTAATAGAGTGATCTTACCTCTTACACTTTTGGGGGCACTTTCTGTGTTATCTGCCCTGATTCAATAAAGTCATGATTATACAAAAACTCCTACTTGAAACAGCCTTCCCCTCTGCAAAGGCTGCTGCACCTGGAGGACCTTCCATACTTCCCAAGGACCACACACGTTTCCTGGCATCCAGTCGGCCCCCACTCAAGCTCCTCTTATCTTTCCTGTAGCAGCACAGTCTGCTAAGAGAGTGTATTAATTACCCCAACAGGGTCATTGAAGTGAGCTCTTGGTTCACCAGAACCCCCAGGGATTCTAGTACAGAGACACATGCCTACACTCATGCACACTCATTAGACAAAAGTTTTTGCCATTCATGCCTCTCAGCCTTTGACAACAGGCACTTTATGATGGCAGAGTGGATGATGTTGATGAAAAGCCGGAGCTTGTCAGAATCAAATGTTCGCTGAAGGCAAATTATGCAGGTCTGATATCAGTCATGTGAAACAGTTTGGAAGGCACACTGTTCACCTGGGCATCACCAGAATCCTTGGCGTTGCCTTTAACACGTCGCTTTCCCACATACTTGCTGACTAACGAACAGCCCAGACTTTCTGAACAGAAGTCTACCAGCCTCACCTCTTTGAGTGGGTAGCATTCATCTCTCTTCGTCTGGGCATCCTGTCCTTCAGGAAGCATTTCCTGACCTCCTGTGCCTGTTGCAGATGTGCTCATCTGTACCACGATGGCACCTTTTACAGACACACTCACCAGACCAACTATGTGTTTGTCCTCTTCTCTTGCTGGGCTGCAGGGCCTATAAGGACAAGGAGCATGTGTGTCTTCCTTATTTACTATGGCCAGTATGGAAATTGGCACTCACCCAGAATTCAGTCAACTCCTTATCCATTCCTGTGCTCACAAGCAGAACTGTGTCTCAGAGCAGTGGCTTTGTCCTGTTTTTAAACGCTTTAGGGAAGAGTGTCCCTACAACCTCCCACAGGCTTCTACTTTTTGTATAGGGTTTCAGGGTTAGATTGTACTACCATGTGGAAGGCTCGAGGTGGACTTTGGGAGCATGTTCATGGTGCTTCATATATAAAAGTGGCTGGAGTGCTTTTAGGAAAAAATATTCATTCAAAAATAGTTATTGTGAGCATACTATGTGCTGAGCACTGAATTAGGAGCTTGAGTTCCATGAATAATAACTTGGAGATGAACTCATCATCCACGTGCTATATCTGCCAGGCATTTTTGCCAAGAACATAGTAAAATTTTCGTTTAATTTTATTCTGCACTTGTGAGGTGCCTACTATTATTCTCATTTTCAAAAAGAAAAAATAGTCCTAGAAGTGTTTGAGATCACTCAGCTAGAACTTGGAAGAGTGTAACAATTAACCTTCTGCCTAAGGAATTCAGAGTCTGATTGGGGAAACATGCATCTACTCATGCATTCATTCAAAAAGTACTTATTGAGTGCCTACTGTGTGTCTCTCACTGTTCTAGATTTTGAGATAAAGGTGTGAACTAGATAGACTATGTTCTTGGCCTTAAAGAACTTGAATTCCTTAGGAGAGGAGGTAGGCAATATGTAAGTCAACATATGCATGATGAAAATACTTTCTAATGGAGTTGCATCCAGATGGTCCATCTGGATGGTCAGAGAGGCTTTCCTAAGGTGAAGATGCTTGAACTGAGACTTGCAAGGGAGGGCAAAGTGAGGATGTGAGGTCTGGGAAGAGGTAATGGTAGGTGCCAATGCTTTGTTGCCAGAAGATAGGGAGTGGGTACAGTGGAATGAGAGGGCCAGAGGGAGAAAATGGGTTTGGATTTGTGTAGGGCCTTGCAAGCAATGATAAGGACTTTGGATTTAGTCCAAGTGAAACAGGACATTACTGTAGCATCTTAAGCCAATAAGAATCTAGTTTAACTTCCTAAATACTTCAGGCTGCTTTGTGCAGAAAGGATTATAGTAAGCTCAAGAGGGGAATTATGGAGAGTAGTTAGGAGGCTTTGGAAGTAAGAAGAGAGAGAGAAAAAAAGAGAGAGAGAGAGAGAAAGAGAGAGAGAGAGAGGGAGGGAAGGACATAAAGAA
>CM053400.1:42517486-42548917 GCA_028644305.1 Xerus rutilus | reverse complement strand
ATAAGTCATCCTTTCTTGAGTGTGCTCTGCCTTCACCTTGCACATTCTCATGAACTTGGCCCAGGTCAGCACAACTCTAGCTTTTCCCCAGGAGTTTGGCTTTTAAGAGGCAGAACCATTCTGTTGATGGTTCTCCCTGCCAAGATCTCTAAGCTTTGTGGTTCTTGCCCTACCTAAAATCTGATGGTTCAAGTGCTTGATCATTCTAGAACTACCCGGAATGATTTTGAGAATCTTGCTACTCATTTATGTGAGTTACAGTTGATTTCTGTTGCTTGTAACCAAAAATCCCTAACAGATGCAGGTGGAGGCCATGAATTAATCACATTAGCATCCTCTGTACCTCACAGTGAGTCTGCCTGGTACCCAAATGCTCAAAGCACATGTGATAGACTTGTTGACTATATACATTCCCTTCATTTATTTCCAAATCTCTGTCCCCCTTCTATAAAGAGAATTCTAAATCAAGCCCAATATATAAAATAGTTGAATGAGATGCTGAGTTACTTGGGTGAGGAAAGCTCAAATCCTAGAGGGTCGGTCTCCATCTTGTTCCTCAGGGATGTTTAAGGAACCCCAGTCATCTCTGGAACACAGTTTTAAAATCCCTTGAGCTTGAAGGTATTTCAGGTCCCTTGCAGCGCTGAGGTTCTGCAGTGTGTCCACATGTCAGGCTACCCTTGTATCCTGGGTGAGTCATCCTCCTCTGTTCTCCATCGGAAGCCTGTTTCATCTGGAGACTTAAAAGATACCTTCCTCTATGATAGTAATTCTTCTTAAGAGTGCCTTCCATCCTAGTCTCAGCTAAATGGTTTATGTATACTTGTCACTGGGGTATTTCATATTATTTGGGGCATTTGTATGTCATTAAGCATAAGGCAGACCAGGTTAATTGAAATTGTTATTTTTGGAATTGAAATTTTTTTTTCTATTAATTGAAGCGGTTTCCTAGAATAAAAATGTCACATGCTTTGTAGTTCACTGCTGTGGTTCTGAAAATTTATTTCACATTAAGATCATTGGATCACAAATAACAGATTCCTGGCAGTGCTTCCAAAAAATGCAAGTTTGGTATGGCTCCTGTGAGTCCTAGGAATCTGCATTTGTGTAGTAGGGGAAATACCTGGGCCAACATCATTGAGTTGTTTTCTTTCTTAAATACTGCAGAATATTTAAAGGTCTTAGCCTAGCTTTATCTAAAACTAGATAAGTAAAGCCATCATCACTGCTGTTAGCTTTGTTCATGACATGGTGTTCAACAGGCCCATCAACTGCTGATTTAAGCAGCCACTGAAAGTACCAGCCACCCCAAAGTGTGGTGTTTGGCAATTCTGTCTCTTCCCACATCTACTGCATTAGTTCAAGTTCACCTTCATCTCACACCTGTGACATTACCACAGCTTTCTACAGTGGGTCTTTCTGACACTGGTCTCTTCTGGTGTTACCTTCTGCTGAAAATCCCTCCATGGTTCTTACAGTAAAGTCTCAAATTCTCACATGTGCTCTGCAAGTGAGTTCCTGTCTAGCAGCAAGGTTCTCCCTACTTCATCTCTTGATGTCTCACTTATTCAATCACAATGAATAACTGTGGATCCCTGATGGCCTCCCACTTACTTTCCTCCCCAGCTTTGGTCATCTGATGTCCTCTGCTTAAAACATGCCCTGGACTTAGGTGCCCAGGTTTATTCTTGTTGTTCTGAGAAACTCTTCCTGGATCCATGAATGTTAGTGTAGATTCCTCTTTAGGAGCTGTTACTGCATCCTACATCTTTAATGTCATGGCACTTATCTCATTATAGGGAAGCTACCTCGGTCCTTTCCTGGGTCCCCCATAAGGTATTGAACTCTAGGAGGTGGGGACTTTGTCTTTAATGCCTCTTAATGTTCAAGGCCCAACACAGCGTCTAGCACATAGTGGGTGCATATACTCAATAAATTCTTAGAAACAAGGAGGGCAGGATGGAAAGAAAGAAATTTATTTCAACTGAGCCCTTATGGAGGCTATAGAGACCAGAATTTTACAATAGGGAGAAAATAAAACTTATAAGCATTAGATGGCATGACAGTCTCAGCAAGATGACTTGGCCTCTCTCATGGAAGACATCTGTGGCCTAGGAAGAGAAGCATTTGATTCAAAGCATAAAACCACAATTTCCCTGTTGTCTCATCACTGAAAGCTCCCTGGTATTGATAAATCACTTGATTTTTCTGGGAAGTTGATCCTCATCTTTAAAATAGAGATAGTAATGCTTACATCACAAAGTTATTTTGAGAATCAAATAAGAAAATATTTATTTATAAGTGCTTTGCAAGTTGGACTCAGTGGCACACTCCCATAATCCCAGTGACTCAGGAGGCTGAGGCAGGAGGATTGTGTTTGAGGCTAGACTTGGGAACTTAGTGAGGCCCTGTCTCAAAATAAAAAGGACTGGGGATAGAGCTCAGTGGTAAAGTTGTCCCAGGATCAATTCCTAGTACTAAACAGACACACACACACACATACACACACATGCACATGCATGTGCACACGTGCACACGCATAAGAAAAGTGCTTAGCAGATTGCAAAGCCATGGCCTTTGCTGGACTAGGATCTCCTTAAGGGCCATGAATTACATATGATTTGTCTCTGTCTCCCCAAGGTCAGGCAAATGTAAAAGCCAAATGTAAAGGAAGTTTTGTTGATTAATGGAATACAGGAACGAATGAATGGATAACAGGAAAACTGAAATAGCGAAGGGCCAGGAACCTCTGGAGCATTACAGGACCTAAACAGAAATGACTGAGGCTCACAGTAGCCTTGGAGGAGTTGCACATTCATACATGTTACTCTTTCTTCTCCATGGTGAATTTCTGGAAGTCGGGACTGTTTCTTCCCCTATGACTCCTCATATCTTACACAGCCTTAGTATTTAAAAAAAAAAAAAAAACAACAACTTAGAAAGTTGAAGTGGATTTAAGGAACATCTCACAATTTTCCAAAGGGTTACAGTATGTACCATCATTTCTGTTTCATAGATGAAGAAACTGAGACCCAGAGATTTCAGTGAACTGTTCAAATTTGCATGACTGGTAAGAGGCCAGTCTGGGACTAGACCACAAGTCTTCTCAGTCTTAGTCCAGTTCTTTTTTGTCACCAAAGTCTTTGCCTGCTGGTCACGGCCTGTCAGCAGTGTTTCCGGTATGCAGTAATGCATGCGTACACCTATAGCACACTGCATGCTAGAAAACAATGGCGGCCCTGTTAATGAGCAGTAAAGAATTCCAGCAAAGAATATTCTTCTGTGGGTATTGATGGATGTTCACAGATTGGGTCTTGCTTTAAATGGAAAAAGACCTAATTTTAGAATACATTTGGTTATCCTTAAGCCCAGAGGCTATGTAAAAATAACCATTGCTAACTACTCAAAGTAGGAATGTCCCTCGACCTTAAGATGGCTTTCTTCAGTGGCCATCATTTTCAAGGCTCCATCTCACACAGGAATGCCAAAGTACAAAATTTATGGAGTCCTCAGAGTTTTTGTGGTCACAAATCATAAGACTTTATCAAACAGAAAGGGAAGTTTGCCTTGGAGGGTGAGAACATACTTTTCAGACATAGCAATGGGAATACAAACAGGCCAATTCAATTTCTTTTGGGGTCATGGTTTGTAGCTTTATTGAATGTACGACATTCCCTTTTGAAAGTCCATGGGATGTTTTCACTTCAGAGAATAATTTCCACATCCCATTCGACACCAAGAAATGGGTAATTATTATATCACTTGGTGGTTATTTATCACAGTTTGAATGGAAATAAATTGCTTCCAAGTGAAATCACGTTACATGGTTACCTGTCTGCCCTATTAATCTTCCGTTTAATTTTCTTTATTTTAATGTGCATACAAATGTTGGGACCTGTCTCATCTGTCTCCCTTATAATTCCTTCCAATGGATTTAAATATGTTTTTTAAAAAACTAAATAAATGGGTTAAAGAAAGAATGAGAAGTTGGGAAATGGGGGTTTAAGTTGAGAATGGTAATTTATTTCTGAACTGGCTTTCTCCTTTCCTTTGGAAAAGAAGCATAGTAGAAATTAAAAAATGGAGAAAACACAAAGATATTCCTGCAGCAGACCAGCTAGTGATGGTACAAGTTGAGGTTATAATATTTTGTGGGTCCAGCACTACCCACAATGTGATTGACAATTTTTTCCAGCGATTTCATTTCAACTAAGAAAAACAGTGCTGCTTTCCTCTCACTTTAAAGCATGAAGTCAGTCTTCTGGAATGTTTTAGTTAGCATTTTTTCCTTTCTATTGTAACCAAAAGACCTGACAATAAGAATTTTAGAGGAGGAGAATTTATTTGCCACTCACTATTTCAGAGGTCTCAGTCCAAGATTGGCCAGCTACATTGCTCTGGGCCTAAGATGAGTCAGAACACCGTGGCAGAAGGGCATGGAGGAGGAAAGCAGCTTAGGACATAGCAATCAGGAAGCAGACAGGACTTTGCTCACCAGGGACAAAATATGTACTCCCAAATCATGCCCCTCGTAACCCACCTCCTCCAGCCATATCCTACCTACCTACAGTTACCAACCAGTTAATCTCTATCAGTGGATTAATCCACAGATTATGTTATAACTCTAACTAACTCATCATTTCACCTCTGCATGTTCTTGCGTTGTCTCATACATAAGCTTTTGGGGGACACCTCCTATCTAAATCATAACAGCAAGCCTCCACATTTCCACCCTGGTCATCTAAACTCTGAAAATCTAAATAAAAGGACTTGTCCATAACTTTCCTATGAATATACAACCATTGTAACTCCACATCATGCACAACCACAAGAATGGGAAGTTATACTCCATGTATGTATAATATGTAAAAATACATTCTACTCTCATATATAACTAAAAAGAACAAATTTAAAAAAAAAAAGAGAAAGGGACTTGTCCAGTTCAATCTGACAAATACATGCTGAGGGCGCTGCACACTTGGTGGTGAGGGTTGAGAGGTTCTTTTCCTCTAGCGTCCAGAACTTCATAGGCAAACTCTCTCTTGCATCTCCATCTCTGTGCCTAGTGCAACGCATGTTCCTAATGAGATAAGGACAGACTTCTTGGCAGCCACTGGACAGTGCTCCTCAGGGAGAGGTCTGCTCCACTGGGAAGGTTTGTAGGACAAGACTTCTTATGGCAAAAGCTGATGCTTCAAAGAGTCTGAAGGTGAGAATCGCCCATTGTGGGATGTGGGAAAGGACTCAGTCTTTACAGCATGCAAGAGGGAGGTGAGAGAGGCAATGAAGAAGCGAAGCATGATCTCCAGTCAAGAATGTGACTGTCACTCCATTGGACAATGAACAAGGTCACTAGGAAGGGACAAAGGTAACACCAATGGTTGGGAGCAGAGGTAGGGCCCAAATTTAGACAAGGCAAATAAGGCCCTAGCCACAAATGAGAAGTTTACGTGGACACTAATATTCAGTAACCAAGTTGAGTAATATTTTAGTACAAGAATTTAAAAAATCAAAATAAATGCTAAAAGTTACAGGATGGATACAGTGTCACACATTGAAGTGAGGACTAATCAGTCTCAGTGCTGTGTGGAGGCATACTGGGGCCAGAGGCATGAGAGACAGGATATTGGTTCTGTGTTCATTTAAGTGTTTAAACACTCATTTGAATTTTTTTTTGTGAGTAAACTTTTACTGGACACAGCCACACCCATCATTGCAAGTCACTTATGGTTCCCTTTGTGTTCCAGGGGCAGGGTTGAGCAGTTGCAAGACAGTTTTTACACCTGGACCCTTTACAGAATAGATTTTCCACTCCTTGGACTAGACAATCTCTGGGGTCTTTTCTGGTTCTATTATTTGCAGATTATGTTTTTAGTTGACTTAGTTACTTTTTTAAAAAAAATACGTTTTTTAGTTATAGCTGAGTAGTGAACGCCTATAATCCCAGCGCTTTGGGAGGTTGAGACAGGAGAATCGCGAGTTCAAAGCCAGCCTCAGCAATGGCAAGGTGCTAAGCAACTCAGTGAGACCCTGTCTCTGCATAAAACACACAAAAATAGGGCTGAGTATGTGGCTCAGTGGTCGAGTATCCCCGAGTTCGATTCCTGGTACCCCCCAAAAAATTTAGTTATAACTAAATATATATATCTATAGATGGATGCAATATCTTTGTTTTGTTTACTTATTTTTATGTGGTGCTGAGAATTGAACCCAGTGCCTCACATGTGTGAGACAAGCACTCTGTCATTGAGCCACAACCCCAGCCCAGACTTAGTTACTTTTAATGCAAGAGGGACCCTAGCCTTGGAGGGTATTTTATTTTATGCTCTGTAAGCCTTTCATTTGGTATTACATTAGACAAGCTTTAATGGAGGGCCGATCATGTGTCAGCTCTACACGAGGTCCTGGTGACAGCTTGCTTCATACATCACTGTCTTCCCTCTCTCTCCTACTTGTCTCTGATCTGCTCCAGGGCCATGGAGGCACTCAACCAGTGCTTCCTGAATTGGCCAAGACTGGTGGCCAGAGATTCTTGCCAAATTCAGTGTGGCATCTGGAACTATGGGGGGTGGGGTGGTTTTGGTGTTTATGATGATTTCATTCAAGTCACTCCTGGCACATAACAGGAAGGGTCAGGATGCTGCACTCTGTGATATGCAGCACAGTTCTGCCCAGTGAAGAATGGTTGCTCTGCATGTGGCAGTGGAGCCTCTTGGAAAAACATTGAGACCTCTGTTTCTGTAGGAAACCTCTTTTCTTTGCTTCATCTATTGCCAGCTTCTGCATTTTTCCAGAGATTACAGAATTCTATTCTTTGCATAATGTTGTACCACTTTAATGAAAATGCTGGCTTCGGGAAATATGAAAATTACTGATTGAGAGGGTTTGAATGATGCTTACCAGGTCTTTCAGTAAATTTTTTATTGAGTTGTGTGTATTCTAATTCATTAAATTCATTAAAGGAAAAAATCTATGGGAATATGGGCAGCTTTTTATTTCCTATCCTTATTCACCTAACATAGATATTCTTGTTCTAGTTTTTTTATTTTTTTTAAAAAAAAAAAAGGAAAGAAAAAAATTTTTGGTTAATTTGACACCTTTCATTTTTCTGAAAAAGTCTTCTCATTTAGGTTCTTGCTGGAAGAATAGAATTTGACCATCTCTTATTAAGAAATGTGGAGCCAGGAGAAGTCATCTCATCAGGGCTGATTTCTACGACTGGGGAAGGTAGCAGTTTGGCTCCTAGAGTCTCTATCCTGGCAGACAGTGTCATTCTAAAACCAAGTGCTGCCTGGGGTCCAGTTTGATCATATTTTATTCCTTTCTCTTTATTTTCCTGTTTTTCTCTTCCCTCCATTAAACTACCCCTTCCTCAATACCATTAAACAGAACACAAGTGCATACTATGAACCTATGGAGGGATGCAGGGCTGAGTTGTAGATCAAAAGTCAGGGCTGTGGAGCCTGATCCCTAGGTTTGATTGCAGGCTATACACCTGACTGCCTGTGTAGCCTTGGAGAACTGACTTAACCTTTCTGTGTGTCAATATTATGATCTCTAAATTAAGGATTAAATAAGTTAATATATGAAAAGCACTCAGATGACAGTCTGTCAAACTCAAGTACGGAGCTTCCGTGTAGAAGGGCCTGTGCAGGCATGAGGGAGATGTTGGAATGAACCTTGGGGTCAGATGGCACGAGGGCCTTCACATCTTAAGGAAGACTTCCCAGGGCACAGAGGGACCAACTCTCAGCTCTATGGTTTGGAGGTTGAGGGTTGATGGTGACCTTGTCCCTCCAACTCCTCTTTCAAATGCCCTTGCATTTACTTTTGTATTGGGGATCTGTTGGGAGAGGGGTGTAGGAATGCTTCTATAGTTTAAAAAAAAACAAAAGCCAAAGGAAAACCCAAAACACATTAATTCATTGACTTACTTTTATTTGCTGTATTTATCAGGAAAGTAAGTTGCACAGAGGGGAAATAATTTGCCTTAGTCAGATGTCAAATTAGTGGTAAATTGGGGTTAGACACCAACCACTAAATAAATATTTGTGAATACCTAATATGTGCTAGGCATGGTCTTGGGCCATACATTCAAAACATTGTTTATAATGGTCTATTCAATGGAGCAGGCCCCCTTATCCACTCTTCAGCTGGCCCACTCTAATGACCTCAGAGACCCCTGTGCTATCTCACTCTCTCCTCTGAACTGTTCACCTCATCTCATCTGGATGCCTCTCCCTATGTGATTGATGGTGTTTTTGCACATGGCCCCAGTGATAGGCTTTCTTGTTGGCAGAATCACATGGTCCCAGCCTTTACTACTACCATCCTACTCTCATCTCTCATTTCTCTCCTCACCCTCAGTTTTTTCTCTCTCTCTGAAGCCACTTCTTTGGATGCCTTGAGCAAAGACTTTATGCCACTCTCATGGAGCCTAGGACCTTTGACCTCAAGGCTAGGATCCTCAACCAAAACACTCATTTGCTCAACAAACTTTTGTTGTGCACCTACTTTGTGCCAGATGTGTTCTAGGTATGGGGCTCACACCAGTGACCCAGATGTTGCAACTCATATTCTAGTGGATAGTGACATTCAGTAATCAAAATAAGTTGGTCAAATGTTGTACAATATGAAGTTATAAGTGCTACAGAGATGGAAAACCATTTGATGAGTTCTCAAAATGTTAAACATGGGATTACTATACAATCCACTAACCCCAGTTCTAGGAATTTTCCAAAAAGAGTTGAAAGCAGAGACTCCACGGATATGGTACATACATTCATAGCACCATTATTCACAATAGCCAAATATGGTATATACATGCAATGAACTAGTAATCAACTTTAAAAAAGAATGATATCCCCATATGTCAGTGCATGGAGGAACCCTGGAGCAAGCCCAACTCAAAAGGACAAGTGTTACATGACTCCACTTACACCAGGTATTTGGACAAGCAAATTTATAGACACAGAAAGCAACATAGAGGATATTAGGGGTCCATAGAGAAATATTGGAGTCTTGTTTTTTAATGAGCCCAGAGTTTCTATTTGTAATAATGGAAAGTTCTGGAAATGGATGATGATGGCAGCACAGCATCAGGAATGTGCTTAATGCTGCAGAATTGTGTACTTAGGAATAGTTAAAAAGGCTAAATTTTATGTTGTGTTTATTTTACAATAAAATATTTTAAAAGGCTACATAAATAATAAGGCTGGGGAGGGAGGTCATGTCAGGCTGTTGGTGAAGAGGTTTTAAATGGAAGAGATTGCTGGGAAGATGGTACTTGAGCCCAAAGTGGAGGCAGCAAGCCCAGTGGCTCTCTAGGATTGGAGTGGGGAGCGACCAAGGAAAGTGACCACACATGCAAGTGAAACTGATCAGCATAGTTGTTAAAACAGCCCCTTCTACCAAGCAGTCATGGATATTGGTCCCAGTTCACTTATTTTCTGTGTAACCTTTCACAGCAAACAATTTCTCTGTGCTTCAGGTTCCTTGTTGGCAGTGATGCCAATACCTACCTCACTTGTTTTAATGAAGGGTCAGAGAAATAAAGCTCAATAGATCCTTCAGCACAGCGGTTTGATGCCATACTGATATTTAGCCAGCGGCGTGAGCCCCGCTGTCCCTGGGTTTATGGCACCATCTTCTCTGATGTGTTTGTTGGTGCTGTGCCATACAGGTGGTTAGGTAGTTCACTCTCACCTCTGTCTGGCACATGGTAAAAGTTGAATAAGTAGTTAATAATAATTTGTCCTGCCACCTCGATTTTGATTCAGGTAGCATTAAAACACGTGAGAGCATTTCACGTGTATGGGGCAGAATTATTACATAGAGGGTAACCAATAAATGTTGTTCTCCATTTGGCCCACCAGCCATTCTTTTGATCATTAGAAATAAATAAGATGTAGTCTTTGTTGATAAGATGCTCATTACCTTGTAGCCAGGCTGTCCAGTAAACCACACAGGCACTGGACAGCCAGTAAGAGATGGCATGTGTCCAGAGGTGCATAGAAAGACCTGTCCAGGATGGGGGACCCCAGCTGCACCTCCCAAGTGGGAGGTGGTAAGGGAAGGAAACAGGCACAGCTGGTGTGGTCAGAAAAAGAGCTCAGGCTTGGGTAAACACTGCTCAGCTTGGATTTTTCTAGCCTTATAGATACTACTCTAGCACATCTTGAAAGACTCATTCCTGAGGTGTGTGGTAAGAGCTGTGTAGGATCTCTTTCAGTTGTCCCTCCATAGCCTTGCCCATCTTCCTCCAGCTGCTGTGACCCTAGATGCCTGGGACCTACCCTCTGCACCAGCACCCTTGCCTTCTGCGTGAGACTGCTGGGGCTGCCATAACAAAGAACCACAGCTTGGGGGCTGATTTATTTTCTCATAATTCTGGAAGCTAAACGTCAGATCAAGGCATCTGCAGGATTGATTTCTTCTGAGGCCCTTCTCTCGTTAACTTTATAAGGTGTCATCTTCTCTAAGTCCTTACATCTTCTTCCTTTTCTATGTGTCTGTGTACAGATTTCCTCTTTAAGAACACCAATTGTTATGGGGCTAGGATTCATTCTCAGAACCTCATTTTGCCTTAATTACGTGTTTACAGACAGTGTCTCCATATATGGACTCCCTCTGAGGTGCTGGAGGTTAGGACATCAGCATAAGATCTTTGAGGGAACACAGTTAATCCCACTCTCTGACTTCTGGTTGAATTTGGCCAAAAGGAGCATTAGTGGGAGATTGGCAGGTGAGTGTGATTTGGGATATTGATTTCCCTAGATGCTGCCTTCTGGTACCTCTGAGGAGTAACTGTCACAGCTATTGTCCCGCAGACCTCTATGCCCACCTCTGGCCCTCATACCCACCATCTTTTCTTGCACCTGCCAAACTAAGGAGATAATGGAACCCATAATTATGGCCCTTGGTGATTTCCTCTCATCCACCCTATACCTTTATAAAAAGGACTTTTACTCTTTTGTTACCCAATTTGAGTTTACCATCTGACTGCTGGGAAGGGTGGGAGGTTCAGGGAAAAATGGTTACATTGCACAGCTTGTGGTGAATTTTGTGAGCAAAGGACATGGCCTCTATGTCCTCTCTGAGACTTTGTTTTCTTGGGGCTTTATTAGAGCTTTTTCTACTGATTGTTTTGTCTGCTTACGTTGGCGGCAGCATGAAGGAATGGAGGGAGCAGACGGGTGAGCCATGAGGACCTGGCCTGCAGGCCAGCTTCTTCACATACTGTTGCCTGCCCCTGGGCAGCTACCTCCATCTCTCTGATCCTTTCATTTCCATAATTTTGTAAAATTAAATAGAAACCCCAGGCATTTTGGTGTGAGAGATTGATTAAATTACTTTAAATGAGAAGCAGTGTTCAATAAATGTTTCATTTTCTTTCCTAAATAGGAAAGAATCCCCATTGTACTCTATTTTGGAAAGGTCTCTTGGAATTCTAACCAACAGGAGGCAGCAAGGAAAGTAAACCAAGGTCAGGTATCAGGGACCTGGATGGGTGTCACATGGGGGCTCTTGAATGAGTGGCTTTCATGTGATATCTCTGTACTCCACCCTGTTTCCCAATCTGTAAAATAGAGATAGTGACCTCAGCCTGCTCCTCCCATTATGGCTGCTGAGCTGAGATGCGGGTGGGACACTGGGCACCTCCTTAGCTTCACTGTGCATGCTCCACCATCTTGGTTTTTGCTGTTCCCTAAACATTTGTGCTTCTCTTTGCCTTGATGTCTCCACCTAGTCTGTTGGGAGATTTACCTTTCACTCAACCTGGTGAACTCTTCCGTATCCTTCAGAGCTCAATACCACCCTTTGATCATGGGGAAAGGCCCCTTTATGCCCCATCCCCTTCCTCTCCCATGAGGATCAGCTCATTTGTGCATGTTTTAAGCCTCTTGGAACTTACCTTTCTTACTACTGTTAACTATGATGAAACCACTAACTTAAAATTAATGATTTACCTTCTGCCTTTCTCACTGATGGAAGCCCTGTGAGCACAGGGGTGATGTTTTCCTTTGACACTTGTGAATTGTATATAAGAGAGGCTGTCTGGGTGTAGATTCAGCTCCATCACCAACCAGCTGTGGGACCTGGGGCAAGTCACTTACTTGTTGGCCTCAGTTTCCTCATTTGCAAATCAGGAAAAAGAATAGGACCTACTTCATAAGATCATTGTGAATATTAAACATATTGATAAATATAAAGTCCTCATGACAAGGTTCATAAATGTTAGCAATTGCTCCCCTGAATTCTCACTTGGCCCTTAACAAACATCCTGTGAAATGAAACAAGTTCAAGAGTAAATTGCTGGACAGAGCTAAGTTGAAGTGTGTCCACTTTAGTGCTGTCTCCTTGTGGTTGCACAAGGTCACAGGCTCCATGCAAAAACCCACTGTGCTAGAGAAGTGACACTGGACATTCCCTACACATACTGGGGCCTCAGTGCAGAGAAGCCTGGCTGGTCCATCTGGCTCTGGATTTTTGTCCTAGGTGCAGTTAACGAGTGCAGCTTGAGAGCTGTCATGTCTGATGCAGGCAGCTTTGAGGAGAAGTCAGTAGGGATGTAGGGTTGTTTGCCCTCAAGACATCGGTAGCTTGGTGACTATCTGGAGGCCACAGATGCTGCTGATGTTCTTCATGTGGCATCTCACTCCACAAGGAATCAGCTGCCCTAGTTTTTGGGTGTGAGTTCGGAGCAAGTTTCTACCATCTCAACATGTAGTTCCCTCCCTCATGGAGCAGGGACACTAACAAAGTATCACTGTCTCAGTGAGCACTCTAATACAATACCTAAAGATCTCCTTCACATGTAAATAAGCATACACACACACACATACACACACACACACACACACACACACACACACACACAAGGGATTTCACACCACAGCTACAATACCTGTCACAAGGCATATACTTTGATTGTAATCCTCATTAGTTGAAGAAGTCTATGAGTCCATTACTTATGATCAATGCACACTTACTTTAGAGTGTTAACAATCCTGATTAGCTGGTACTTAAACTTAGAAATTTGTGGGGATGATGGACACAAAGAAGGCTATGAAGAAGGGTAATAGTGCCAGAAGCAGAGATCTCAGACACACTAAAGTGGCATTTATCTTAAAATTCTTGTAGTTTGGGCTTATTTCCTTTAAAGACAATTCTCTTTAAAATCTCTGTAGTGATAGCATTGCTTTTTAAAGTCATAGCATTTTAAAACCAAAAGGACCTAAGCGATGTTCTAGTCCAAAGCCTTCATTTTCTGATGAGAGCGTCAAGGGTCAGGGTAGCACATACACCGGCCAACAGGCAGGTGAGTCAGGGAACAGCCCGATCACCTGAAGCCTGTTTGTGTTCTTCTGACTATTATTTTTCTGCCTCCTCTTATGGGTCAACACATGCATAGGAAACACCATTCAATGCCCAGGTCTCCACTGCACACACGATTTCTGACCACTAGCAACTTACACAGTGTCAGGAATCTTTCCCTACTTGAATGAAACTGCTAAATTATTAATGCTTTTATAGACATTTTTAGATATGATAATTGGTACCTTCCAGCTCAACTACTATGTATATTCTGAGGACACAGAGATCTTTAGTACATTTTCCTTATGACCCAGATTCATAGCAATGTGTGTTTAGGGCAGGATAGTTCAAAATACCAATGAGGAATTCTTTGGTAAGTGCTTACCATATGCCCCACACTATTATGGGTTCTGAGAGTGATGGGGGAGGAAAGAGTGGATATGATTTCAGTCCTCCATGAAATTATATTATCTACAAAAACGTAAAAATCTAGAGAAGGAGGTGGGAGGGGACCTCTGGGGCATGCTGAGAGCAAGGACTCTGAAATATGCCCTGTGGAAGGAAATAAGGGCAAAAGTAAATGGCTGGGCAGAGCTAAGTTGAGACATGTCCACTTCAGTGCTGTCTTCAGCCCTGGCTCTCCTGTGATCTGTGGAGCATCCACTAACCTTACTGTGCCTCATCTATAAAATGGTGATTATAGTGATGAGGTGGTTGTGAGCATTAAAGAAAATAACATTTATCAAATGCCGGAAACATGTCTTGAAACATAGTAAACACTCAACAAACACTGTTTGAGAATTTCTAATTCCACAAAAGAGACTTAATATACACTAAGACTTTATTCAGTCACACATCAAACCTTTATTGAGTGTCTTCTCTGTGCCAGGCTGTGATAGTGGGGATGAGAATTAATAGATCAATAAAACTAACCATGTCCTGAGACAACTTGTAGTCTAGAGCAAATGCCAGAAAACTCCAGCCCTGGGGTCAAATCCCCAGTGCCCATTTTTCTACATAAAGCTCTGTTGGTGGAGCTGAATAGCTGCAGAAGAGATGCTGTGGTCCCTAAAGCCTAAAATACTTTCTCAAAAACCCTTCCCAGAAAAAGGTTGCCAACTCTGAGTCTAGAGACTTACAGTCTGTTTTAGTCGGCTTTTTCGCTGTTGTGACCAAAAGACCTAACAAGAACAACTTTGGAAGAGGAAAAGTTTATTTGAGGGCTCACAGTTTCAGAGGCGCTCCATTCCTTGGGGCTCAAGGTGAACATTATGGCAGAAAAATGCGGTGGAGGGAAGTGGCTCACATGATGATCAGAAAGTATATAGAGACTCCATGCACTGGATACAAAATATATACCCCAAAAGCACACCCACAGGGACCCACCTCCTCCAGGCACACCATACCTGCCTTCAGTTCCCACCCAGTTAATCCCATCAGGGCCTTCATTCACTGTTTGGGTTAAGACTCTCATAACCCAATCATTTCTCCTCTAAATCTTCTTTTTTTTGGTACTGGGGATTGAACTCAGTAGTACTCACCACTGAGCCACATCCCCAGCCCTATTTTGTATTTTATGTAGAGACAGGGTCTCACTGAGTTGCTTAGTACCTCACTGTTGCTGAGGCTGGCTTTAAACTCACGATTCTCCTGTCTCAGCCTCCCACAGTGCTGGGATTACAGGCGTGCACCACTGTACCCGGCTTCCTCTAAACCTTCTTGCATTGTCTCACACATGAGCTTTTGAGGGATACCTCACATTCAAACCATAACACAGTTCTTAGACCATAGCATCAGTGTCAGGTGAGAGCAGAGACAGAAATGCAGAAAGCTTACTCCAGACCTGCTGAATCAGAATCTGCATTTTCATGCAATCACAAGCTTTTTGGATGCATATTTGACTTTGATAAACAGTGCTGTAGCAGATGTCAAAGAAGTTCAAATCATTCACTGATACAGTGAAAAAATATTAGAATAGAAGGATGTATTATAAGAGATCATTTCTTGAACACTTAATGTCAGGGGCTAGACTAAATTTTTTTTAATCTAGTATCTTATTTGGCTTGAACAATGATTAAGAAGAGTATAGTACTTTTAACCTCAGTTGAAGAAATTGAGAATTGGAGAGGCAAGGTGATTGTACCCAAGGCTTTCTGATAGTAAAAGGCAGAGGTGGAGTTGAAATCTTGAACTACTCACTGCAGACCATTGGCTTATCATCATTGTGCTGTTCTGCTTTCTAAAAGCAAAACAAAGGAGGAGTCAAGGAGGGATTTCACAGAGAAATCTTGCAGAATTGGCTCAGAGCCTATAGCAGTCAGAGTCCAATCACAAAGACAGAATCCACTCAAAGAATGGAAAACAGAGGAAATTTAATTCAGAGTCTTGGTTGCACAGTTATGATAGAGCTGCATAGTCATCAGGAGTTTGAGTAACTCCCAGAGATTAGTGATAGCAGGAAGCTGCTACCAGCCTTGGGCTGGAGGGACAAAGCAAAGAAGTGGGATTGCTGGAACCCTACAGCCAGCCCCAGAGCCCCTCTCCCCCACTGGGTCTCTCTAGTCAAGGACCTAGCAACAGGGACACAGAGCTTGGGTGGTGCTGCCCAAGGCAGAGACAGGGGAGTAACGAGATTCTCCCCACACGGGCCGCCTCCCACCTCTGTTTCCCCACTAATTGAACACAAGCTAAAGTATGAGCCCAGAACACATGGTCTCAGGGGTCAAGCTTCTGCAGCACAGAGCAGAGTGAGCCACAGGCAAACAGTGGGCCTAAGAGCAAATGGGCCAGAGGAGGACTTCCCAGTGTCTGTAAGGACTCCATGCTAGGAGGAGGCCCCAGGCACTATCATATGTTGCTCCCAGTCCCAGGCCCTCTCAGGGCTGTTTTTATGCACCACTTTGGTGCCCTTAGATTGCTGATTTGGGACTTTGTCTCTAGTTTTCTTTTGGTCCCTTCAATGCACCCTTTATTTAAATTGTCATGTTCTCTTTATTGTACATTTTGAGCCAAATTCTTCATACCCCCTTGCCCAGCTCCAAGATTCAGCACTGTAGGTTTCCCCGCATTCAGGAAATCAAACTAAAGCTGTTGAATAGAATCTTCAGTGACAAGTAGAGTTCTTTAGGCAGAAAAGGGTGGTCTGGAACGCTCAATGAGATGAGATCATGTACAGTGGAGGCAGGTAAATTTTAGGGTCTGCAGGGCAGATTACATGTGCTACCTCCACATGTGCTACCTCCAACTTTATTCTGAAGTTTTCTATTGAGATAGTTAAATACAGAAGAGATATATTTGTTTTTGTTTCATGTACACTTCACCCTGGCTGAAGAATGGTTGTTGGAAAAAAAGAAACCAAATTGGGAGGAAAGAGACTAGTTAGAACCCATTGTAATAACATGGATGAGAGATAGCAGTTGACTGGTCCAGAGAATGTCAGGAGTAGAAGAGAAAGAGATGGATATGAGAGGAACTGTAACAGACACTGTTGACTCACTCCATCCACCTTCTTAGTTAGAAACCTGATTTTATTTGAGTGTCCAATCTCCACTGAACATTTTAAGAAAAGTGTCCTCCCCAGATCAGAGAGTGATTCTTGTTTAGTTTAACATGACCACTCTTTTCCCATTATGATTTGTTTGATTCAGAAATGTGTCGTGATATTTTCAGTCGAAGGAACTGGAAATCTGCTGGAGTTGCTAAGTGTGTGCTTTAGGGAAGATATTTTCTAGCTCTGAAAAAGAGATGAGCAAGGAAAAACTCATCTTTTTCTCTTCTAGTCAAGAATGAGGGAAGAAACCAGCACAGGCATGTGGCTGCCCTCTTGGATTGATAAGGGAATGAGATGCAGAGAACAAGCCAGCCTTTGGGGGGTGGAGAGAATACACCTTGAAAGTGTCACTGAATCTGAAAATCTATGATGTGAGACCATAAACCACTTAAAGTTTAACTCCTTTCCTAAGAATGATGGAAGAAAATTGGGAGATCACAGGACTTGGTGGCTTGACTGCTTGTGGGCAGTGGGGAGAGGGGTTTGACTGTACAAGCAGTCATTGCTTTTGAGCTTGGGTCATTAGACAGATGTGCTAATTACCAAGGTGAAAGCCCCAGAGGCCTTAGTTTTAGCAGAACAGCATGGGTAAGAACATGTGTTTGGAGATAGTCAAACTTTGATTGGTTGTAGGCTATACATAGGGGCTTATAGAGAGCTGAGGGGGTTCCATGATGATGATGTCACATGGGTGGGTCTGACAGCCATTGTCATATCACTTAACATTTCTGAGCTTCAGCTTCTTAACAATGTGGGGCTAGTACTGCCCGGCTCACAGGGCCATCGTTGTGAGGAAAGATGCCCTGAGTATGTAAACTAAATGTAATTATTACTACTCAATGGGACACTTGGGTGCTGCAGGTGGTGATGTGCTAAGGATCCCACAGGTCTCACCTGAGGAGGGCTGCGGTATGGTGAGTCAGAAGAGCAGGTCTTATCCTGTAATTGTCAGGCTTTCCTTAGGATCTGAATCTTTTCTGGAAAGAAAAGTTTTCAGAAGAGTAAATAAGTAAAATTGATAAGAAACATGGCTGCTTTATTACAAGAAGCAATAAATCCTCTTCAGAAGGATGCGGAGGGACAAGGAGTCTGCAGATCTCTGTAGGAGCAAGTTACAAATTGCCAATACAGTCAGAAAGGGCTGAGGATGATGGCAGTGGAGAGAGGACACTGGTACAATATATTAATAAGGAATACTTTCAAGGGAGCACTGGATTATTAACCATGTGTGGTGCTGAGTCACCTTATGCATCTGAACAATTCAAGTTGGAGTTGCCTACTCACCTTTGGAATTTTACTCATGTATCTTTCCTGATCTGCTCCACATGTCCTTTCATTGCTCCTCTTCCAGCAAAGCTGCCTCCTTGTTGGTGTGTCTGTTTGCCTGACCCTGAGCTGGGCTGTGTCTGGCCATGTGTGCTGGGTTAGGTGCTTGTACTTGGCTGACCATCCCTCTGAATGAGCACCAGGGGCTCAATGGAAATGCCAGCCTATGAGTTCAGAGCTATGATCTGGGGGCCCAAGTGTGAAGGTGTCCACCCCAAGAAATTTGCAGAGTTTTGAATATGGGCAAGAGAGAAGGAGATGGGAAAAGAGTTGAAGGCCGAATCCTGAAGATTCAATTTTCACCCTAATGGACAGGAGCCTAGTGGCAAATAAAAGGAAATAAGTGCCTGATGGGATTATAGGAGATGAACAGGATGCAAAAAGTTAAACAATGTACCTGGGGTTTCACAGGCAGCAATACCCATGGTGGACTTCAAGGCAGGTCTCTGACTCTATTACACACAACCTTTCTCAGACCCTGTCCTCTCCTGTCCTTTCGGTGCCAGCACAACACGGGCACTTTGTTGGTTGAGTGATTGAATGAAACCATTCCATCTTCATCCTTTTATCTAGATGTCAGTTGCTTGTTTAAATGGAGTTTTCCTGACCCTGCTTGGCATTTCAACCATGCAACCTCGGTGGGCTGCGTATTGTTACACATCCACACAGAGACCTCCCCTCCTCTCTTGGCTCCCCCACGCTGATTCTTGGTGTCCAAGATCAAAGACAAATATTGTTCAAACTGCAGATGAAGAAAACAAGGCTGGCTGCCTTTGATGTCAGGCTGCAGCGGTGTAATCTGTGCCCCTGACTTGCTTGTACTGCCAATGCAATTTGCAGCTGCTATGTGGAGTCCAGGTAATTGTTTCTCCAACCCAAACACCACTTGTATTTTTTTATTTAAGTGTAAATTTTCATTTGGATAAATAAACAGTTCCTGTCTGCCCCCAGTGGATGGTGGCCCTGAAACACTGGGCGCTGGTGGTTTTCATGAAAACAGAGCTCAGGTAATCAGGAGGGCCTAACAAGAAGCCATTATGTAGAGTGCACCCTTCTTTAACTTTCCCTTTTATTGGAATAGTGTAATTTCAGTTTCATAAATACTAAGAGGTTTACCGCTGGGCACTGGGGCTATCCATCTCATTCACCTCGGAAATTAAGCCTGCTGCCTTGCCCGGCAATGTTTCTCTTTGTCTCTAATATCACTTTAGCTGCCTTTAGGAACCAAGCCAGGATGTAAAGAATTCAGACCGTTTTATTTTTTACAAGGTCAGATTGCTCATGATTCCTAATAGAGAACATTGAAAACCTTTTTATTGAGGGGCAGTCCTTTGTCTAATATATCTCTCCTTCCAGAAACAGTCTCAGCCAAAGACATTAACTGAAAACCTTAGTCTTTGTTCAAGATAATAATAGTAGTAATAATAATAGTGGAAGAAAATGCCATGGATTCCTAAACAGAGACAGACACAGGCCTAGGCTCTACAGTGGCATTATTTCATGTACCCTTGCAACAACTCTGCAAGGCAGCTGTCAGAGCTTTGTTTTGTAGGAAAGGATGCTGAGGCTCAGGGATATTAGATGCCTTGTCCAACAAGCAAGAAAGAGGCAAAGCCAGAATATGAGTCCTAGCCTGGCACAGTGGTATATGCCTATAATCCCAGCAGCTCCAGAGGCTGAGATAGAAGGATCGCAAGTTCAAAGCCAGCCTCAGCAAATCAGTGAGGCACTTAGCAACTCAGTGAGACCCTGTCTCTAAAATAAAATTAAAAAAGGGCTGGGGATGTTGCTCAGTGGTTAAGCACCCCAGGTTCAATCCTCATTACCAACAAAAAAAGAAACAAAACAAAACAAAAATAGGAGCCGTGGTTTCTCTGCTGAACTTCAGGGCTGTGTTTTTTTCTCAGATTAAAAAGAGGATAGCTGGTGTGAATCTTTACAGGCCCAGTAACTATGGCCAACTAAAAAATGGTGACATAATGGTAGCTTGTGGAGCAGGGCTCATGCCCCATTTTGCAGAGCTCTGTCTTATAAAATTCCAAGTTACCACTGTGCCTCTTCCTCTGCCCCAAATGTCCTCCCCATGCTCTGCCCTTCCTCTTTAGCCATGGATCCTGCACAGGGAAGTCCTAGCTGATCCCATCAACAGTCCTTTCTATATGCTGCTGTAGCTTCCTTGCCATCTGCCCTCATGGTGCTATCAAATTGCCCTGGAGCCTCAATGTCTGTGACTCTCACTGCCCCTAGCCTATGAGCTCCTTTAGAGCAGAGATGGCATCTTAATTGATATTTTCTTCTGATTCCTGACACCACATTTTCTGCATGGATGATGCTCTGGTGAAAAGCATTTGTTAAATAAAAATGGATGAATTAAGTGAATCAATAAATGGGTAACCTGTTGTCTCACCACTGAGAAAGTCAGTGAAGATCGCTTCTCATCAGGCTTGGTAGAATGTAATTCTAGAAGCACACTCAGATGCCTAGACTAGGTTTCTCTGGCTTTTCTATTTTCTATAGGTTGAGAGAGTGACCACTACTCCTCCCTGATGATAATTTCCCAGAAAGTTCCATTAGAGAAAATATGAATAGTGCCACCAAAGGACTTTATTTAGTAGAGTTAATGATAAGATGGTTTTCTTTAATAGATAAGTCAATGTCCATAGCACTGAGCACATAACATAGCACATGCCGAGTAAAACATGGATCTTTCTTGACCACTTGTATTTCTCTCAGCAAAATGTCCTTATCCTATGTCTTATTTTTACGACATCATTCAAAATAGTCTCCATAAAATTGTTAAGGCAAAGATCTTGTGCAAAACAATAATCTTCTGAGGTCAGAGAAAGAAGAGCTCTAAAAATTAGAACTTCAACTTGGAGAGAGATTGGGGAAGCCTCAATTTTTACTTCTGAGCTGTGTGTTTCCTGTTTGAAGCTCTGGTTTAAGTGTGGGCAGAACCCAGTTTTCTCCTGATCTCCTTAGCAAAGCAGCATCAGGCTGACACTTACAGAAAGAACTTCACTACACATGCTATGGGAGCTACAGAAGAACTGATTGAAGAACACACAAAGTAAAAATAGTCACCGCCTTCCCCAGCACCAGCAGACTGTGAGCTCCAAGAAGGCAGGAACTTGGTTCATGTTTTGTTTGATCACTTGCCTGGAATATAGTGGTGATCAGTAAATACTTGAACAAATGAATAAAGGAATACAGAACAGAATGAGAAAATCCAATATTGAGGAACTTGATGAGACCCTCGTGTCCATAGATATTGTCACTTAGCCCTTGACACATTCAAGCCCATTTCTTTTTCTGCCCTGCTTGAGCTTTCTCTTTTATCCAGCTGACTTCCTATTTCCAAGTAAATGCCATTATGTTTCCTGAGACCACAAACTTCTATTCTGCATTGGGTTGAAGTCCTAGCCTGAGGGCTGCTCCGTTTCCTATGGAGGGGATGGGAGGTGTCTTGCACAAGTCAAGCCGATTTGCCCAGCAGATGTGATTGGCATTCATTAAGCCCCAATGTCAAGTTAAACTCCTGCAGTCCTAGGACCATCTCACCTTAAAAAGCCCATGTTTGGCGGAGTGACCTAATAGGCATATAATACGAATTACTATGTAGACATTGGCAGGATGGTGATCCTTTATTTTCATTTACTGATTGATTCATGGTAAGTTTTCCCTTTTAAAGTGCTACTCCTTTAAAAGTTAATTGCCTTTAAGAGGGCACAGCTAGAGAGTAATAAAGCTCGGAGCATAGTTATTGAGACCCTGTTACAGAGCTGTGGCTACAGGAATAGCTACTACCTCTGGCTACCTTCTGTGCGCCCAGCTCCTTATGAACGATGTTGTGTTCAAGTCTCACACCAGATGTACCCCCCACCCCCGGCGTTATTGCTTCCATGTGATTGTTTCTGTTATGTATTTTGGGAAATGGAGACATGGAAAAACTATACATGTTGCATAAGATCATGTGGCAAGCTGGTGATCGAGCCAGGATATGAAGCAGTGACCTTCCGATTCCATAGCCCACACTGCATTCTAGCTGGAAGAACTAAAGCCACGTGCTGAAGAGGCGCTAGGAGGGAAGGGGCAGGAGAGGAAATAGTTTTTGTAAAGAGTCTTGTTGGGCTTTGAAGAGTGAATAAGAGTTTTCTGTCTAGAGATCAAAGGGAAAGAAATTCTGTGCAGAAGGAACAGCAGAAACATAAGTACAGGAGCAGGTGAATCGTTGTCTGCCATGTTCAGAAAGTGGGCAGTTCCCTGGCACAGGAGAACATAGTGTAGAAAGGCAGGGACAGTGGCCAGAGGGGACAGCTGGAGAGGTATGTTAGAGCTTTAAAAGCTCAAAACTTTACAGTGTGGTTAATGAGATGCCATAAAAGACTTCCATGCATGAGATCAAGTATCTGGATTGCCTCCTTCTCCCAAGGGCCTGATTCTGATGGAAGGACTGAACACACAGTGACAGATGGACGGGAGACAGGGCGTGAGCTGGGAAAATCTCAGCAGTGTGTTTCAATCCTTCCAACTACATCTACAGGTAGGAGACTTCAAACCAAGAAGGACTCTGTGAACAATAATATAAGTCTGTCCATTAAACTTCCATTAAAGGTGTGAGGTGTTCAGCTGGCCATGTGACCCCAGTGGGGTGGCACTGTCAAGAGAGGCTGGCCCACAGGGTTCAGGGCCCCTGCTAATGCATTCCTTTCCCACACCACTCATTCAAAATGGAACATATGGAGAGCAATGATTCTTCCCCTATATGGGGCAGACTTGGAAAACAATGCTATAACCCTGTCTAATAAAAAACATTTAAATCCTTTATCTGGAGCACTGGACTTCTTGTCCATGCAAAGGATAGCAGCTTTGTGGTATTTGCTTATTCTATAAGAAGGAGCCTTTAACCCAGAAGACTTTGGAACAAGATCTCACAGGGGTGCTGGACAGATACCCCATTCCCCCATCTGTCCCCTCTGCACTGGGTCCTGCCATTCCAGGGTAAAAGGCAGTTTCATAAGCCAGCATCGCCTATAAAAAGGGGATTCATTTATTTCATCCTGATCAAATACCATTTTGCATTTCACTGGCCCTCATTAAATGCCTAGTATAAACTCCCAAATGAATTCTACCCATCTGCTTTCAATGGCAACCCTCGGTCACGTAAACGCATCTATGTTATTAACCCACTCATGCAACGCTGGCCTTTGCCTGTATGTGATTTTTCAAACATGTTACCCATTATCATTTGTTCCACATTTCCTGTGACATTCCATGTTTGTGCAATTTGTGTATATATATATATGTATATACATATATATATATACATATGTATATGTATTGAATTTATATATATATTAAGTATCTTACAGAGATGGGAACTGAGGCTCAGAGAGGCAGACGATACTTGTCCAGAGACTTGCTGGCCAGTAACTGGTACACCTCAGTCTTGAATACTGGTCTCTGGCAACCTGAGCCCAGGCTTTTCCATTGGGCCAAGCTGCCACACACAATAATGACAGAGTGGTCCCAGCACCCAGCTTATGCTTAGAGGTTGGGACCACACAGCTCTTGTTGCAGCCTGACACATAGTATTTTGGATGTGTCTCAACAAGGATGCACCTTTTAAAAAAAAAATTTTAGTTGTAGATGTACACAATGTTTTTATTTTATTTATTTATTTTTATGTGGTGCTGAGGATTAGACCAAGTTTCTCACACATTCAAGGCAAACACTCTACCACTGAGCCACAACCCCAGCCCCAATGATGCATGTTTGAAAACAAGGTTGTTTCTAAACAACCCCAGGACAGCTCTTCCCCTCCCTGTGGGGGAAAAAAGACAGAACCATGAAAGAAGATAGTGCCAGGTGATGCCTCCTGGCATAGCAAAGGATGTTAGAGGAAAGAAGCCCTGAGACTAGAGAGCCAGTAGCAACAATAAAAGCTACATTAAATGAAGTTACCTGTGGCAGAAACTTCTCATTTGGTCCTCACAACAATCCTATGAGAGACACACAATTGTCTCCATTTTACAGATGAGAAAACTGTGGCTTAAACATACAATATTTAAAAGAACTATTTAAAGATACATGTAAGTCAATGTGTATATTTTAATGGACAAGTTGGAGGCCCTGCCCATGGCCTGCAGGGATCTCCGACCTCATTTTTCCCCTCTGCTTCCCTTTTCCCACTAGGGTGTGCATTTATCTGTTCTAACAACACAGCAAGTAGATAGCCTGAGCTTGCTCTTCTCTGTCTCTTTCTTTCTCTGGACTCCTCCATCCCAACATAGTCTCATGATTTGCTCCCCTGCTTCCTGCTGGTCTCTGCTCAGATGTGTCACCTCTTCAAGGAGACTTCCTGGCCACCACCAGATACTCTAATCCTTTAATGTTGCTTAATTTTTTTTCATCACAGTAATTGTCCTACCTGTCATTGTATTCTGTATTTGTCTGTTTGTTTATTGCTTGGCTTGCTCTCTAGAACACAAATGTCCTAAGCAAATACTTTGTTTTATTGACTGATGCTTAGAACCGTGGCTGGCACAGAATGTGCATTCACATTATTTGTGGAATGATTCGTGATGCACACAATTCAGTGTTATGGTAGGTCAGTTCCACTGTAAGAGCGTTCTCATAACGAAATTCACAAATTGAGAAACAGACTCTTTCCCAAGTTTTCTGCATGTGTGCACTCGTCCTTCCCATTATTCAGCACTTGCTGAACTTCCCCATACTCCAGGTATTAAGGAGGCGTGGATGAGACCAGCACTGACTTTCATAGGACCAGAGTGCCATGGAGGAGATCAGAAAGGGAAAAAGACCAAACCCAGGGGCTGTGGCTCAGTGGTAGAGTGCCAGCTAAGCATGCACAAGGATCTGGGTTCAATTCCCAAAACCACCTACACATCAGCCCAAATGCTGTGGAGGGCAGGAGCCCACAGAGTTACAGACAACTGAGGAGAAAAATTTAGCATCCATCCCCAGGCCTCATATTGAGTCAATGAGATCTATAGTCCATCCTTTAGGATGAGCTTTCACTTATAATGGGGGTGGGGGAAGAAAAATAAAAAGAATCTTTTTTTTTTTTTTTTAATGCTCCTCACATCTGAGCTGGAAGGAAAAGGAGATGTAGAGAAAGGTTTGTGGCTCTACAGAGAAAGAAGCAGGGTCTTGTTTGGTTTTATTGACATCCAAGAAAACCACTTATCAAAAATCACAACCTAGAGCTTTCTTAAAGTGGGTTCATTTTCTCCTTTAAACCACTTGACTAGTTCTCGCTAAAGAAGAGTAAATTTCACGGTCTTTGAAAGCCCATCTTTCCTGAGTCTACTACTAGCACAATGACCCCGCTCCTCCCAGCTTTCAGAGGTGGAGGTCCAGCCTCCTTGGCCTGGCTCACCAGGGCCTGGGACTCAGCCCCTGTGCACCGTTCAGCCGTGTCTGGGGGCCTGAGGAGCTGTGCCATGGTCTGCCTCCAGCCGTGTGCCTGCTTCTCCTGCCTAAACTGCCTTTCCCTGCCCTTGCTTTTGCTATCCCTGATCTTCATCCCCACGGTCCTCCAAGGGTCAGCTCAGGGGAACCGTCCTCCAGCTAGATCTCCTTTACATTCCTCCCACTCGCCCTCACCCCCAGCTCCACTTCTAGACTCCCCAGCCCCCTTCCATTTAGTTGTCTCTGAGCTATAATTTGTATTCATGTGTCCTCCTTCACTGGACAGGAAGTTCTTTTGTTGTAGGAACAGGCGAGGCAAGACACCAGATAGGAAACAGGAAGCAGGTTTATTTGACTGCAGTTGGTTCACAGGGTATAGCTTTCACTGTAATCAATTAATTCCCCTGAACCCAGAGTTCAGGCCGTTTTAGAACTTTATACCCTGCATGTAAGGAGAGGGGCTCAGAAGTTCTCAGTCTGCAGAAGTTCACACAAAAGCAGCTTTTTCTTTTACTGTTCTGGGCAAGTTAACACTTCAAGGACAGAACCTGAGAAGGGAAGAGCTGCTTCTCCCTTTTCTTTCCTCCCCCTGCCAGCTGTTACCATGGAGCCCAATTAGTAACTTCTCTTATCTCTGAAATGTAAACATCTCTGAAGCTCA
This sequence comes from Xerus rutilus, assembly GCA_028644305.1. Classification (NCBI taxonomy): domain Eukaryota; kingdom Metazoa; phylum Chordata; class Mammalia; order Rodentia; family Sciuridae; genus Xerus; species Xerus rutilus. The sequence goes on along the minus strand of CM053400.1, from coordinate 42,522,629 downwards.
GGCCCTAGGCCAGAGGCCTTGTTTAGGATCTGTCCTTCCTGTTACACTTTGCATTTGCAAACACACTTTTATAAAGTATTATATTGTTACTAAACTAGATAGTCCATAAATGTTTGTGAAAAAACTAGTAAAGTGACATTCAGTACCTGGAGGGCTGATCTCTTTCAGGCCAGTGGCCAAGTAAGATAGAGAAACAGGAAATAGGAAGTTTAACTACATTGAACTCTTCTGTAGAGACTCTTTTGCTGATAGTCCTAAGATCAATTATGGTCCAGATTTCTGGAGAAGCTTAATTAAGTTTTTTTTTATGTGTGTGGAGGAGGGGGTGTACTACACTTTGAGGAGAGGTGTTTTCTTTACTATTGCCTTTTTGGTCTTAATCTCCGTTTTCCTAGACTCTTTTCTCAGGGCCATATAAATGATATGAATTAGGCCTTTAAACACTGGTTAAAGACTAGGTATAGACAACCCCCACTCCCAGCCATTTCTAATTTTTTTCAGATTTGAATACTAAGGAATGGCTTTCAGGTCTAGATAGATCAATGATTCCAAGAGCTTAAAGGAAAAGCATTATAAATAAGCCAGTCTCCATTTGGTATAAACACTTCAAATCAGAATGCAAAACCAGGGGAAAGGAGTCTACAGTGTGTGTGTGTGTGTGTGTGTGTGTGTGTGTATGTGTGTGTGTGTGATGCAGAAGGCTTGTGCTCTGCAGTGGCCCTGACACTAACTTGCTGTGTGACTGTGGGCAAGTCATGTTTTTTCTCTGGCCTTCTCTTTTCTCCTCTGAGAAAATAAGCGCATGGGCTGAGGACTGCTGAAGTCCCTTACGTATTTAAAAATCCTATAATTCTATGATCCTTCTCGTGCAGTATACCTTTTTCATGGGCTCAAAATTTGCACTGTCATTCCAATGTCTTAGTAAAATACACTTCTTTGCTGCATCCTAAACTACTGGTAAGAAGTGTGAGCATCTGACCTCAGCAGGAAAATTTACCAACACTCACCAATAAGACTTCTCAGAAGAAAGTGCCCGCAAATGGGGAGAAAGACAGAGTTATGGCTTCACTGCACTTAAGATGCAAAAATGTATAGTTTACTTTTTCTACTATATTTTTCTACATATTTTGTCCCTTCATCATTTAATTAAATACAGTGTGTTCTGTCCAAGGAGTTGTGAGCTCCCCAAAATAATATTGGTCAGCTTCAAGATGAGCAATGCAGAATGAAGCCCCTCTGCCAGGTGGCCAGGAGTGTTCCAATCAGTGGCTGCTCCATCAGCCTAGGTGTTGGAGCGAGGCTAATATATAGGAGACCCCAGACAACCTGAGAGACACACAGAGCCAAAGCAAAAAATTTCTGTGTTGTTGTGAGTTACTGACTGTAAAGACTAGACGACCAGAAGGAGATGAATTAAGCCGCTTGGCAAGACTTTATTGGAATACACGCTCTTGGGCCGAATCCTCTCGTCCATCAGAGTGTGTCGGGGAGGAATGGTGGTGGGGATCCGGTGCACAGAGAATTCAAAAGGGCCCAGTCAGGAAGGGGAGGGCGTGGGGGCAGGAAGAGAAGGCCAGAGTCCTTCCTGGATAGGTCAGGAAAACCCGTTGATTGACAGGAGGCGTGTCTACTGGTGGCATCAGCATCTGGCTGGCAGCTCCATTCTGCAGCTACTGACCGGTCCCCCTAATTGGACATTTTGGACCCTGACCTGACCTAACACTGTCATTTTGCAATGAATCCCAGACTTATCCTCTTTTGACTGGCACCAACATGAGGTCCATTTTTGTAACAGGAAATTGAAGTTCAATAGACTTTCTCAGGATCATGTGAATCCCAAAAGTGTCCAAACCTGGGATCTGAACTCAGGTATTCTGATTCTCCATGGGTACCTCAATTAGCATTAGGTCATTAAGATTGATTTCATTTGAGTACAACCTGGTCCTGGTTTTATTAATCATGCATTGGAAGGTAATAAGGGATAGTGACAAGATCATGGCTTTGGAGTGGATCAGATAAGAACTTGAGTCTCAGCTCTGCCCTTGCCCAGTTCAGTGGTGCGATTCGGTCTCCTCTGAATTAGCCAGAACATCAGAGAGCAGAAATACTTGATAGCAGAGACTACGTGTTGCTAATGATGTAATACCAAGCATCAGTGGTGGGGGGGGGGGGAGCCATCTGGGCATGGTGCCTGCCTTCCCATTACTCCGCAAATGACTTCACTGTGGGCCTGTGGTAAATGGTAAAGCTTCAATCCCAGTGCAGCCCTCTCCCGTTCCTTTCAGAATGTCTGATTGTCTCCAAGATAAATCTAGCTCTGCTACAATCCTACGTCAGTGAGGCAAGAGAGGCATGGCCCAATTTTAATGATTGACTTCAACGTCAAGAGCCTTCCTATTTCTGCTCTTGTTTGCCTTGGAGCTTCAAGTTGATTTACTCTTTGAATATTCTTCTCCTTCCCCTCATTCCAGCTTAGCATTGAGAACAGCAAGCATTGCCTTGGCAAGGTTACAGGATAAACTTGCTGCTTTTAGGACATCTGCATCCAGCAAAACCTTTATTTTCTGCCTCTTGAGTATAATCTTGCAAAAACACATCTGTTATTCGGGTGCTTACCTGGCCAGGCTTATTTTTCCTCCCTTGGAAAAATGTTCTGTTGAGATATGGGGAAGAATTTTCACATGCTCTAAGTTACCAACCCATTGTATATTAAAAAAAAAAAAAAAGCCTCTCAGTATCTTGATTGAGTCATAAAGTTTTATTGAAAAGAGAGGGGAACCACCTGTGCCCCAGTGTCCTTCAGTCCTAGGATACCAAAGGCACTGAAATGCATCTGGAATCTCTTCAGACTTAGTCACTGAAGAGTTGGCAGTGATAGAGGATTGGATACCCCTTAATAGATCGACCCTGCATTTCCCAGATACCTGCCCAAGACACATCTTCCCTCTCTTTCCCATTGGCAAAGCCCTATTCACATACAGTTACCTCCAACTTCATCTTCTTTAGTGAACTTTCTAGTACCTGGGGAAAGGAAACAAAGACCACATTGAATGTTAAATATAGTTCTATGCTGGGCTTGGTGGTGCATGCCTACAATCTCAACAGCTCAGGAGGCTGAGGCAGGAAGATCACAAGTTTGGGGCCAGCTCCATTTACTTAGCAATGCCCTAAGCAATTTAGTGAGACCTTGTCTCAAAATAAAAAATAAAAAGAGTTGAGAATGTGGTTCAGTGGGTAAGCCTCTCTGGGTTCAATTCCTCAGTACCAAAAAAAAAAAAAAAAACCAAAAACCCACAAACAGTTGTACAGCCACTCAGGAAGCTACAAGCTACAGCAGGAAGATGGCAGATTCAAAGCCAGCCTCAGCAACTTAGTAAGACACTGTCTCAAAATAAAAAAAAATAAATTAAATAATAAAATCAAAAGGGCTGGAGATATGACTCAATGACTAAGGGCCCCTGGGTTCAATCCCTGATACCAAAAAAAAAATTAATTGTACCTTATTAATTCACTAGATTGTTTTTTTCCTTTTTTGTGATGCTGGGGATGGAACCCAGGGGCTTGTACATGCTAGGCAAGCACTCTGACATTGAGCTACATCATCAGCCCCTGTACTAGGTGTTTATAACCCAACTCACTGAGGTTTTACATGATGAGAGGTTTGAAAAACAAAAAGACAATTAAAATATGGACTGAATGGTTAACTAACACATTCACTCCACAATGCTGGGAGCTGATTATATGCTAAGTATTATTTGGGGTGTGAGAATATGGCAGTGAGCAAAATAAACAAATGTGCCTGCCCTCATGCAGCTCACCTGTTGATGGAGTGGGCAGGTAATACAACAGGTGGGTTCCCCAATGCAGCGGGAGTGGGAATCTTAAGCACTATAAGGAAAACACGGTCAGTCAGTGGAGAGAGTGGAGCAGAGTCTGTTCTTTCTGTGAGGGAAGCCTGGGGAAGGATCCTCTGAGGGAAGTCCTGAAATGATACCAGGGCCACAAGACCCAGAGTGTCCTCTGCAGAGTGCCATCTAACCACATCTACCCTATAGCTTTGCTGGAGCCACTTGACTTCTTGGATTCTTAGTCTGTTCACCTTGAGGTGAACCACCTACCTGCCCACTTCCTCTTTCACGGAAGTCAAGAAAGTTCCTGAACAAGCTGCCTTGTTCTCCCTCCCTGGGAGTTGTCATCATCACCCTGCTCTGCGGAAGCCCTTAACCTATAACAATCTCATGCTTTCAATGTGCTGATGTGAAGCCAATGACTCACTTTATCCTGCTGCCCAAAAAGTTGATCTCAATGTCAAGAGCCCAACCCCATCTCTACAGCAGGGGTCATGAACAGAGCCTGTCTGTTCAGATTAGTGTAGGCCTAAGAGCTCCTGCATGTAGTGCGCTCATGTGGGACTCACCCTGCATGTAGCACTCCAGCATTGTGTTCACCATAATAATACTATCATTATGTTTATGAACATTAAAAATAGTAACACATGCAGAAGTCTCAAGCACATCTGGCATATTGCTAATGCTTAGCAAATACTGTTTCCCTTTCTCTTCCTTCTCCTGCACCCTGTTTCCAGCAATCCTGCCCCTCTGTTCTCTTTGAACAGAGGTTGCTGGGAGCTGACATATTAGGATTTTTTTCTCTTGGAAACTTTCATTGCATATTTGCTGGATGAAGGCTCTGTTCCAATCACTTTTAACACATCTATTAACCGACTTGATCTTCGCATTGACACAGTGAGGCTCATGTGTCAATGATCCCTGTTTCATAGGTATGGAAACTGAAGTATAGTGATATAAGGAATTTCTTCAAGGTCACTGAGCTGGTTTATCAAGGAGCTCTCCAGCCTACAGCCCCAGAATAAGAGGGCAGCAGATCTCCAAGGAGAAAAGATGGGAGGAAGGCTGAAGACTTCATACTGAGTCTCTAGAAAGCCTAAGGGTGGCAGATGAGACGTAGGGAAAGTCTGAACACTAAGATGAGGAGGAATCTCATGCTGGAAGGCAGTGGTAGAGAGGTGTCTCTGTCACCCCAGCCCAGCCCAGCTTATCCTCTGATCTTTCTCTCCTTCCTTGGGGCTGGCAAGCACATCCATGGAGAGTTGTAAATTGCCCATCTCAGAAAGCGCGCTGCA
>CM053400.1:42318416-42507510 GCA_028644305.1 Xerus rutilus | reverse complement strand
TCCACTTTGAGTTGAGTTTTGTGCATGGTGAGAGATAGGGGTTTAGTTTCATTTTACTGCATATGGATTTCCAGTTTTCCCAGCACCATTTGTTGAAAAGGCTATCTTTTCTCCAATGTATGTTTTTGGCACCTTTGTCTAGTATGAGATAACTGTATTTATGTGCATTACTCTCTGTGTCTTCTATTCTGTACCATTGGTCTACATGTCTGTTTTGGTGCCAGTACCATGCCGTTTTTGTTACTAGTAATACTGTTCTTAAAGGGTGGTGTCCAGGTGGAAATCCTAGACAACTCACTCATCTGTGCCTCTTTCACAAGTATGAAGTTAAGAGGTTGAATTTGATAGGACGTAGTAACAATTCAATAATAATAACAATAAGTACCCAATAACACATGTTGGGTAGATGAATGATGAAATGAAAACCATTTCATGATGTTCCTATGAAGTCTGCATGGAATGCTAGAGCAGTGGGTACATGTGTAAAGGGCTTTGGGCACAGAGCGGAATAGTCACACAGCGTGTCCTAGCTTTCTCCTACCATCTCCTTCAAGAACAGCCTCCTCCAGCCTGTGTGGTCTCTCCTTACCCAGCCCCAGGAAAGAGCTGAGGCTGACCCTGAAGCCCAGAAGGGCCATGGTATGTGATATGCAAAGTGCTGGTGGTGGTAAGGACCATGCTGGAGGTGCCTTTGCCTTACTCTGTCCCCCTCGTACTGTGCAGTTGAGAACATTGAGCCCAAGACGCAGAGATTCTTAGTGCCTTTAACCTTCCTTTGGAATTCTGAATATTCCAGAAATCTTTATAGACATCTTTTAAAACTTGGCTTTGTTCCTGACAAATGGTGAACTGAATACATCCATTTTTTTCTAAGTGTAGGTGAATTAAAGAGAGAGAACACTCCTGCATGGAGGTTGAAAGCAGCATAAATCCTCCTATCTCAGCATCTGATAGATGCGAGGACCCTTGGACAAGCATCTCTACCACAACTCCCTCCAGCCTCAATGTACATGCATCCAGAGACGGCACGCATACTCTTATCTGATCTTTCACTTGCCTTTGAACAGCTCTGCCCTGAGCCAATGTCAGCCTGCCCTGAGCTTTTCCTCCTTGGTCTCAGTTACCCTCTGGAGTCTCACATTAGAACCCTTGTTCCTTTTCTAGTGGGGACTTTGAATGCTGGAGAATTGTGTTTTGTCTCCTCATCATCTTTTCTTCATGCTAAACCTATCCTTAAATACTTCTTGCTACATTTTTGTTTGTGACAATAATATAGGACAATTGTGGCCATAAAACTTATCACATGCCAGGCACTGTCCTAAATGCTTGGTTGTTCTCTTCCTGTCTTTCCTTTCCCTTCTTTCCCCCCCTCTTTCTTTCTTCTCACAGCAGCTGCAGGAGTCTGGAACTCTGATCAGCCTGATTTTACAGTGGGGACAGTTCAGGCACAGGAGGACAAGACACTAGAGCAGCCAGTAGCATAGCTGGCATTTGATTCCAGAACACTGGCCATACAGTCTGCACTCTTAGCCCTAGACCTGTCCTCTTCACTTTTTTGAAATGTTACTAGTAATTCAACAAAAATAGTTATTGACGCAGATTCATGATGGGCTGCTAGTTGCTGGACTCCTTGCTGGTACTTTGCCTCTGTTAGCTCTGATCCACACAAAAACTATGCAAGGAGACCTCACCATTTATAGGAGAGGAACTTGAGATGTGAGAGCACACTGGCGCTGTCATCTCCATCTGCTGAACAAATGCACTGGGTTGATGAAACACATTCTGTTGCTCTTGCATGCACCACACTGGAATTTCACAGCAGTGCCTACTTTGTGGAGGTAGACTGATGAGCAAAAGGGTTCTTCTCTTCACCATATCAACATTGTAGTAGGAAAGCAGACAGTAAACAACTAATTGCACAGTGTTGATTTAATGCAAGTTGCGATGTTAACCACCCAAAAAAGAAATTAACACTATATTCTGTGTGAGCCTTGTGAGATGCAGAGAAGCAATTGGCTAGATCGGAGAGGAAGGAGGAAGCCATCCTGGGTAGAGGAGACAGTGTGTGTAAAGGCCCTGAGGTGTGGTCAGGATACAAGGAAAGAGAACTATAAGGCAGAGCTTAAGAGACAGGACTGAGGGCCCAGCCCTGCAGTCACGAGAGCCAGATGTAAAGTTTAGTCTCTGAAATGAGGTATTACTGAAAGGCTTTAAGCATGAGAAAGACATTGTTCAATTCTGTTTTGGAAAGAGTGCTCTGACTGCAGAGTGGGGGATGGACAGGTGAGAAGTAAGTGATCACAGTGTCTCGACGTTCCTGAGGAGCAGGAGTCTGGTACCTTAAGCTGGACTCCATATCTATGAACACCTCCAGGAGTCATATGCAGGCACCCTCACTGTGGGGTAGACAAGCACCCCCAAAAGCCTGAAGTCCAGGCTGAAGCCTGGCTCATCATCTTACCACTTACCCATCCCTGGTCAAGTTACCCAAACTCCTCATGCCTCAGTTTCCTCCTCTGGAAAATAATACCTACATTATATGGTGACTGTGAGATAATGTGAAGTAATATAAATAAATCCCTTAGAATGGGACCTGGCACATACTAAATGCTATTTTGCAATTATGATTATTTTTAACAGCTGCACACCCTGTTGATTGAATGCAATCGTGGTTAATTAAATCCATAAGATCATTATAACATAAAAAGCATTTATGAGAGTTTTAAGCTTAGCAAATCCATCTCTTCCCATCCAAAAACCATGGTTCAGGCCAAATGCATGCCTGCACTGCTCACAAGTGCCCTGCCCCCGGACTATGTGTTTGGAGCAGGCATGGTGCCATCCACTTCTCTCTCGCAGTGTCTCACACTGCTCATTTGGTTCTGAAGATCTGCTCTTTGTCCCCTGCTGGAAGAGCAGTCCCCCTGTTGGGGCTGCTTTTAGCCTCCCTCATTGCTTCCCTCTTACTCAGGACATAGCTTGGTTGTCACTACCTCAGCCCTTCTGGCCATCCTTGTGATGGACACCGTGAGGTGCCATCCAGATCCTCCTTCAGAGAGAGACTTGCTTGTTGGCCCAGCTGCTGGATGTGCTGGGTGCCAGCAGCTTCCTCTTGCCTCTTCTCAGGAGTGCCTTGGCTGCAGATAGCTGCTCCTCCGAGGCCAGGTCCTTCCACAGGTGGCCCTTGTCTATGTGGACATATGAAGGGACATTTCTGGAGCTCCCTTCAGGGCTGCCCAAGGCTCTGACTGAGTGATGCTTGCTATCTCACCTGCCAAGCCCTGCATCCTCTCCTTCCTCCACAGGTGTGTGTTTCAAGAGCCCCATACATCCTAAGGACTCCCGCACACCACTGTCTTGGGGTCTGCCTCAGGGGAGCGCAACACCTACAACCATGTTGCTGCTTGGGCCCAGCAGGGAGGAGGCTGGCTCGCTCCACGTTCCCCCTTTAGTCAACTCCCCCGCTATATTTTTCTCATAGTGCAAACCAGAGTCTGCCAAAAACTGCATTTGTTTATTGTTTCCCCCCAACCCCAGTTTCCTCTACCAGAATAGAAGGTTCTTTTCTTTTTTTAGATTTTGATTTTACTCAGCTTCTTTTAAGGTATAATTATACACATGGTGACGGTAGTTAATACTTGTATGTTGTATACTTGAAATTTGCTAAACTAATGGTTTCTCTCTTTTTTTTCTTAAATTCTTTTTATAACTAGCTTTTTCAGAGGTATAATTATAAAGTATGGTGACTATGGTTCATACTATTATGTTGTATACTTGAAATTTGCTAAAATAAAAGATTCTTGTCAGCCTTGAAAACACTCAACAAATGTCAGTTGGATAGATATAGCATTATATGATGGTTAAGCTCACCTGGCTTTTGAAATTGAACTTGTGGGGCTTAATCCCTGACTGTGACACTTACTAACCAGTGGTCTTGCATAAACCTATAAATCCTAGGGCCTACTAGCACTTGGCCTACGGCATGTGTAGTACAGAGTAACTGCTCAATAAATCTTAGCAGTTAATATCAAATCATTCATGGGATTGTTGTGAGGATTAAATGAGATAATCTGTGCAAATTGCGTAGTTAGCACAGCGCCTAGTTCAGAGTGAGCACTCGATAGATGTATCTGGCATTATTCCCAATTGCCCAAGCTAAATGCCTGGAAAGAGTGTGTGTCCTAGCCTTGGAGTCTCCTGCAGTGCCAGGCACAGTGCTGAGCAGTTTCTTCCTTCCCAGCCCTGCAGGGCAGGAGGTCGCCTGCCTGTCTTCAGATAATTCTGCAGTACTGAGCCTCGTGCCAGCCACACAGTGCACGCTTCACAGGGGCACTTTAAAGAGGTGGTTTGAATGAAATGAATGTCAGTGTTGTCGGGGTGCTAAAATGTGGTCTCCATGGTGATTCCTGGCCCAGCAGTTTGAGGAAGGTGCTCCAGATCTCGTAGCTGGCACGCTGCAGCCTCCAAACACACACCATATTTTTTTGCATTTCTCAGACAGACTGTGGGTTGTGTGTTCATTAATTAAGATGAGTGTAATTGGTCCCAGCAAATAGTTTACACATCAGCTTGCAAATCGTATGCACAACGAGGCCCTATGGTTCCTTCTTTCCCATCTCATATCTCTATAGCTGGTCCTTGGCTCCTGATTATTTCCCCAAATCCCCAGGCCCTCATTTTACTGTACCAGTTGAGCATTAAAGGGAGAGTAGGATGTGAAATGGAATTTCTTTGGTTTATTGTAAGTCTATGCATTCCAGGGAAGGAAGACATAGTAAGCCCCCTCATATATATGTAATACTTGATGACTTTTAAAAAATGCTTTTCCATGTGCAATTTCATTTATTCCTCACTTCATCACTGGGAAGCAGTTATCATTCTTACTAAAGGCACAGAGAGCTGAGGCGATGGAGGTCCCATCCTGCCTCAGTGGCTGAGAAGCTATGGAAATGGCCACTTGCATGGGCTTCCCATGTGTCAATTTCCCAGTGTGAATACTGTGATAATTTAGGACCTACATCACAGGATTACATCGTGAACAGAATGAGATCTCGAGGGAAATCAGAGTCCACATAATGAGCCCTCGGTGTTTTTGCTGGATGGTTTTGGAGGGAGGGAGACCAGCTGAAGTCTGCTGGGATAGAGGGGAGGGTGGTCAGGACTTTCTGTAGAAGCCCTCCCCAAACTTTGCAAAGTGTCAAAGTGTTCTATTTGCAGGTAACAGGGCCACATGTAAGACACGTAGTCGTGTAGAGAGCCCTGGACAAGAAGCAGTAAGAGTCACGCTTTAACCTTTGTCATTCTCTTTACCATGACCTTACACAAGCCCTGGAGCCGTCTGAACCTGTTCATTCATCTGTGCAATAGGGTCAGTTATTCATGACCTGGACCTCTTGTTGTGTTGTAATAAATCTTTTTTTTTTTTTTTTTTTGGTACCAAGAATTGAACTCAGGGGTACTGGACCACTGAGCCACATCCCCAGCCCTATTTTGTGTTTTATGTAGAGACAGGGTCTCACTGAGTTGCTTAGTGCCTTGCCATTGCTGAGGCTGGCTTTGAACTCACAGTTCTCCTGTCTCAGCTTCCCAAAGTGCTACGATTACAGGTGTGCACCATTGCGTCTGGCTGTAATAAATCTTGAATATAATAATGACTAGCAGAAAGGTTTGAGAAAGATAGCTTATGCTGCATAAGACATGCTGTTAGTGTTCTTATAGAGCAGTGAGAATATATATAGACACAGATACAGTTATCTATCTATAGATATATGCAGATAGATGTCTATATATGATGTTTAATACAGAGAATGTGTCCCTAATGAAAAACTTTCTTATTACAAAGAGAAAAATTAGTTTTAACCTAAGGATATTCATTAAATCACCAAAATAATTATTTTTCTCTTTTCCTTTGGCCTCAGTTTCCTTACTATTTGAGAAAGATGTTACATTAAATGGCCTTAAACTCCTAACAGGTATGTTAGCACACTAAATTTGGTAACATATGGATAATAGATTCATTACATGAAACAAACACCTCTTTTCATCTTAGTTCTTCATACCTGCTCTTTGTCAGATACTTACCTTCTCAATTGTGTTGGTTCATTTTCTGTTGCTATAACAAAATACCTGAGGCAAGATATTTATGAAGTAAAGATGCTTATTTAAGTCAGAGCCTTAGAGGCTGTAAATCCAAGGTCAGGTGGTCTCATCTGTTTGGCTTCTGGTGAGAACCTCCCTATCCGTCTCACAATATGGTGGAGAAGCTGAAAGGGAAAATAGCCATGCACAGAAGGGGCTAGCTGGGTGGGGTGGCTTTGCTTTATAACAACCCTCTCATTAGAACTCCATCTGTGAGACTAGCATTAATTATTCCCTTCCAAGGGTGGTGCCCTCACGGCCTAAACACCTTGCACTGGATCCTACCTCTTACAGGTTCCATCACCTCAATGCCACCACACTGGAGACCAAGCTGCCAGCCCATCAACCTTTGGAGGACATCCTTGAACCATAGCCAAACCATAGCACCTACCTCACTTAACTGTCACACAACCTTATGAGACATAATAATCCCTGATAGGGTTGTATTGTGCCCACCCCACTGAGAAGGAAATAGCCTCAGAGAATGTTATATGTTAAATTGTGTCCCCTACCTACCTCCAAATGTATATGTTGAAGTTCTAACTCTAGTATCTCAGAATGTGACCTTCAGAAGAAATAGGATTATTACAGATATCATTAGTGAAGATGCTGCTGCTAGGTTGGGTCCTAATCCAATATGACTGGTGTCCTTATGAAAATAGGCATTTACATATGCATGTGTGTGCACACATATGTACATGCACAGAATGTCATATAGAGATGAAGTCAGGGCTCAGGGTGAGACTTCTACTTCAAAGGACGCCAGTGATTGTGACAAACCACCAGAAGCTAGGAGGGGGCATAGAACACAGTTGTCCTCATAGCCTTCTGAAGGAACCACCCCTGCCAACACTTTGACCTCAGACTTCTGATCTCCAGAACTAAGAGACAAGAAATACTGTTCTCCAAGCCCCAGTGTGTTGCACTTTGTTGTGACAGCCCTAGGACACTGATACATGGAGGCTAAGTAACTTGCTTAGGGTCTCAAAGCTGGTATTGCAAACACAGGTCTGTTCCCGCTCCCTCCAGGGCCATGGACTGGACGCCCTCTCATATGCTGGGATGTCTCGCTCTCATATGTGAAGGGACGAGATGAAGGAGGATGTTCTGGAGGGTTCTGCAGACCTGGGCTCCTCTCTCCACCGGCTGCTCCTCTCCTCTGCCTAAGAAGGTACAGAGTCACTGAGCATCAAGGCCCTTCCTTCTTCCTACTATTGCTTGCCAGCAGCACTAGAGGAAGTGGCAGGGAGGCAGACAGCCCTTGGCTTGGCTGGCTTCCCTAAATGGTGGCCTCCCACAGTTAGAATGTGGCATCCCCCTGCCAAGGAACCAGCTGCCCCACATCGGAATGGGATGTCACCGCAGGAGGGATGTGCAAGCAGAGGTAATCAGAGAGCAAGATGTTCAGGCTAATGCCACTTTTGTCTAGCAGCCCAGGCTCCTGGCCTAGGCAGCTAAGCATTGGCAGTTCACCCTGGGACCTGAGTGTGCTTGCTTAACGCAACCCCAGGCAACTCCAGACGTGCTTCTCTGTCGGAAGTCCTCAGCTCAGGGGCCCACAGGCAGCCCCATAGAGGGTGAGGAAGGATGTGGAGGAAGGACCTTGGGGGAAGTGTTCCCTTCCCCAACACCTGCACTCTCTCACTGTCCCCTCCTCCTTGTGAATCCTCAGAAGTGGCCTCAACCAGCCATTCTTCACTCAGATGAGATGTTCTCAGGAGGCGAAGTGAGTTTCAAGGTTCTACAGCAAAGTGAATGAGACCCAGGTTACAAACCAGTCTGTCTACACACGTGTCCATGCTCTTTCTCTAGCACAGACCATAGTACATGGAGGCAGTGCGCATGACTCTGCCTGACTTCCCTGCCTGCTCCGTACCTCAGAGGGCTAGCTTTCTGTCTTGTTCCTAACCTCCAGATTCAACCATGTCATTTAGTGGGTGAGTCTCTTCTGCTTCAAAGAAGTGCCAACTCCTTGACCCATGCCCAACCTACCTTAGTGCCTTTCCTGCCCTTCCCGCACTGCTCCCTGCACTGCACCCAGCCTCTGGCATCCAGATAACCATGTTCCCCACCGTGCTCCCCTTCCCTGGCTCAGGTTGTTCATCTAGACTTGGAGTACCCCTTGTACTACATGAGAAGTCCTCCCAGATCAGAAGCCAGTCTCCTTTGTGCAGCCTTCCCAGGTGTGCCCGGTAGGTCTCCCTGTCACAGTCTTCAGTTTTGTGATGGTGGCATAGCTGAGAGCTACACTGCTTGGATTCAGATTCTTTTTCAGCCACTTCCAAGCTATGTATCTTTGGAGAAATTGCATAACATCTCTGTGATTTCACTGGGAATGGCAACGATGAATCTTTACCCCATTAGGCTATTGAGGGAACTAAAAATTATAAGCAAATAAAGCACTCTATCTAGTACCCTGGGCTATAATTATTTCTTGTTTGTCTGCCCTGTTAGACTGTGTGCACCTTGAAGGGCAAGACTGTGTCTTATTTGCCTCTGTACCCTTCACAACACAAGGTCTAGTGGCTGGGTGATATATATTAAACAAATAAGTGAATATGTACAAACATAAATTAAAAAATGAACCAATTTATAGTGACACTCTCATGTGGGTACCCAAGTGTCACCCAAATGATAACATTAATAATAGAATTAGCCAAAATATTTACTGAGTGGTTACGATGTGTCAGGCACTCTTTTGGAACACTTCTTAACGCTCGCTTGTTTCAATGACACTCTCTGGTAGGCACTATCATTTTCTTCAATGCATGGATGAGATACCTGAGGTGTATGGAGTTCAGTGACTTCCCTAGGACTACACAGCCAGACAATAGCAGAGCCAGGCTACCTGGCTCAGAGTCCATGTTCACGACCATTCTAGAGAAAGTGTGATGGCAGTGAGCAGACCAGAGGAGCAAAAGGAGGCCACACCAGTACCCTGTGCTAATCAGCAGTATGAAGAGGGAGACACAATAGGGCAGGGCTATGTTTGGAACATGCAGGTGGGACTGAGACCTTTGCTGCAAATGGCTCTAGAACATTTTCCACTTTTCGCTGTAAGTCAGTCTGATTGTCTTCAAGGAATTGAGATGATGTGGTTGGCCGTGGGTGTAGCAGGTGTGGTCCTACCTGAGGACAAGAAGATGGATAAGATGGGTCCTTCCTTAGCATAGTGCCTAGCACACCGTCCATGATTAATACATGATAGCTGAAGATTCAGTAGTGTAGGCGGGTACTCCATTCCTACTCATATTATTTTAAGCCACTTCTCATCTGTATGCCGGAAAGCCCAAGTTAAGGGAGAGGATGCACGTCTTCCTGTGTGAGATTGTGCTTATCCAAGAAGCCTGCATCTCCCATCATTGGCTCCTGCGCAGCATTCAAGATTCCCACACTTTTGGAGCTCCAGCAGGTAGCATCGCTGTGAGTGATGAAACCCGTAGATGGTCTCGGTGGTGAGCAGACATTCACACTTTGAATCAATTGCGCCTCCTTGATTACTGGGAAAACTGGAGGCTGGCAAAGAGATATTGCGCCATACAACAGTCGTGATACAGTGAGAGAGGATGACATAAATGAGTTTAAGGCAAAGATGGATTTGCACTTGGAAACTGAAATCATATAGTGGGGTTTGCTGGTGGAATTGCAAAGTACATCTGGCACGATGCCAAGCATAATGCAGATGGGCTGCTGGCTGTCTCAGCCTCTGTTTTTCATTGTGGCTAACTGGAAAATGGGGAAATTAATAGCTCCTACCTCACAGGAAAGTAAGTTGGAGTACATGAGTTAATAAAAATAAAACATATAGAACACTGCGGAGAATGTAGTAAGCACTCATTGAGCATTAGCGTTGATAGATGCCAGGCACCCTGAGTACCACTAAGCAGAAGCCAGGCTGACTCATGTCCTCATAGGCCTTACAGAGCAAAGGACAAGACAACCATACAACTGTTATGGAATGTAATGGGTGCCATGGTGGAGAAGCATGGATAATTATGCAACTTGGATGAGGGGGCCTCCCGAAACAGGACTTGGATAGTCAGGGAATGCCTCATTGATTAAGTGCTATGATGGGAGAAATAAGCACAGTGGATGCGGGAGAACAGGGAAGAAGAGGTTCCTAGGCAGACCCAAACGGCAGTGTATGAAAAGACCTGGAATTGAGAAACCCATTGTGGGAGCTCAAACTTCAGATGAGCTAGAAAGTGGAGTTTGTGGGTGTATGAGGTTCCTGTAGCTGCTGTAACAAAGTAGCACACACTTTGGGGCTTAAGACAATGGAAATCTATTTTCTGTTCTCTAATGCTTCTAGGGGCTAGAAATCCAAAACCTGGATGTCAACAGAGCTGTGCTCTCTCTCTGGAGGTTTGAGGAAAGAATCCTCCCTTTCTTCCTCCTGATTTCCAAAGTTGCCAGCTCTCCTTGGCCTTCCTTGGCTGGGAGTTGCATCCCTCTACTCTCTCCTCTGCCTTCACATAGCTGTACTTCCCCTCTGTGCATCTCTGTTTTCTCTTATTTTAGGGTTCCCAGTCCCTGGATTAGGGCCCATCATAATGTAGTATGACCTCATGTTGGCTTAACTAATTTCACCTGTTAGGACCTATTTGCAAGTGAATTTATATTCTGAGGTTCTGCATAGATAAGAATTTTGAGAGGATGTTATTTAACCCCCCAGTGTAGTTGGAGTGACCAAGGGGAATAGAAACGGCTGAGGGTGAAAGGAGACAGCAACCAAATTATGGAGGAATTTATAATAAGTAAAAAGCAAACTTTCATGAGCCCTGGCAGAGTATCAAGAGCTGTGGTGAGCACTTTCCTCATATAACATGCAGACTCCCTGTAAAAGGGGAGAAGCAGGTTGAGTGAGGCCAGAAGCAAAAGTCAGAGCTCAAAGTTCACCAGGTGTGTCTCAGTAGGAAGCAGATGGCCTGGGGCAATTTGGGAAGGCTTAATGAAGGGCTTCTTTAAAGAGTAGTGACAGGGCTTAGGGAAACCACGTAAGATAGAGCAGAGCTATGGGCTGTGACCATTTATGGACCTGAAAGATGTGGGTGAGGGAGCAGGTACTGGAACCCAAAGCTAGAAAATCATGTGCAGAGGCCACCTTGAGAAGAGTGGAGACTCTTGGTGGAGGGTTCACCAACTCAGAGGCACCCAGCTGAGTAAATTCTACCTTGCCCTCTGGTCTCCTGCTGGGACCCCATTGGCTTACCCCAACTGGAATCCATGAAACCAGAGAGCAGATGAGTGTAGTCAGTCCATGGGAATCTGCTGCCTAGGCCTGAACTCAGTGGAGAAGATTGGGTCTAGAGAGACAGACAGAAGGTACCTTGCACTAGGATGCTGGTCTCACTGTGGCCTGGGATCTGGGAAATGGGAAAGTAGGGTGAGATGAACAAAACCATATACCCAACAATCAGCATGAGCATGGCCTCAGTGCATTCAGATCTCTAGCCACGTGACCTGGGACAAAAGCCTGCCTCAGAGGAATGAAGATAATCATACATACCAGTCATGTCAGGTGCCCAACAAAGTGCGTGGCACTTGCAGTAAACAGTAAGCATCCACCACTGTTGCTGTCACGAGCATCACTGAACAGCCATCTATTGCCATGACATCTCTCTCCAAGACTTGTGGCTGCTCACCCTCACTCCTTAGAGCATTATGGCATTTATTTGTAGCCTCATTCACTCAACATGTATTTGCTAAGAACCTAGTAGATGCCCATCACTGGTCGAGCTTGTGGTGGTTAACAAAACAAACAGAACCCTCTGCCCTCAGGGAACCTATATTCTGATGGGGGAAAATAGACAATAAACAATCTATAACTGTCAGAAGATGGCAAGGGCTATGGATAAAAGCAAAGCCGGCTAGGGAGATAGAAGTACTGAGGGTGGGGTTGTGGTTGGAAATAGAATGGCAGGAAGGACCATTGAGGTGATAATAGAGCAAACATCTGAATGGAGTTGAAGGAGGACCATTCTGATACCTGATGGGAGAGGGTCCAGGTAAAGAGAGGGATGCAGATGTCCTGGAACAGAAGCACCTCTGTACCATCTGAGAAGCAGCAAGGGTGTGGCATGGTGGGAACTGAGCCTGATGAGGGCGGAGAGCTAAGAGGAGCCAGGTCTGCCAGCGCATGATCTGTGTTCTATGTGACACACCAACACATTCTGCAACTCTGGTCATCCCAGGTTAACACTGTGCCCCTTGAGCTGATCTCCCATGGGGATTGTAAGGATCCAGTAAAAAATATGGGATAGGATACATGCTTTGAGCATCATTAAGTATGAGGGAAGATAATGTTTGTATGGCTTAGCAATTTTGCTTTAGGCCACCTGCTGAGTAGAAAGACTGCCTGTGCCCTCATGGATGTGGCTGTGCCGGACCATTGCGTGACAGCAGGTTGTCATCTCTTTTACACCACACTCATCTTCCTCCTGGGCCTCTCCAGCTCCAGGGCCTGGTATTTAAACAGCACTGTGTTCTGTGCCCCCGACCTCCTCAGAGGAATTACACACTCGTAATTCACAGTGGCCTGTTATTATCCTATATGCAATAAAGACTTTCTGTAGGTTCGAGGAAATAGATGTGCTTTTTACTGTCATCCATGGTTCTTATTAAACATATCCCCACAGTGGGAGAATGTCTTTGTGGCAACAAACGGTTTTATGTCCAAACAGCCAATGAACTGATAATGGGTTTTATGTCCAGCCATAACCATTGGCATTGCAGGCAGGCCTCCTTTCAAGGCAGTCAGGAGCTGTGGGCTTCCCAGCCTGCAGTGTGTAAATACTTCTTGTTAATATGGTGCCCTAGGCTTGTAAATAGAGGAGTCGGTGTCCTCATGCTTTCCTGTTGGTAGAAACACGGAATCTCAGAAGCCCATGGAGCAAAGGCAAGAAGCCCACAGCAAGCATGAGATCATGGGACAAGATTGGAGGAGTGCTCTTTGCACCACTGGAGACTTTAAGCAATGAGATTTTTTTTTTTCATTGTAAGTATAGAAGCTACTGTTATCTCTCTTGGAAGGGAAATGGAAAAAGAAGAGCACCTAAAATTGGTCGCTAATTATTTTGTGCACCAGAATAACCTTTACATATTTTTTAAAAATCTACTAAACAAACCAGTGAAACCAATCCAATCTTAACTCCAGTTTTATACATGATGTGAAAGGACATTTAAGATTAAACGATTTACAATTGACTCATAATCAGCTGAGCTAGAAACCCAGAATGGTTACAACAAGTCGAACCCAACTTCTCATCCTAGAAAACTCTGTATGACCTAGCAACTTCATAGTGAAAGAGGGCTGATAAAGCCCTTCCCTAGGACCATGGAGCACTGTGAGGAGAGCTGGTGCCTGGTATGTGCTTCCCGAAGGACAGAGCCCTGTCCAGTCCAGTGTGATTCGTCCTTGCTAATTCCTTCCCTTTCTTTCTTACTTTCCCTATTACATATGCATGGAAAGAACAGCAGGCAATAATGTGGGGCCATGGCTTCAGTGAGAAGATGGAAAGTAAGATCCAAACAGAGAGGTCAATAGAGCCAGGAGATGAGGTGCAGGCCTGTAATCTTAGCTGCTTGGGAGTTTGAGACAGAAAGATTGCAAGTTCAAGGCCAACCTGGGCAAATAGTGAGATCCTGTCTGAAAATAATAAAAAAGATTATGGATATAGCTCAGTGGTAGAGCACCCCTGGGTTTAATCCCCAGTACCACAGGAAAAAAGTTTAAAAGGAAAGGGAGAGAGATCAACAGAGTATGGTTGACACCATGGGAGTCTCAGACTTTTTCCTGAGATTGCAGTGTCGGCTTCGTTTGCAGAGTGATTTCACAGAGAGTTATCTAAATGTAAATAGAAACTGGGGCTCTCTGTCATCACTGGGAAAGGGAAGAAGGAAGCAAATCCGTGTTTATCGGTCCCTACCATGTGGCAGCTCCATGCATACATCATCTTTACCATATTTCCAAGAGATTTTAAATTCCATGAGGGCTGAAATCTTGGTCCCTCTGTGTTTCCATGGTATCGCCAGCACCTACAACGATCATGGAATCTAGCAGAGGATCAGCAAACATTCACTGAATGAACTGCGGATGGGCACAGAGCAGCACCAGACAAAACCCATCAGCCAGGGCCACGGAACAGTTCATGAGATAAACAATATGGCTGGCTTTGTCTCTGATCCCTGCTCCATACTGCTCAGATGAATTCCTCTCTCTTCATCACACTACAGGTCTCATCCAAAACCCCATCATATTTCACCCATTCTCTTTCTGTTATACCTTTATTTATGTATTATTTATTTGTTTTATGCGGTGCTGAGGATCAAACTCAGTGCCTCACAGGTGCTAGGCAAGCTCTACCATTGAGCCACAACCCCAGCCCAACCTGTGTTCTTTTTTTAATTTTTTGGTACTAGAGATTGAACTCAGGGGCACTCGACCACTGAGCCACATCCCCAGCCCTATTTTGTGTTTTATGTAGAGATAGGATATCATGGAGTTGCTTAGCGCCTCACCATTGCTGAAGCTGGCTTTGTACTCACGATTCTCCTGTCTCAACCTCCCTGAGTGCTGGGATTACAGGCATGCGCCACCATGCCTGGCTCCAACCCATGTTCTTATATAGCCTCCACTTTGTTCTCCTCACCATAACTGAATTCATCTATCTTATGATGTAGCCAGAAAGATATTTTTTGAAAAAATGGAACAATGTCCTTCTCCTGTTCATTATCTGCCAATAAGCTCCATGCCCTGAGAATGTAGAACTAAATCCTTACAGGCTCAGAAGGGCCTCCTGGATCTGGCCCCATAACTTTCTCCTTCATGAATTTCTTTTTATTCTGGACTGAACAGCTTTCATGTTCTCAAGTGATCTATGCCCTCTCTTACCAGAGGGTCGTTGCACCTGCTGTTCTGTTTGCCTAGAACAGTGTTCTGCACACCCTCCACACCTCTCCATACAATGCTTTGTATCATAGTGTATAGTTTTCATTAAACATTACTTTCTCAAGTGGTCTTGCCTGAAACCTATGGCACAGAGTTCCCAACCTAGCACTTCCATAGTGTCCTGCATGTCCCCTTTTCAAATGCTAATTATTTTAGCATTTTCAAACGCTAATTATTTTTTAAATATATATTTTTCTTACCAGTTTGAAATTCCCATGAAAGAAAAGATGGATTCTATTATGTCATTTTATTTATAAATATATATATACATATATATATGCACACACACATATATATAGACACACACACATAGCTTGGCACATAATATGTGCTGAAGAAACATTTATTGAATAATTATCTTTTGGGGGGAGGTAGTGGGAATTGAACTCAGGAGCACTCAAACACTGAGCCACATCTCCAGTCCCATTTTGTATTTTATTTGGAGACATATTTAGAGACAAGATCTCACTGAGTTGCTTAGCACCTCACTTTTGCTGAGGCTGGTTTTGAACTCATAATCCTCCTGCCTCAGCCTCCAGAGCTGAGATTACAGATGTGCGCCACCATGTCCATCTTGATTATCATTTAATATTGAGAGTATCCTGCAAACTATCAATATTATTTTCAGGTTAAAAATAAAACCTAAATTCTAAAGAGATTAAATTTCAAACTCAAGATCATGTAGCAAATGACATATTAAGGATTCAAGTCCAGATCTGACTCTAAAATCCATGTTCTTTCTGCATTCCAGAATGAATTGTTCCAGCAAATCAAATACATTCTACTTAGTAGAAGGTCATAACATGTCACATACATGGCCAGTGTGTGAAGCATCTGAGCGTACTAGGCCACCCCTCCTTTTCCCAGGACTCAGAATCCTGAGCAGAGCTTTCTATGTGGCCACTGGAAAGGAGCGTGAAGGCAACTGAGCTGACATATGTTTCCTTTCTTCTGGATTCCAGATAAACAGTCATAGATTGGACTTTCACTCACACAGAGATGATCTGGTTAACTTCTGGCCTCAGATGGTGTCAGTACAACAGTCCTTATTCTCACACGTGTGGAATTGCCTGGAGGTCTTTCATTCACTCATTCTACTGTGGCTTGGACTGTGATCATCTAGGCTGGTGACTCAGGGGACACTTTAGCCATAACAAGTGAATGAGGTTTTTGTTTCCTTTTTGAAAAAAATATTTTGAAATTGCTGACTGTGTTTCAGGTGTGGAGAAGGGAGTAAAGGGGCATGTGACAAAGCTTTGTAGGATACCCAGACACTTCCTTGCACCCACCCCACCCATTTTGTAAGCTACAATTCATCTATGCATCCACCAGGGGGAAGCAGCAGCAGAAAAGGCCACTTTCCCAGGGGCGTTATCTCTCCCAGCTAACCAACCACATGTGACTTTTGAGCTCTTGACGCATGGCTAGTGCCATATGTCAAAATGGTTATGTTTTGGATATGTTGTATTAAAGAAAATACAATTTAATTAATATTAATTAATTTCATCTGTTGTTTTTTACTTGCATAAATGTGGCTACTGGAAATTTTAAGATTACATGTGTGACTCACATTCATTTGTCTATGGACAAGGTTGCTCCATAAAACCCAGGGATTAACAAAACAGAATTTTCAAAGTAATTGCAATTTGATTATTGGTTTTCAGCTTATAAATATGTTTTACAACTGTCATGTCATGATAAAAATTTGTAGAGATCTTGAAGCCCATCCAGAACATCCTTATTTCACAGTTTGAGAAACTAAGGCCCAGAGATATGAAGTAACTTTGCTCAATGTCACACAGCCAGTAAGTGGAGGAGCTGGGCTTAGAAACTTGATCACCAGCACCAAGTCAGTTCTCTTTTCTGTGAATTGCCCACAGAGTACAGGTCTCATGGGACTGAAACTGTGTCCCCAAGAGCTGCACATTCTATCCCCAGCAAAGTAATGGCAAATGGCTGGGGCACTTTTATTCAATGCCTGCTCCATCTAAGATGCTTTATTTACTACACTGCACAAAGGATACAAAAACAAGTAATGCTCAGGCTCTGTTCTATAGAAGCTCGTGATGTGTGGAGAGGATACCAGATGGACCAATTAAATTCATAAAACAGGTTCTAGCAAAGGAACTTGAAAGCTAATGTGGAAATGTGTTCAACCTCACTAGTAATTAAAAACATGCAAATAAAAGTAATGATGTGTCATTGTTACTTTATTCATATCCTTCCTAGTTTCAGAGGGACTTTTTCTTTAGAAAAAAAAATAGAAACTAGAATCAATAGGAAAAAGAAGTTATTCTTTCTGCAAAGCTGTCCTGTGGAAGGGAAAAGGCTTTGGCCCAAGTTGGTGGTTTGAACTACCTGAACTTTTCACTTGTCATGATGTCCTGGACCTCAATTTCCTTGGCTTATAAAAAAGTTTGTTACCCACATTGAATATTTGATATATTGTGGGCAAAACATATATCTTAATTTAGTTAGAGAAAATTCAGTTGGGCATGGTGACACAGGCCTATAATCCCAGGGCCTAAGGAAGCAACTCAGGAGGCTGAAGCAGGAGTGTGGTAAGTTCAAGTCCAGCCTCAGAAACTTAGGAAGGTTAAAGAAAATGAGGCATATATACACAATGGAGTTTTATTCAGCCATAAAGAAAAAAATGAAATCATGCCATTTTTAGGAAAATAAATGAAATTGGAAATCATTATGATGAAATAAGCCAAACTCAGAAGGTCAGGGTTATGTTTTCTCTCATATACGGAAGCTAGAGAAAGGAAAGGAAGGTGTGTGTGTGTGGGGGGGGGGTGTCTCATGAAAATCAAAGGGAGATGTGGAGAATAAGGCCAGAGTATGGTAAGGGGTGGGGATGGAAGTGGCAGGGAGTGAAATGGCTAAATTATATTATTGTGTGCATGTATGAATATGAGTCAGCACCGATATAAAAATGTGCAACGTGAAGGCAAATTTTACAAAGAAGGACTAATAGTGTAGCTTAGTGCACCCTAGGTTCAACTCTAGGGGATTAATAATAATAATAAAATAACAATTATTATTATTAAAGAAAATCTAAAGCTCTCTGGCTTTTCTCAAGTATCATTGGAGAGACAAAAGCCTTAGTACATCTCCCAGTCCTTTCACAGAACCTGACACATGACAGACTCAACTCAATAAACTTCCCTGTGTCAGAAGGCACCCGTACTTCTGCTGTCCCAGTTTTGTTCCCTTGTACCTTATGAGCCTCCTTCTATTGATGAATTTCTTTAATAACCTCAAAACCCTGGGAATGGGAGATTCACTTTGCAGATGGGGAAACAGCAACTCCACAAGGTGAACACACTTGCCCCAGATCCCGGGCTCTCAGGGAACAGAGCTGAGCCTGGGGGATGCATCTGGGTGCACAGCTTATGTCAGAGAGAAAAGAGAAATGAAGTAAAGGAGGCAAAAGAGGAGGGAAGGAAGGGATGGGCATGGAATTCTGCTCTTTCTAGCCTGGTCAAAGAAGAAAGACAAAGAGAAGCGTCAGAGTTTCTCCAGAGAAAATTATCTCTTGCAATTTAGAGAGAAATTTTCTAAAACGGCAGGTTAGGAACTCAGCCACTGTGGATGAAACCCCCAGGACGTTTTCTTCTCTTGCCACCTCATTATCGCCAGGAACAATCTGCATGGCAGTAATGAGAGGATCTTCATGCTGGCAGTATCAGGGATGGGTAATGGTCTTGCACATGGGGCTGAGTTCACAGGGCCAAGGCCCAGTGCTGGGGGGGAGAGCCTCCAAGAATGGCTGACTGTCCCTGTGGACAGACAGTCCATTAGCCCTTACCCCTCAGCAAACCATAATGAGAAGGTGAGGCCCTTCCACAGCCCCTGACCAGCTGATCATCAGAGTTGGGAGTGCAGCCTCCCTGGGGCTGGTGCTTCCTGCTACTGGCCCTAACTACCCTACTGTTCTGTAGGCCAGCCTGTGAGATGAGATTTGTCAGGGTTCTGGGTCCTCCCAAACTCTCCTCTTAGCAAAAGTACACACAAATAATTAGGGAGCCAGAGAGCTCAGACACTATGTTTGTACCATTTTTTATAGTTTCCAATTGGAAGCCTATTATGGTTTGGATGTGAGGTATCTCCCAAAAGCTAATGTGTGAGACAATGTAAGCTTCAGAGAAGAAGTGATTGGATTATGAAATCCTAAACCCAATCAGTGAATTAATGACCTGATAGGATTGAGTGGTAACTGAAGGCAGGTGGTCTGTGACTGGAGAACCTGGGGCATGCAGCGGGTGGCTTTGGGGTATATATTTGTATCTGGCAAGTAGAGATGCTTCTCTGCTCTCTGATCACCATGTGAGTTGCTTCCCTCCACCACACTCTTCTGCCATGATAATCTGCCTCACTTCAAGCCCCAAGGAATGGAGCCAGCTGTCTATGAACCAAGACCTCTGAAACCATGAGCCCTCAAATAAACTTTTCCTCCTCTATAGTTGTTCTGGTTGGGTCTTTTAGTCACACCCGTGAAAATGCTGACTAAAATAGATCCCAAACTGTATAACAAAATTTTTTTTTTAAATCTTGGAAACAGAGTTCCAATCCTAGCAGCTCTCCTCCCCACCCCCCTTCTCTCTCTGAACCATATGACCTTGGGCACATAACCTTACTTCTGTGAACTCTACTTTCTTCACATGTCATGAAGAATAATACTACCAGCCACATAGGTTTGTTTAAATTTTTATTATTTTTTTGTTAATAATATGTAGCATTGTGTGTCAGGTTCTGTGCTAATTGCCTTATATAAATGTCTCTAATCTCCTTCACTCGACATGTGGTTATTACTCTTATTCTAATTTATGGAAGTGAAAACAGACCAAGTTTGAGTTGGCACTTACCAGGACTGGGATGTGTCTCTGACAGAATTTGTAACTTTAAGAATTAGCCTATGCTGAAGTTATGAAATAACACCCAGAGCAAGAGCCTGATACAGAGCATTGTCAGTAATATTGGTTATTTTCTTTTCTCCTTTTCCCTTTACCATATCAGTTAGGATTCAGTCAGTTAGATCCAGTTAGGACCAGAAATCTCTCCAGGTATTTCAGATACAGGAAATGGACTATAGGAATCGGTTGCATACGTGATGCCAGTGCCAAGAAGTCAAAGGAAGATATTGAGGCAAGCTAGAAGTAAGACATGAAGAAGCCATTGTCACCCCAAGGCTGGAGAAACAGAGAGAGAAGCTACCACCAAGTCCCAAAGAACAGGGTCACTTTCTGAGGCCATGGATGCCCAGAAGCCATGAAAGAGGTGATATCCATCCTGGAGACACAATCCAAAGCCAGGAAAGTCAGGACTAGATCTTCCCTGTCCCTGCCCCTCCATCAGCCTCCAGCCTTCCACAGTGCTTCATACTGGTCATGCTTACTCAGAAACCTGAGAGCAAGGGAGTTTGGGGAATATTGCTTCCTATAAGCTTGGCACAAGACAGAAAAGGGACATGCTATCAGGTAACTGGCACGTCTAACAGCTCTGTGATTAAATATGATTATCCTCTCTGTTAGAATCTGCCTTATATTGAGTCATGGAAGAATATTGATTCCATTTCACAGATGAGAAAAGTAGAGGCCAGCCAGACATGAAGTACTTCTTGAGCTCCTGAGAGAGGATGATTGCTTCTTTCATGGGAGAGATATTGACGATGTCATGAGTGATGGAAAAGGAGGGTTTTGTTAAATGGCTCAGCTTAGAAGAGCCATGCAAGCAGTGAGAACAGAAGAGGACCAAGTTTCAGCCTATGCATTGAGAGGTTTGTGCTGTAGAGTCTCTGAATTTCCTACCAATTCTTTGTTGTTGTGTTAACCTTGAAATTCTGCTGGAGATTGAAGAGACATATAATCTAAATTGTTTCCACAATTCCTTAAAGGACCCACTTTCTAATATTATATCCCCAGACCCTTCTTTACATTGGTTCCAGGATATATCTCCATATGTTGATGGAGAAACTGGTATCTAGTGGGAGAAATGTTGCTACAGTATTTGCCCAAAGAGAGAATTTGGGTCTCATCTCTCTTCTTCCCACTGGCCTGTTAATTAGGAAACAACCTCATAGCAGCTATGCATTTGTGTCGTGGCTAGTGATCTATTCCTTCTAGGACATACTGTTGGGAACATTTGATCTATGCATATTTCCATGATACACTCCTTAGTGCTGAATTTGACAAATAAACTCGGCTACTGGGTTACACACCACATTTCAGCTGTTTGCATGCAATGGCTGCATGCCTAGAATCTCTACCTCTAGTTTCTTCTGGCTCTAATCCATCAGCCCACACTGTGGTAGCTGGAATGCTAGTTTTGAAATGCAAATCTGATTATAATAATGCCTTCCTCCTCCTCACTTAAAGTCTATCAGTGGTGCCCTTGCCTTCAAGATAAATCTAAGCTCCTTAGAATATCTTGACTCCTGCCTAAGTCTCTCAATACCCCCTCCTTGGATTCTGAGTTTCAGGTGTGTTAAACTACTGGCTGTGCCATCCTGGGCTTTCATGCAAATAGTCTTTGCAGTGCTGTTCTCCCTGGAATATCCTTGCTCAGCTTCTGTCCCTGGCCATATTTATTGCATCCTAAGATGGGGTTCTTCCTCTCCCTGCCCCCATGTTTATTGTGTGTGCTTCCGGGGTGCCACGTATATGATGCCAGTACAGAACTGTCATTTGTATTTGTGCTTGTGATTTGTGCTTGGGTGCCTGTGATGTCCTTGAAGGGATGTTATATAGTAGAAGCCCAATAAGTGGCAGTTTTGGAGGTTCTGTTGTTGCTTTTGTTCATTTTTATGTTCCTACTGCCTATAGGAACATACCCAGTCAATAGCAAGTAAATGTTTGTTGACTCTCCTAAGAAGCGAAGGTTCAAAAGGAAAAATAAAATTGAACATTTTAAAGGTGTCCGTTAATTAAATGTGGAGCCCTTAAAAGACTGTCCTTAAATCATATGTGCCTCTGATAGCCCAGGTAGAGCTAGTTTCCAAAGTCATTGATGAGAAATCCAATCATGTTCTTGTCAGAAGTAGTCCAAAAAAGTCAGCTTATCTTTATGCTTGGTCCTTTAATTTGATTCACTTCCCATCCCCCTTCAGCCCAACAGCCATCTGTGACACAACCAAACTCTCCTCAGGGTAGAGCTGATCTGGCCCATGGTGAACAAGAGACCACAATGAATATTTGTGACTTCTGTTATTCATTAGGCATCCAAAGTTCAAACATGTGGATATTTAAACTTCCTCTGCCAGAATGCTGGGTGGGGGATAAGTCCTTTTCAGCAGATATACCTGGCCAATGGCTCAGCAGTCAGACCTCAGTGCCACCTTGTGGCATTCTCTCTGGGAGCAGTTAATTGGTCAGAGCATTCTTTCTTCTCTAGCCATGACCCAGCCTCTGAGTCCTCCATAGTCCGGAATGCCCAGGCAGCCAGCCTCAATCCTAGCCACTGAGGACTCTGAGCTGTCAGTCCAGGGTATTGTCAAAGGCCTTCTTTGCAGGCAGTGCAGGGTGGTGTTTTAGGGCCCACAGTCTGCAGCAGATCTTCTGGCCTGAAATCTGCACTGTTGCACTTGTTAGCTACATGATCTTTTGCAGGTTACCTGGCCCCTCAGTGTTTCAGGTTCTGCAATTGTAACAATAGGGATTATGGTGATAGAACTAGTTTGGGTGTTTAAAATGAGTGTACATAGATGTTAGTGCTCAGAGTTGTGCCTCTGTGCGGTAAGCGCTGCCTAAGTCTGGCTCTTACAAATCATTCCACAAACATATGCTGAAAGCCTGCTAAATTCCAAGTGTTCTAGATGCTATGTAAGGAAACAGAGATGAAAAGATGTCTCTGTCCTCAATAATCTCAGCCTTAGAGACAAGTAAGTGAATCTTTGCGATTTAGTTTGGCAGCTGTAATGCACGGACTTGCACAAGGTTATGTGAGAGCACAGACAACCAGGGTCCCTGGGACTTCCCAGGGTCAGCAGGGAAGGCTGATGGCACTGAAGACTTTGCAGAGGAGACTGGAGCTAACTCTTAAAGCAGGAGTGAGGTTTTGCTGAAGGATCAGTAGGAAAGAATATTCCAGATAAGTCATAATGTACTTGCAAACAGCTAGGGACTAGGGTGGCCTGTGTGGGGAACTATAATGTAATGTAACAGGGTGGTGCACAGGTGTGATATGCCATGGACAGGTGAGGTCAGAGAATCAGGTGAGAGCCAGTCCATGGGTCCCAGATGCAACCTTCAGGAGTTCAGACTCAGTCCTGTGGGTAATGAGGATTAGATGAGAGTTGGGATTCGGAGAAAGAAAAGACTTGAAATAATCATTTTCATTATTGTCATTTTTTGCAGTATTGGGGTGGAACCCAGGCTTCATGCATGGTAGGCAGGCACTCTACCATTATCTCCAGTCTGAGATGGGCAGTTTTTATTGGACTTTGAGCTGTTATGTTTGTTTTTAAGAAAAAGAAAATGAATAAGTGGAAAACTCAACTTTCATGAGTTACCTGAGTTTCAATGCATTCAGGTAGAGCATTGGTTGATGAGCTAATTCCCTCTGAGCATGTGGTATATTTTTAACTCTATGATTCCTCTGACCAAGGTTCTTAATCCAAAGAAAACTCATTTAGCCTGAAGGTTCGGAACCAATTACATAGTTTTATAAGGTCAAAATAAAAAGTTGGGAGTCATTTTATCTTCATCTGTACTGGTAGAAATTACAGAATCAAGCTGCTTTAATGAGAAAAAGCACCAGGATGGGAAATGTGAAAATAGAAGTGTCAGCACCATCCGCGACTTCCCCGGCATCCTGGATGCCGGCAGATGAGGCCAGGGTTGGGCTGTGAAGTCCTTTGACAACACGGTCTGTATCCCTGAACAAGTTGCCAAGGCTTCAAGAGGGATAGACATGAAACACAACATCCTTCCACCCTTATTAAGATTTAATCCTGCTTTCAACAGGATGGCAATGTTATTAAATTAGATTTTTTTTTTCCTTCCTGAAAAAGGGATTTAACTTTTGCTTTCCTGACATCATAATCAACACGGAACAGATGCAAAAGGGAAATTGTGTGACCATTGGTAATGTGGACCTATACTTAACATGTAGCATGTGAAGTTATTAAAATGGAAATTAATTCCCTTTATTACTATCATATCCTATCAATTAATTTGGTTGGAGGTGCTTATGAATATGCAATTATTCCTCCCCACTGCCCACCCTATACTCTGTGTCTGTAGAAGGCACTGGAGGAACAGTACATAACATTTCAGCATCTTTGGTTAGTTTTTCTAGCACTGTTCATCTTTGCTCCCTAATAATTGACAACGGTGATAGCTAACAGTTATTGAATTCTTTCTGTACACCAGGAGCTGTTGCAAGCAATTTTCATTCTTTCTCATTCAATCCTCACAATAAATTCTTAAGATGGGCATTTTTACTATCCTTGTATGAAAAGAAAAATGAGTCCCAGAGAGATATAGGAATCTTCCCCAGGTCACTCAGCCATTTCCCCACCACCACCACGAAGTCTGAACTCATCACTACTATGCTACATTGCCTTGGGTGGGGGTAGAGTCTCCAAGGCCAAATGTTTGTAGGTGGAGAAAGGGTGTGGGGCACCTAGGAGTGGAAGAACACTCTGAGCAGAGAGCAAAGATTTTAAAATATAAGTTTTATTATTATTTATGGATGGGAAGGCCAATAGATCAGAAGATGACTGCTATTGAAAAAAATAACCTGAACTCACCATGTTGTGGGGACTCTTGTGAAGCTCCAGGGTTGATCTTGAGGTAAGGGAAGGAGAAGCTAAACAGAGGCAAGAATCTTTTTGTTTTTTTGTTTATTTGCTTATTTATTTATTCTAATTAGGTATACGTGACAGCAAAATGCATTTTGACTCATGGTATGGGTTCTATGGGGGAGAAATAGGTGAAGAAGCTTCTAAGGGATAGTATTGGCCAGTTTGAATAGTTTCGTAGGCACTTGGGCCTAGGGGCTCTCTCTCATTGTCTGGTACCTGGCCCTGGGGCCATTAAGGCACTGGATATTGGCCAGGAGTAGAAGAGCTGGGGGCATGTTCCCTTTGGTTGGTTGGCATTTGAAAGCTGAGCTGGAAAGAGTTGTTCCTGCCTCTAGGGATTAGCTCACCCTGAGAGGCAGTCCCTGCGGCCCCAGCAAGGCCCCAGATGTCAAAGCATCAGAAATTTATAAAATAAGAAGACAAGGTCAATGGAGCCAGGGCTCAGTGGAGGAGTGCTACCAGAGGCTCCTGAGGGAGGGCAAGGGGCTGGGGTGGTGAGTGGAGACACTGAAGTTAAGTGTTTTATCAAAACTAAAAGATACAAAGTTTAACTTTGTATCTTTTAGTCTTGCTATTATTCACGCTCATATTTAACTTCACACACTTTAAACTTCTGGGTTGTTATACGATCCATCATTTCAGCTGAGTGTTGCTTCCTTGGGGGCAAGAGCTTGCGTTCATCAGCCCTGCATACCTCTGCAGGCTCAGATGTGACGCTTGCTCTCCCAGAGTAGAAAGATCCTGTTTCACCCAGGTCTATACCTCTTGTGTTCCCTCACTTCCGCAAACAAAACAAACAAACAAACAAAACAAAACAAAACAAAAAACCCTATGGAGCTAAATCTCTTTTCCAGTACCCTGTACAAATTGTGGTTTTGGCTGGAGGGAACCTTTTAAACCCAGGTGAGAGGAAACCTGGCAAACGACCAGGGCTGTGGCTGAGTGCTTGGGTAGTAAACTGTAATTCACAATTGGTTCCTTTTATCCTTACTTTGAAAAAAGCAAGAGAAATTATGTAAGATCAACTAAGATAGTACCACAGGGAATCCACTATAGGTTTGCTTTATAATGGAGTGCTTAGATAGCAAGGTGATCTGTGCCCTGGGTCTAGGCTGTTTAACCACCAATCCAAAATCCAGGGGTCACCTGGATCTGGCCCACACTTCCATTCCCACGGCCAGTCCATTAGCATGTTTTATCTCCTTTCCATCTCCAAAGTGTTTTTTTATGACAGCCCTAAGACGTAGGCCCAACTTGGGGGTCCTCAAGGAAAAGGATTAGTCACCCCAAGTGACCAAATAGGAGATAAATGGTGGTGGATGCATGAAAAAAAATTTATTCTCAGGGTGGACACAGTGGGCACAGTGGGTAGAAAAACAGCAAATACTGACTGAAAATCTGTCTCGCCAAGGTGCAGTCTCAGCATTTTCTAGGAGAGGAGCCCAAGCCTACTGGGATGGGGACCTGGTAAGAAGCAGGCATAGTCAGACTGTGGTCTGGTTGCTCTAATTATCTCTGGTTTGGTTCTGCGGGGTCCTGGGGGCACCAGGGGAGATGATCGACTGCAAGGCTCAATGTTGCTGGAACTTAAGTTGGAGAGACAAGAATGAACCAGGCAAACAAAAGTAGAGCAAGCTGGAGAAATCACTGGTCTCCTCTCAGGTCTGGAACAGTGATGGGGGCCTTCCAAGAACCATTCTGGTGTTCTGGAACTGGATGCTGTGACAACTGGCAGTTGATAATCTGCTGATCATGATGTCCCTGCAAATCTTGAAAATATCTTAGTTATTCTTAACTTTGGTGCCTTTGACCTTGAACAGGCAGCATGACCATCTTTAGACAGACACTTCTTAAAGGTTAACATTCTACATGCACAGTCGAGCAGGATTCTCATCCAAAGTTTAAGATAGCAAAGGAGACAGATACACAATGAGAGGGCAGAGGTACCACGCTTTTATTGTTCCCTCCCATCGGACATCTGGAGGCCAAAAGTAGCCTGAGTCCCTGTTACAGTGTGTCCTGGAATAACCACACACAACTGCCTCTACCTGCACCTGGGAAGCCACAATCAACTGTCTACTGTGTTACTGTTATTGCTGCTATTATTATTTTTCCTCCCCCACCAGTACTGGCAATTGAATCTAGGGAGCACTCTATCACAGAGCTACATCCCCAGCCCTTTTTATTTTACTTTATTTTTGTTTTGAGATAGCATCTTGCTAAATTGCCGAGGCTAGCCTCAAACTGGTGATCCTCCTGCCTCAGCCTCCTAAGTAGCTAGGATTACAGATATGCTGCACTATGCCTGGCTCTCCTGTAGTTTTATAAGTACCTGCTTTCAAGGGTCTCCTAATTTTGGCTCTTGCCCACCTACAATACTTCTCTACATGAGGACCATAGAATTTTTTTCAAAATGTGAAAGACATCTAGTCACTTCTCTGCTAGTGCCTTTTGAGAGTGCATTAGGACAGACTATAACAAAGGGCTCCAAAACCAAATAACAGCTCTTATACCAGTTAGGACCTGAGCAAAGATATCAGTGGGACACTCCATCATTAAGCCCATTATTTCAAAACTATTCTGGGTCAGATTTTCTAGAAACAGACCCTGAAAACAGCATTCATATGAAAGTGATCTTTTAGGAAGCTTTGGGGTATGTGTGGGGTAGGGGACAGAAATAAGGACATGAACCAGCATAGAAGGAGGCTAGACAGGAGACAGGGCCATGATGTCAAGCAAAGCACCACGGAGGTCCTGTTAGATTAATTCCAGGAGGGAAGATAGGGAGACAGCAGAGCTGTTTCCAGTAGGGAAAGGGAGTGGAGCATTGAAGCCAGGTGCTTTATCATATGCTGGGCTTTATTATCACAGACTATTGAGAATATTAGTAGAGGCCCTAGGCCTAGAATTGCAATACAGTTGTTATGATGATAAAAGTGTTAATTTGACCTTTGGATAAGAACAGTTGATGGATTGTGATAAAGTAAGTAATGAGACAATTGGTCACATTTAGTGGAGACTGTAAGAACCAGAGCCAGCCTCCAGTAAACTCACCGAAGGTGGAGAGCTAATTCCTCCCTGTGGGCAGC
The DNA here is from genome assembly GCA_028644305.1 of Xerus rutilus. Lineage (NCBI taxonomy): Eukaryota > Metazoa > Chordata > Mammalia > Rodentia > Sciuridae > Xerus > Xerus rutilus. The sequence continues at coordinate 42,479,525 of CM053400.1, read as the reverse complement.
CTGAAGTGCCAGAGCACTCTCAGCAGTCTCATCTGCAGGCTGCAAGCACAGAGCCACAGACCCTGGGCTGCTCTCTCGACTGAGCATGCCTTGGGCAAGTTCACTAAGGTGGATGTGCCTCAACTTGTCATCTAAAAAGTGGGACCAAAAATTATTCCTGATGTATGGGGTTATTGTGAAGATTAAATGAGTTCATACAATAGGAGGGGCTCAGAATTTTCCATGGCACAGACCAAGCACCTTTGTAACTATCGTTGCTATTGGGGGCTTACAGGCTACACAGACAACCACCTACTCCAGGTTCCTGGCCGGGGCACTCAGCAGAGGATTGATTCTGAAGCATGCTCTGCTGTTAGCAGCTCTTTCTTTCTGGTTCTTACAACCCCACCCAAAGCCTAGGGGAGTCTGGAAGCAACCAAGGAAGCAAACTTCTGTCTAACATGATGAAAGATTTGCCTCTTCTTTGTCATGGGGCACAACTTGAAGTCAAGAACCTGAGTCCAATCTGAAAGCTGCCTTATAACCTGAGATTATGTTCTGCATCTTTTGCCAAAGTTACAGTTTTCCATGGGTGACTGATTCCTTGAGAATAGGGCTCAAGATTCCCCACAGGCCAGGAGTCATTTACAACTCACTTTTCTTTTTTCCCATCAGAGCTGGTCCTGGTGCTGCTTTTGAGTGTGCATCTCACAATCCAAGGGTGACACCTTCCCAGATTACAGTCTCCAGTGGTGGCCCTACATGATACACTATCTCAGTGTTTAAAGTACACATATTTTAGAGTCATGATGATTCAGATGTAAATTCTGACTCATTCCCAACTTGTATTGATGTGGTATAAATTACTTGGCCCCTCTGGGCCTCAGTTTCCTCATCTGTAACACGGTGGCAATAACCATCCCATGGGGTTGGTGTAGTAAGGACTATGAGGGAGTATGGGTGAAAAGCCCACCTAAGTGCACGATAACAGCTCAGTTCCTTGGAGTGTTGGTTGTCAGTGCCCTATAACACATTGGCTTAACACAGAAACCACCAACCATTTATTTACTTGTGATTCTGCAATTAGGCAAAGTTCATTGTGGTTAGTTCTTGCTGTTTCTTGTGTTGGTTGGAACAGTTCACCTGGGACTAGAGGATCCAAGACAGCTGCTTTCAAATGGCTGGTACTGCAGTGGCAATGGCCAGAATGCTGGAAGCTGTCTGGGTGTGTTCCCTCTCTTCTCCTCCCCTCCCCTCCCTCTTCTCCTTCCCATCTTTTCCACTCCACTCTCCTCTCCTCTCTCTTCTCTCCTCTCACTTTCTGCAGCTCCTTTCTTCTCATGTGTCTTCCCTCTCCATCAGGGTAATCAGACATGGGGAAACCTGGTATCTTAGGGATCCCAAGATGCAAAAATAAATTCCATCAAGATCCCAACACCCAATCCTGGCCCTGGCATGGTGTTACTTCTACAGTCTATTGGTCATGAGATGCCAGGTTCAAGGGCAAGAGAGATGTGACCTCCTGATAGAGGAGAAGCATGCTTGGACACACATGGAAGGACTCATTGATGGTCATTTTGCAGATCATCCATCAGGGCCAGTAAGTGGCAGCTTTGGTTTTCATTAATGTTTGGTTCAAATGGATACAAGGCCCACGACCAACAAAACCACATTGCCTTTTGGATTAAGACTCCTAAGACCAGGCAGACTCAGGCTGGCTAGATAGTGGGGCCCATTGAATTTCTTCTTCAGTATAGAAGAAATAATTTATGAGCTAAGCTTTATTAGAATAACTAAAATATAGAAAGATTTAATCCCTTTCTCTGTTTATTTCTCTTCCGATTTTTCTATTCTAATTCACTTTATGTGAGATCTAGCAGACTGGAAACAGAACCAGGTCAAAGTTGGAGGGACTCTATTAGTTATCTTCTATTCCATAACAGATTACTCCCACAGATCTTGGCTTAAAGCAACAACATTTTTATTATCTCATAATTTTTGTAAATCTGAAGGCCACTTATCTGGATTCTCTGACTCAAACTGCAATATTAGTTGGGGCTGTAGCCATCCCAAGTTTTGGCCAGAGCAGATGCCCTTTCAAACTCACTCAGTTGTTACTGGGAGGATTCAGTTCCTGAAAAGCAAGTGGACCAAGGGCTCAGTTCCTGTGACTCCTGGCTGGAGGTTGCCCTCAGTTTTTGAGCACATGGACCTCTGCATGGGTTAGCTCACAAATACGGTAGCTAGCTCCATCAGAGTAAGAGAGCCAAAGAGAGTGATTGCCAACAAAACAGAAGCCACACTCTTGTAATCAAATTGCTGAAGCCACATCCTATCACCTTTGCTATATTCTATTTGATAGAAGGAAGTCACCAGGTCCAGGCTATACTCAGGGTAGAGGATTACACAGGCCATGCATAGCAGGAGGCAGGGACCACTGGAAACCATCCTAGGATTCCATTATCACACTCTTCCAGCAATTTTAGAGTCCTCAAATTTTACTCTAACATTCAATATCACACTGCCATATGTGGGTTATAATTAGGGTAGCTATCTGTCCCAGTTTTTTTGGAATAGGCCCAGTTTAGATTTTTTTCCCCCAAAGATCACCTTGCTTATAAAAAGAAAGCAGAAATTTTCATTTTTGTAAGATAGAATGGTTTGCTTAAGAACATTTAATTTTGTCACTCTTTATTCAACAAATATTTGTAAGGCACTTTCCATATGCTGGAGCTAGAAAATAGAGCAAAAATATTATCCCAAGCCCTGAAGAAGTCAGGTAACTGGAACACTAGTGGTACTATGTGAGCAATGTTGTGAGAGTTGGAAGCCCAAGGATTCCTGGAATCTGAGATGAGGACCCTTGGACTGAGTTTTAAAAGATGCATGGAATTGGCTGGAATGAAGTATATGTAATCAGCTTGCCAACAGGAGACAGAGCACATTTGAAACAGGATAATTAAAGAGGATTTTCTCCAAAAGGTGAGGTCATATGGAAACCTCAAGATGGGTGAAGGTACGAGGTGCTGAACTGAGAACACATGGGATCCCACGGGATGAGAGGAGGCTGCTGGTACCAGAATCTGGATTGAGAGAGTCTTGTGCCATCGGTCTCTTGAAACAGGCCCTTCCGTAGAGGGATGCTACCAAGAGGAGCTGAAGACCGAACACTGTGACCTCACTGCTGCTTTCCCTGTGTCCTTTGCCAAACTTGGCTGGAAAGCAGAGTTCCTGGCCACCAAAGCCCATAGAGATGAGCCCCCAGGGCCACAGGAGGGATGGAGGAGGTTTAAGGAAGGTCTGAAGGGGCAAATAGAAACTCTCTTGCACAAAGGCACTAACTCAGCTGATTGCAGAAAAGAGGACTAGAGTGAACTGAGGGAATGTGCTGATGACTTTGTAGCTGTGAATGTGACCAGAAGCCTAGGAAACATCAACTCCAGGGAGGGCACTGAGGGCGGAGAAGCAGGCAGGGCCAGATCATGGGAGTCTCCCTGGGTCCTCTACAACACTATCCTGCTGCCACTGCCAATCCATGGCCACCCTCTGATCATGGCACCTTCCCTAATGGGGATCCTATCCCACCATCCCCTGCAGAGCTGTGCTGAAGAGCTGGGATTCCACCACAAGCTGTGTTTATGCAAAGGCTATTCAGCACAGGCACAAGTGTGATCTGCTTCTGCCTTATGGGCAGGATGGATTGGAAGGGGCCTGGGCTAGATTCCAGCTCTGCTACCACTGCTTGAAGATTCAGCAGTGAAGACTTTGACCTCTGTGGACCCTGCTTTCTTTGTTGGTGAAAGAAACACAGGTTGCCATTCCTGCTGATTGAGATGGGAATTAGGTTGAATAGATGTTTGCGAAATGCAAAATTTTCAATTCATACGCAGTGGATCTGTTCAATAATTGTTTTTGGTGGTGAGTGAGAGTGACAAAGGAATTAAAGAACTTTGGGCACCCCTAGCATCACCACAGCCCATGCCAGGCATTGTACTTGAATGGCTACATTTGTTGTTGCTTTCACTCTGCAGCAGCTCCTGAGATAGCTATGATCTCATTTTACAGAAGAGAAAATGGAAGCTTATTTTGATTACCTACTATGTAACCTGCACTATGTCTGGGGCTCAGAATAGTAAGAAATGGCCTCATCCTGTAGGAAATCATAATTATGGTTACTAGGGTCATTTAAGTCAGTGCTCTTAAAACTAAAGTGTGCTTATGCATCAACCACCTGGCATCTTGCTAAAATGCAGATTCTGACTCACTAGTGCTAGGGTCTCCTTCACAGTCTATATTCCTGACTCTTTCCAGTATGTTGTTTGATGCTGCTGGTCCATGAATCACACTTTGAAAAGCAGAGTTTAGAGGGTCAGATTAAACACACACACACACACACACACACACACACACACACACCCCACATTATTATCTGTATTTGAAGCTATAATAAATTAAAGCAGATGGAAGATCTTTTCTAGCAATTTCAACTTTAGGCAGTGGGCAAGAAGAAGGCAGCATCATGCATCCTAATATTTGACTGAATAGTAGGTACTAGGGCAGGGCTTTCTGCTCCAGAATGTAAACCTTCCCTTGTTTGGCTGAGCTGGATGTTGCTTTTCTGCCCCTTGGATATATCCCATTATGAGCTTTGATCAAAGCAAACCTCTCCCTTTGAGGCTTAGGGCACATGTTAATAGCTTTGTTATTCACATGTATCTGCATACATTTGCAAAGCAATTCAGCTGCTTCTGAGAGGGAGGAGGGATACCGGGGCTGCTGGTTGAGCCCAGAGTTTCAGCATCTCTCTCTAAAGGTTCCTCCTTAGCCTCTCAATTGGTAAGGGAATCCCACCCTGAGAGCTGAGGCAGGCCTGGTAACAGAGGAACTAGAACTGAATTTCCAAAGCTCATCTGGCTGCGCTTTCACTACGGTTCCTTGGAGATTCTTGCCATGGGGAATTTTGTCCATTTCAGATCTCCTCTTTCCCATCCATTTTACCTATGGGTAAAATGCCACCTAAGCATTTCCTCAAAGATTTCCCTGAACGGGTCCCTCCTAGTTTCAGTGGTTCTCCTTTTTCTACCAGAGAAAGTAAATCTTATTGTGCCTTTTTCTAAACCCTTTCCACATAACCAGGTCCAAAAGCATTGCTCGGCCCCCGCTCCAGGACCCTCCTCAGATCACCATGTGCTGACCAAACAAAGCATTTCTTGTTCTCTACACCTTATAAAATCCTATACATAAAGACTTGTCTCACATCCTCACTTCAGTCTCATAAAGCCTTCCTCCAGTCTCCTCACTCAGGCTGACATTTCAGGACCTGATTCACAGCCCACTCCCTCCAGGAAATCTCGGAATTTCTACACAGAGAAATTCTTCCCCCCTCCAATCTCCTTTTGTATTTTATTCTTTTCCAAAACTTTCTTCTTGCACGAAGTCCTTTATTTGTTTATATATTGAGACTCTCACTGGTCATTACAGATCTTAAAACCTGCCCATGCTTGGTCACATAGGAAGAGAGCATAAGTAGTTAATGAATTTTTGAATGACTGCATAAATGAATGAATGAAAGATACTTTTGAACTGTGAGTGTAAGGCAGCCTTGTTTCCAGGTCTCCAAGCTCACACTAGATATTTATTTATTGAGCTCCTGCTCTGTTGCAGGCACAGGTTCCAGCAGTACAGACATGAACAGAGGAGAATCCCAGCCCCTCCAGGGGATTTTCTGGGGATGGGGCCATCTCGTGTTCTTTGTTTAATTAAGTTGGCTACACTCCAACTAGTTGCTTAATAATAAATGATTTGAAAAATCTGAAAACATCTGATATTTTTACAGATCAGTGACCTGTTAGATGAACAGGCTAAATCTTGTTTAATCTGTGCCTCTGTTCATCAGAGCACTCTTTTGGGTGTGGAGTGTGATAGTGAACTGGATTATATTTTCATTGTGCTATTTGCCTCCCAGTCTTAAAAATAATAATATTATATGCTTACTGCAGAAATCCTGGAAACAAACAAAAAAATTCACTCATAATTTTGCAAATAAGATATCAATAATTATTAGCATTTAGTATATGTTCTTGCAGGGTTTTTTTGTTTGCTTGTTTTGTTTTTAGGAATATACACAAACTCAATTTGATTCATGCTGTTTGTATCCTGTTTCCACTTATTTTTACTAATATTGCACTTTGAATATTTCCCCATGTTGTTAAAAGTTCTTTAAAATCATTTTAATTGCACTGATTTGCTATTGTGTGAAAGCATAAAAAATTTTTAAACCAAATCCTCCGTTATTTATAAAAGCTAAAAGCCAGAGCTACACTATGAACATCTTTTATGTATCAATTTTCTCCCTTCATTTGGTCATTTTTGTTACTATCCTTGAAGTGGAATTAGTGTGTGAGGGGATATGAATATTTTTAAGTCTTTTCTCTCCCTCTTTACTGATTCTTTTAATCAGAGATAGTTAATTTTTCAGAAACTATGTTGGATGATTCTGGCCTCAATTATTAAGTATCCTTTTGTAATTAACATAAAGCCCATGGGCTCCAATCCCCCTCCCTCATTAAGGCACAGAAAATGGCTTCAAGATGATTTTTGAGACAACACCTCCCCCATCAATATCTTCTGGACAATGCTGCTGCATTGTTTTCTGTGGCCTTGGGTGGCGGATTTTTGTAACAGCAACTGTAAGTGGACTTGACATCAGAAACATTTTTTTTTCAGTGCATCCAACCTGCATTTTGATCTTTGAACTGAAATATGCTATGAGTACTTCTTTTGCTCTCAGAACCCTAGATGGGCAATCCAACTGAGGCTGCATTGAGTTAGCTTGAATCACTGACTGCTCCTTGCTTGCTGGGATAAGTGCTACCCAGACATGGACCTCTCAAGGTCTGGTTCTTAACTTGGTCTCTTTCTACTGTGGGAGAATCAGAGTTCATTATGGTTGGCCTTAATGCTAGATCGTGTAACCTCACTTCAGTTGAGCCACTTATAACAACCTTTTATATTTGTATAATGCTCTAGTTTACAAAGCACCTTAGAGCACTGGCAAAATTGATGCTCATCATCTTTATGTGAGGGAGCTATTCAGACCACTCTTGTTTCATGAGAGTAACTGGGACACAGGCAGCACTAGATAAAGAGCTAGTCATAGAAAGAACCTAGGCCATCAGAGACATATAAACTCACTTTCAAATCAACCTGGCCACTAACTACTTGTATAAAATAAATTGTTTGAGCCTCAGATCTGTAAAGAGAATAGTGCAGTTGATCCTTATCATTCACAGATTCATATTTGCAAATGCAGCTGGTCACTGAAATTTATTTGTAACCCCCAAATCAAAACTTGGCTGTTTGTGTGGTCATTAGCAGACATGGGCGGAGTAACAAAAAGTTGGAATTTCCCCATATGTACATTCCAAGCCGATATTGAATCTTTCAATCAGGTGATGCCCTGCCCTCAATTCAGCTGTCATCCTACTTAGCAAGCGCCCCCTGTGTGGCCTGTGTAGGGCTATGTGCCTGTTGGGTGATTTTACCTTTGGATATAGCCCCCAAGCACAGTACTCAAGTGCCAGCTGATGCTCCAAAGAGCCAGAAACACAAAAAATAAGGTTATGTATCAATCAGTTGTTGAAAATGTTGTAACCAGAGACTTACAGGAAGCTATCCTTGTTCTTTCAATTCATGTTCTATTTAACTAACTATATAATTATGTTCTATAATATGCTCAACTATAAATAATAATCAACTGAATCTATCTTGTAAGCATGGGTATAAAATGTCCAGTGAGTTCTTGTTCTGTAATAGGGGACTATAATCAACAGATGAGGAAACACAGGCTCAGAGAAGTTGGCTGCCTAATTAAAACTTATTGAGCTCAAATGGCCCAGGTATATACCATAGCAACCCAGTCTGTCTGAATCCAAAAACAGCAATCTTCAAAGAATATCATTTATGTCTAGGAGGAATTCCACATGGGAGAGTTAAATGATTGTTAGTTCCTTCCAAGTTTGCTCTTCATTTCAACATATCATCTACATGGTTGAATTTTGAAAAACTTGAATAACCTATTATTATGAATTTTGTGCCATATCCAATACTAACCACATGCCAGTTGGTATGTCTTTTTATCATACAATGATCCTAGAAGGTAGGCATGATTATCACTGTTACCATGTTAAAGATGCAGGGAATCACTCAACTTGAAGAAAAGCCAAGATGACAATCCAGGTCTTTCTGATTCCAGAGCTACTATTCTCAATCCTGACATCAAAGGGTCCCAAACTCTTGGGTATTCCATAGGTCTGTAAAATAGCCACCACTATCAACAATAGAAGGGCGGAGAGGGACACAGAATTGCTAACATTTATTATCTAGGACATTAAAGGATATACAGGGGAAATCCAGATATTGACTCTTATCATTTTATGAAGAAAAGTAATTTTAACATCATCAAAGTAGGAAGAACTGAAACTCAGATTTTTAAAAAGTCCAATCTATTTACTTTTATAAACCCCATACTATTGTCCTTTTTTTCCTCATTTCTATCAGAACGGGGCAGTTTTTGCTATAGGGCAAATGGCCTTTGGCAATCACAGTTGTGGTTTATTCTAAGTAATTTTCCCCAGTCCAACCTGAGTTTTAGCACATGCCCAGGACAGTGGATTGGGCCTAATAGTATCTAAGGTCACTTTTCAATCCCGAGGATGGCTGTATGGTTTCCAGGCTGCAGTCAAGGCGTGGCCCATTTCTCCTTCCCACACAGAGTCAAAGGAAACTAGTCTCAAGTGCAATAATGTCAAATCAGCGGCCTTCTAGCTTATCAATCATGCCCTCTACAGATTCAGGCACCTTGAGAATTGACCTCCAGGACAGGAATGCTTGTTTCATGGTGGCAAATAGTTGCTTAAACTATTGGGAAACAGCCCACACACATAAATCTCCTGTGGATCTATATTCCTAAGGGAATTTATCAGGGAAGAAAGGCAACCTGGGGAGGATGAGAACATAACTCTGGGGCTCCCCTACCCCTAGGCAGCTACCCTTTGGAAATGGAAATGGCCTAAAAGATAAGTTAGCTTGAGGACTTCCACTTTCTATGCCCACATAAATCAGAGATCTTCCATTGACCAGGTCTTTTCTAACTTGCTAAAACACTGATAAAATCTTAAAAAAAAATGCTAAAAACAATATAACTTATTAAGTGGTTTATATGATGCATACTAATAACATGCTTAGTCATGAGCATATTTCATCCTTAGAACAGCTTTGTGAGGTTGATTTTGTCATCCTCTTCATATGCAGGTGAAAAAACTGAGACACTGAAAGGTGAGGCCACGTGACCCATTAGATCACTACTAAGTAAGGCAAGTGGGAGTGGAGCTTAGCTGTGTCTCTCTTGAGCTCTTGCTTCTAACCAATATGCTGTGCTGCCTGGTCTGCATGCTGTGCACTCTCTCTGTATCCTTCCCACGTTTTGCAACTAAATGTCCAACTTTAAATTTTTTCTCTTTTGGTCATCAGGTAGAAAAAGTGAATCTGTGCACCAGATTTCAAGCTCTGAGGACACAGGCATGAAGCACACAGCTCTGCTTTTGCTAAGTTCCTGTTCTATGACGTGTATGTGAGGGATGGCTATAATATAAAGAAGGCCATTAGAGAGCCATCAGAGAGGTCGTGTGGCATAAAATGCCACCTGAGCCCAAACTTGGGAGATGAGTGATGGGGGTAACAGGAGAGAGGTGAGAACAGAAGTGATGCATGGGGTCAGAGGAGAGAGCTAGCACTTGGGGGAGCTGGACTGTGAGTTGCATGTCGGTGACTGATGAGGGACAGACTGGAGACTCACCCAGGGACATACTGTGGAGGAGCTTGAGCACCATTCTCAGGAGCTCAGATTGTCCTCAGTAGGTGATGAGGAGGTCCCAAGGGAGCTTAGACACAGGGGAAACATTAATAGAGCTGAAATTCGTCATTGTAAGCCTCATGTATTATCTTTCCAGTTTATTTGTCACTTAAAAGGGGAAAATAGAAACCAAACCTGTGGACCTGATGTGATAGAAGTCTAGACACGGGGCAGATCCTTGGTGCCTAGTTTCCTCAGACTACTTATATGGGTAGTTACCAAATGTAGCTAGTCAGCTAAATTATTGTGGAGCCTGTTAGGAATACAGATCCCTGGGCTCTTATCTTTAAAGGTACTGATTCAATGTTTCAGGATTGGGAATCAGTGTTCTTAAACCTGGTCAGCCAATTTTAATAACTGTCAACTAGCACAATTGCTTCTAATAGGTGCAGGTGAGAAACTTCCATCAACATAAGCCATTTTAGTGGAAGGGAATATCTCTGCAGATCCCCCTAAGAGGGCTTATACTGATGGAGATGAATATTAGTAAGTGTTCTGCAGAGAACCACAACCAATAGAGAGAGAGAGAGAGAGAGAGAGAGTGTGTGTGTGTGTGTGTGTGTGTGTGTGTTTATGAGAGAGAGAAAGACAGAGAAAGATTCACTTTCACTGGTGGGAATCGGCTCCTGTGATTGTGAAGGCTGACACATCTTGAGGTCTGCAGTCAGCAAGCTGGACACACAGGAGAGCTGAAAGTCTACTTCTAGTTCAAGTCTGAAGGCCTGAGATTCAGGAGAGCTGATGGTGTGAGTTGCCATCAGAAATTCATCAGGCTGGTGACCCAGGGAAGAGCTCATGTTTCGGATTGAATCTGAAGGCAGGAAAGAAGTGATACCCCAGCTCAGGAGGTCGGGCAAAAGGGTTCTCCTTCTCCCTCAGCCCTGTTGTTCTAGTGAGATCATCAACTGACAAGATGAGGCCCACCTGCACTAGGGAGGGCACCATGTTTTACTTGGTTGACAATTAAATGTTAATTTCACCTAGAGACAACTTCTTAGGCACCCAGAATAACGTTTGACCCAATGTCTAGGCATCATGTGGCTCCACTAAGTTGTCACACAAACTTAATAACCACAAGATGCCAGAGGACTTCGTTATCGTAATATGATCTCTATAATAACAATGATAACAGCACTCACTACTATTTATATCCCTGTAGTACCTGATGCAGTAGATATGTGGCGTATTAGCAACTGATTGCATGAAGAAAGTATATTAACATAGTTATTTGTACTTATGAAGTATTTTTCTCATCTCTTATTTCACACTCTGCTGGGCATTCGAGATGGATTTCACTATTGCCTTCTGTTTCTGAGACAGAGTGATCAGGCACAAAGCAGTAAGCTAACTTGTCCAAAGACAGGGTAACCGGGGCCAACTCAGCCCCAGAGCTTCTCATCTGATCTCCCCATCACACGCCACCCATTCACTGCATATTAATTATGGGCAAAAAGACAGGCAGGCCTTCCAGTTGTCCTCTCCTGACCATCAGCAATTTTCTGATCCCATGACTGTATCTATTGCTGTATCTAAATATAGGAGATGTGCATATTAACAAGTGAAAAAACCAAGAGATATGTTTGTACTTAATGCTACTAACAGGCAACATAATTACAAGAGAGCTGGGAGTGTTGCTTGACAAACAAATTAATAAAAAAACTCTCATGCCACTCTTGAGTATAAATCACATAGCAGAAGGCAAGAAGAGGCTGAGTTTGACAGTTGTGCGATAACAACCTTGAAATATATCTACATTACATGAGGGGGCTTTGGAGGTCCGTCTTTTGGACTTTAGAGACTATGCTAATGAACTGGCTTAATGTTCATGTTTTTGCAGCATCTATCTATATTTCTTTTAAGGCCATGTTTACCACAACTGGGAAAACTGCTTCGTTAGATGTGGGGGGCCTAGTTAATTTATGTGTTTGATACGGTTACACAAGCCTGTCCAATAAGTCAGAAGTCATTAGATTAATATATGGTTGTTTATCTCACAATGGTTTTTAATAAACTTGTGTGAATATACCTCTATAAATTATTCTTTATTTTTCTCTTGTATTCATAGTTCATTCATTGGACAACCATTTGTTGAATGAATCTTTGCTAAGAACTAGAGTTAAGGGGACAAATTGTAGTCTTTATCTTCTGGTTTCCCAGTTTGCAGTGGTTCTCAGCTCTGGCCATGTTAGATCACTGAAGAATAAAGACACTCATGTTCAGACCTCAACTCAGAGAATCCCATTCCTTTGGTCTGGAAGGAGGATAGACCTCCATAATTTTTTTTTTTAAGTCCTGGAGTTTGAACCCAGTGGCACACTACCACTGAGCTACATCCCCAGCCCTTTTTATTTTTATTTTTTAAGACAGGATCTCACTAAATTGCTGAGGGTCTCACCAAGTTACATAGGCTGGCCTCAAACTTGTGATCCTCCTGCCTCAGCCTCCCAAGTCACTGAGATTGCAGGTGAGCACCAACATACCCAGCTGGCCTCAGTATTTTAAAAACAAATTTCTAGGTGGTTTGAACATGCAGAGTCCCTTACTTGATAGAAGAGACATTCTGCAACCAGATGGGATGCACTGCTCTGTGGACAACAGGGGGGATGTGTCTTTCTGACTGTGAAATGGTCATGATGACATCTTCCCCCCTTACTGGAGTTGCTATTTTATATTTGAGAGCCTCAGAGAAGTTTATTTTTAATTTTCTCATGATATTTCATTCTTGTATTATTGGAACTGCACCTCAGAGGATGGCAGGTGAACAGAGAAGGAAAAGAATGCCACAGGCAAAAGATACAAAGAATGTGAAGACACTCGGGAGAAGGATCTTAGTGTCTTTAGAGAATGTGGGGTTGTAGTTGGGCTGGTGTTGAGTATGTGAATTAATTATCATTAACTCTTTCCTACCTCCAATACATTCATTGACTATTCAGGGAACTAAATCACCAGTGGTGGTGGTGCTGGTGATGTGATGATGGCAATGTATAACCAGAGCTTACAATTGAAACTTTGTCTAGGTACTAAATCTGATAGGAGTGAAATTCCAAAATGCAGTGACAAATTATAGTATGCTGATGATTAAAGGAAATGGTCTAAAATTGAAAGCGTGGAGAGGGAGTAGGTGAGAGAGGAGTCTGGCTAGACACGTTCTTCAAGTGTGCCCCCTAAGGACAGAGGTGGGAGAGCAAGGCACTCCTGTCCTCAGGCCTAGTGAGAGGTCAAGATTGCCCTCCTCAACCTCCAACTGAGGGAGCAGCCTCATTTATGCATCCTGGTGTTGGAAACTTAGCGACATTTGCTCTGACTTCCTCTCCTCCTTGGAAGATAAATAATAGGGCTCTACAACCTTTTTTGGTAAAGGGCCAAATTGCAAATAGGCTTTGCAGGACATGTGTGGTTCTTGTGACAGATTCTGCTTTCTTTGTCTGTTTTTTTTCAATCTTTTAAAGATGTAAAAGCCATGCTTAGCTTGGTGGGCTATCATTTGCAGAGCCCTGATCTAGAGAAGAAATGGCCTGACCCCACTTGCAGGGAGCATGGGTGGAAATCAGTCCACTCCTCAGAGTGTGTTGGGTCCAGGGCTGGGTGAATGCTCCTGAGGACCTACCAGGACTCACTGGGGAGAGAGCAGGTGTGATGTTCCTAGGACCTGCCCAGTGGACTGTCCAGGGGGCAGAGTGAACTGAGAGGTAAGGAGCTTGGCGAGAAGCTTGGATTTTCCACAGATAAGGAGCCATAGGTAGCGTGACCATGGGATTCATGTTCCAAACAGGAACAGGCGGGAGAGTGAACTCTAGTAATCAAATTACTTAATTAATAACAAAGCCAGGGCAACAGGACTGGGTGAGCCCTCTCTGAGACACAGCAGACTGTGTGATCAGGTCATTCTGGTCAAGGGCAAGGGAAGTGCAGGTGAGGAGGGAGTCTCCAATGATGGGAGCCTCTAAAATGATGACATCCAGTATGGAAGGCACTAGGCCCATGTGGCTTGGAATTTGGTATGCAATTTGAGATGTGCTGACAGTGTAAAACATACTGTAGTTTTTATTAAAGGTGGTATGTAAAAGAAAGTGTCAAGTATATCATTAGTACTTTTATGTTAATTATATGTTGGCATACTATTTCAGATGTTAGGCAAAATAAAATGTAGTACTTAAATTAATTTGACCTGTTTTTTTTATTTTTAAAATTGTAGCTACTAGAAAACTGAAAATCGTGTACATGACTCGGATTTGTGGCCTGCATTAGATTTCTCTTAGACACCTCTGCTCTAGAGTTCTCAAAATTATCCTCTAGACTGAGAAAGAGGCAGCCTTAAATACCTGCAAGACATAGAGACTCCAAAGCCAGTTTGCCATACTGTCAATACAAGCAAGACCATTCCAGCATCATCTTCATTCTCCTAGTGTGCTCCCCCTGGATGGGACAGGTAGGGTGTAGGGGCAAGAGGGTGTGAACCAAGAACAGAAGCAGGTCAGAGGAATGAAAGGGTACATTGGCCAACTTTGCTTAATGCCTTTCCTGCTGTGGATTTCCAAAGCCTAAAGTGGCCAGAACTGAAACATGTAAGATCGAAACTAAATCACAGTGAAGCTTCAATTTATACCTTGGATTGGACATTCTCATGTCTGAATAGAAATTACATTTGTAACTTAAAGATCCCACAGAACTTCCTGTTATCTAAGAGTGAGCGGGAATATCATGGAGTTTTAATCTAAGGACAGGGAAAGACTACACTGAATACATTTATTTTCTACTCCATTATTTATTCTTGGTTTAACTGTGAAAATTTTAAAGCATACACTAAAGTGGAGAAAACAGTTTAATAAACTCCCATTTACCTATTACACCATTTCAACAGTCTCAATATTTTACCAATTTAATTTTATCCACTTTTCGCATTGGGGAGTGGGGTTGGGACTCAAGTATCTTCAAGCAAATCCCAGATGTCATATTATTATATTCATAAATACTAAGGTACAGAAAGGATAAGGATTTGACTTTTAATATAATTAATTTTACTTTAAAAGATAACAGGAAATTAAGAAGTAAGTATATTTTCAATATATCATGCATCATGCCTTTTGACACACCTGTATAAGCAGGAATAGTAGTCATCATAGTTGACATCATCATCATCATCATTATCATTATCACTGGCAAACTATAAGGAGCCTAGAGGCCATTTGTCTTCTGTTGAATCTCGTGGTGGGGAAGGGACTTGCTTTTCAGTCTCTGGAGGCAGATCTGGGACTCAAATCCAGGTCCACCCTCCTAAGACCTACTCATTTAATTCCTATTGGAACCAGAGGAACAGTTTAAGCTTGGCTTGCTAAGGGCCTCACTAGAGTGTTTCTAGCACCCCAAGAATTGTCTTTGCATTTCTGTCCTGCAAGCTGAGAACCAAGCAGGGGTTCCCATGTGTCAGTTGTCATTTCATCAGCAATCCACTTGATGTGATTGCTTGGCACTTAATATTTGGAGAGCCTTAAGTGCTGCTTTGGGGAAATGTCAAAGGCAGGCACATCCTCCAGACATCCAGCAGCCTGAGGTCAGAGGCTTGGCTTCTGAGGACTAGTTGTGTCAAAGGCTTTGCCTAGGGGTTATCTAAGCCCCTTGGGTGTCACCTTCCCAGACCGTTACTCTTGCCTTTGACTTACAAGAGGAGGATGGATTTTCTGAGGCCTCTGTGTGCTCAATGTCTCAGGCTCCCACCATCTTTGCTCCATCTGAGCACAGTGTTACCTGAGTTCTCATCACCTCAACTTCATTGGATGCTTTATATTGTTTAGAATGGATCTAGATCATTCGTTGTTATCCCTTCAGATCCACCACTCCACCATTCCTTTTTCCTGACTTTCTAATCTCTCCCCTGTACCTTTGCCTGTCCACTGCCTTCCTTAAATGATTTCTGCTCTGAGAGTAGAAGATGTCCTCATCACCACCCTCTTTTGGTCTTCTGATCACAATTCATTCTTTTCTCATTTTTCCATTCATGAGTACCCATATATTCACCTCCCACTTATTTTTCCATTCTATCTATTCTTATTAATTGTAATTCTCTTACCCCCCTTTAGAAGCATCCCATCTGGGCTTTTATTTGGAATATCTGGAGCTCTATGTTGGCTCTACCACTTGGGAGTCATATAAATTAGGACAAATTGTTCAATCTCTCTAATCTTCAATTTCCTTATCCATAAACTAGCAGTAATAAAGTAACTACCTCAGAAGGTTTTTATTAAGAATTGAATGAGCCAGTCTATGCAAAACATTTAGAATAACAACTGGCACATGGTAATTGGCCATGTGGATTATTCACGCATGCTCAGCTCTTGTGGCACCATGCATGACAACCACACAAAGATTAGGCCTGGAGGGACTTCTAGCCTCTGTCACATGCTGGGTTCAAACTTGATTTTCCCATGAACCTTCAAGCTATGGATATGTTCTTGGGTCCCTGGTTTAAATTTTATTATTGCTCACTTTTGCAACACTTGATTTCCATGGTCAACTACATTTGGGAATTACCTGTGTCCTAGACTTTCTCTTCCCAAGAGGCTCCTTGTTGGGAACCATTTACCCAGCTTCTCATGGGGATCTTCTCTTCCCAGGGAGAGGAAGGCTTTTTCTACAGAGCCCAATGTACTCTTCTCCGAGAAGAACCATTCAGAAGTCCTGATCCTAGCTGAAGTTGTCCATTTGTGGGAAAAATACTTGGAATTTTTCTTTATTAAATACTAATAATGATAAGAAGGCTGCTCGGGTCATCTCAGAGAATTCCATTGCATGAAGTTTCTTATGACACATCTCTGTGCTCAGCTTATGTCTAGCAAGAAAGCTCAAATGTCGTCAAAGCTCCTGGTGGGGATTCCAGAGATAATATCTACTTAAAAAGCTTGAGAAAGAGTTATTTTAGGCAGTTAGTGGCTGTGGCTTCCTGTAGAAGTGGTAGTTACAAGTATTTCCTTGAAGACAGAAAAAGGGAAAGAGCTCTTTAATAAGCAGAGGAGCCCGGGGTTTGTATTGCCCCAGGTTGCTGGTGGACATTTCCTATGCTACTGAATTAACGTCCACCTTCCTGGGTCTGCCCCCTGGGGAGAATGGTACAGAAATCTTAGTGTAGAATAATAATTCTATGATTTGGGTGGTCATCCAAGGAGTCAAATAGTTTGTGGACTTTTCTGAGTTTGTGAAAAATGTTATTATTTTTGGAAAAAAATAATTGAGACATTAAAAAGGAAAAGCTTCTCTGGGGGGATTAGTGATATTTGCTTATTACTGTATGTGTAATGATTTAAGGTTATAGAATCATTGTCAGATTGGAAAGAACTCTAGAGGTCCCTAGTCCAACCACTGAGACACCACTCCTAGGACAGTGATCCTCCTAAGTGATCCTCCCTAATTGCTATTTGATTAATTTCAACAACAGGAAGCTCTCTACTTAGCAAGAACATTTCATAAGTGACACAGTAGGAAAAATATTAGTCCAAGCATCAGATAGACCTAGGTTCAAATTGGCCTTGCTGGTTATATGACATTGGACAAGTTTATATCCTCTTGAGTCTTATATTTTTCATCTATAAAATGGAGAAAATAATGCCTACCTCATGTTATTATTATAGATATGAAAGGCAACAACATAAGAAATATCTCTGGCCTAGTATCTACATTATTATAAGTACTCAATAAATGATAATTTATGGCAGGTAGCAAATAAATGTTAATTCATACTCTTCTTCCTGTTTGAGGTATTTTCTTGCCTTCTGGGGTTGAAAATGTACCACATTATTGATGAGGTAAAAGTTATTAATAAAGCTATAAACACAAAAGCACCATTTTATTCCCTTTCTATTTTCTAAATTTAATGCCTAATGTTATAGCTTTGAAATTATGGACATTTGTTCCAGTGGTGAGAAGGATCTGTGTAGCTGAAAAAGGAACTTCTCCATAATTTAAAAATAAATAAAATATGAATTGCCATGGCAGTCTGAATCACCCTTTATTTGTTGGCCCTCAGCATGACCTGAGTCATTTTAGCACCTCAGAATAATAGAGCTGAGAATCATGTCAGAGGCTATCACTCCCAGCTCATTCATTTTATAAAGAGGGAAACTGAGGCCCAGAGATGATGACTAGCTTAAAGTCATGCCGTGGTGCAGTTGAGATTTGAATGTTGGTCTCTCAACTCTAAAGCCCTTGGTCCTTTCACTACATCACGTGGCCTCCTCTGTGAATAATAATAATTTCAAATGACAATATAATGCCCCTGCTATATCTCCAAGGCAGTAATCATGTAGCTGGCATTTTTCTCCTTCATACATCATCTCTTACCCTGAATCTTACCCATAGGAGTTGGACAGCACAGTACTGTCGAGTTCCTCGGGAATGTCTAACAAGGGTCTGGAGGAGAATGAATGTCAGTGTGGGTTTGGAAACTGGAAGTGATTATAAAAACAATTACCACCTTTTGATTCCAGAAAAGTGATTATGAAGGATTTAAATGGGGACTGAAGGGTAACAAAATGAATGCTAACATATTTGCAGACACATCGGCTTAGATACTCAGGAGCATGCTTCCATCCCTTAAAGGAGCAAGCCACTCTATTGAAGGCTTTAAACTCAGTGTCATTCAACCCAAGACAGTCTGAGACTTTGCTAGTGCTAAGTGCAGAGTGGCAAAGCCAGGCTTGTTGAGGAATGTGTATAAAGTGCCTCCATTTGGTTCCAGGCCCAGGAATGGGGAAGGTGGTAAGGATGATGAAACCTTGTGGATTTTGTTCACTTAACATGGATTTACCCACCATGTGCCAGCCATCACGGTAAGTCTCAGGAATCACGCCATGATCATTCAGCTAGCCCCCCAACAATGGTGTTAAATGCCTGCAAGGTGCTGGGCATGGGATCCTGTGCTCCAGAATCATTTCTATGCTTTTATTTATTCATCTCATAAATATTTCAGCATCTACTGTGTGCCAGGCACAATACTGGACAGTGCACATCAGATATTTCAGATTTCTGGCCCAGATTATAGAAAGGAAGAATCTATCTCCTCAAGCCAAGTGGAACCTGGCTCTATCTCACCACCGACACTAAATCCAGAAGATGGTGCTACTAGTGCTCCTGTCAACTGGATTCAAAACCAGTTTTGCAAACCATGCCATAGGCAGAGCATCTCAAACCCAAATTTGTAGCTGGTTTAGCTGACAGTGCAGCCTGCTTTGTGTGTAAGTTATCCTCACCACTGACCAATCTGGTCTTGCTGACTGAACTCTGGACACCCTTAAAATAGGGGCCCTGACTTGCTCATGTCTGTGTCCCCTCCTAAGACCATTCCAAGAGATTGCATGTTCTTCTTTCTTCTCCCTTATTTTGTTCCCTTCTACTGTTCCTTTTTCATTCTTTCCTTCTCTGCCTTTCTTTCTTTTTCCATCTCCCTGTCTCATCCCTCTTTTTTATTGTACAGGGATTGAACTCAGGAGTACTCGACCACTGAGCCACATCCCCAGCCCTATTTTATGTTTTATGTAGAGACAGGGTCTCACTGAGTTGCTTAGCACCTCGCCGTTGCTGAGGCTGGCTTTGAACTCGCAATTCTCCTGTCTCAGCCTCCCTAAGTGCTGGGATTACAGGCATGTACCACCATGCCTGGCTGTTATCCCTCTTTCTATTTCTTCAGTTTCCACTTTTTCTCCTCTCATCTTTCTTTCCTAAAAGCACTCACTGTGTTCTTTGCATCATACTAGGATCTGTGGAATCAGTAGCCTTTGCCCTTGCAGGACTTACAGTCTGACAGAAGAGATGGCTGTGATTAACAAAAGAGTCTAGTCCTGTATGATGAGTGATGGAAGTCAGCCCCCCAAATAGCATAGAGATGCATGCAAAGCTGAGATGGGGGTTGGAGTAGGTGCAGGCCATGCTTCTCAGAGAATGAAGTGTGTACAAGAAGAATTTACTCTCCTCCCACCAAATGGGGCATGGTAAAGAGGCTGGGCATTTGCAGAAAGCATAGTATCAGTAAAGCCAAAAGATCAAAGAAGCAAGATCCTTGGGTAGTTACAAATGAGCCTCATGGCTGGAGTTTGAACACGCAGGGAATATTTATTTTTTAAAAAAGTTGTAAATTCTAGTTCATCAAGTTATAGATAACTGCACTGGAGTTCCAGTTCAGGTCTCAGATTCTGGGAAAGTGATCATTCTGAGTCCCTGGACCAAAGCCCTATACTAAATCCATTGATTAGAATGGATATCCTTGCAAGGTAAGTGAAGTGACCCAAAGCCTCCTGCATACAACCTGAGCAGGGAGCCCAGGGCTGGGGAGGGCTGAGGAAAGTGGGACTGTACTAGGCAACCAGTGCTGAGGTTTGTGAACTCCAAACTCTCTAAGACCTGTGGCCATTAGAACAAACTAGATCCAGAGATGCTGGCAGATGGAGAATAGCCCAGCTACTTAAGGGAAGCCAGAACGGGGAGGAAAGGAAAGAAGGAGAGAAGGAAAGAGGGAAAGAGGGACAGAAGGAAGGAGGGAAAGAGGGAGAGAAGGAAGGAGGGAGGGAAAGAGACAGAGAATGGGGAGGGAAGGAAAGAGGGAGAGAAGGAAGGAGGGAGGGAAAGAGACAGAGACAGAAACAGAGACAGGAAGAGAGAAGGAATATGAGCATTGCACTGGGGTATCAAAGCTCTTGGAATAGAGTAAAAAGTACAGGAACTTTGAGCACAGAGGCTTAGTTTTTTGTTTTGTTTTGTTTTGTTTTTGGTACTGGAAACTGAACTCAGGGGCACTCGACCACTGAGTCACATCCCCAGCCCTATTTTGTGTTTTATGTAGAGACAGGGTCTCACTGAGTTGCTTAGTGCCTCGCCATTGCTGAGGCTGGCTTTGAACTCGTGATTCTCCTGTCTCAGCCTCCCTAAGTGCTGGGATTACAGGCTTGTGCCACCGTGCCCGGCTTGAGACTCAGCTTTTAATTCCACCTAGGCCCTTAATCACTGTCACTTTCTGAGCCTTGGTTTTATTATCTGAAAAATGGCTTTAAAATACGTTATTATGGATTAACATTAACTTACATTAAAGTACAAAATAGTATCTGTTTATTAGTTGTCCCTCTATAAAAGGGAATTCTTCATTTTTAGTTCAATAGAAAGGCAAGAGAACATTGACTAACATTCCAGGACCTGGCTGAGCGAAGTGGGAGGGGGCAGCTAACAAGAATGAAGGAGAACCCCCAACTTTGGAGACCTGGTAAACTGAAAGAGTTAGGGAAACACAGGACATCAAGCCAGGACCCCTGATCTTACTGAGAATCTGGCAATGACCTGCCTAATAGTAAGAAGGACAAGGTTTGGAGGTGGGGATTGGAATGATGTCATAGTTGAATGCTTAACACCTGGGCTCCAGTCCTAACTCTGCTACCTGCCTTTATCCCTCTGCGCTGCAGTGTCTTAACCTGTACGGTGGGGATAATCACTCCCTAGGGCAATGATAATTAAATTTAATATGCACAGGAAACAGTAGAATCTCTGGAGCAGAGAGAGCAGCAGCCCCATAGCCTCTGGTTGTGAGCCTGTCATTATGGCATCACAGAAGGGAAGAGGGCAGCCATTTTCTGAGCACCAGTGCAGGCCCTGCGGTACCCCGGATCCTTCACAGACCTCATTGTCTATTACCCTAGGGAACTCTGGGCAGCTGGAGCATGATTCTAGTTTAAAGATGAGGCAGGAATCACAAGGAGAGGTTTGGTGACTTGCCCTAGGCATTAGTAGGATTCGAACCTGGGTCTGTACAGATCTAGGACTATGTTCTTTCAATCATCCTCCCACCTCTAACTTGGCAGTGTACGAGCAAAATTGCAGAGCAGAGGCAGCCAGAGTGTTTCATCTCTGCTTGGACCATGCTTCCCTGGCCAGGCATGGCACTGGAGGGAGCATCTTGCTGAGGGCCCCTGTTGCCCACTTCCAGCACTTGTGTGTTTGTCATTGTCTGAGAGGAAGCCCTGCCTTGGCACAGGTGGCAGTGTTATTTGGCAGAGAAGAGGGAGTGACTGATTTCTAACAAGAGGTGTCTTAATAGCCTGTGGCTAATTGCTCAACCCTTGTGCTGAGAGACATTTGGCATCGGATTTTTGCTAAGTGGGACCCAGGTGGCATGTGCATATCCTTGATGAAAATTCCCAAAGAGGTGATGTGACTCAAAAGCCCAACTCCATGCAAAGATGCAAAAGCAGGGGACCAGAGGTAGGGAGGAGGGCCTGAGTTCTGGTGTGTGGACATATCTGCCTGCCATTATGCTGGTGCCACCTCTATGCTGCTGTGACCTTGCACAAGTGATTCAACTTTGACTAGCTTCAATTTCTCTTTCTGTGAATAAGAGACAATAATATATGTGCTCAGGTTTGTCTTTAAGATCCAAGTTCTTGCGGTAAAGTGCCTAGTGCAGAGGCTGACTCCTAGGGCTCCTCAGTAATGGCAGGTACAAGCTATTGTCTGTTATGTATCCATAGTCCTATCCAAGCTTGGTGAGGGCAGGAAGTGCCTCTTGTGTTATCATTGTTAGAGTCTCAGTCCTGGCACTGTGCCTGGTACACAGTAAATGGTGTTGGATGGGTGGAGAATGGAAACAGATTTTAAAGGTGAGATTGAAAGAACATGGTGGTGGGTCGACTAATGAGAATAGAGGCAATTAAAGATGACTCAGGGGTTTTAAGTTTGAGCAGCTCAAGGTGATAGTGGCATTTGCTAAGTGGGAAATGAAGAGGAGAAGCAGACCTAGGGGTGGGTATGGGGAAAATGAGACCCGTTTTGAATGTGTTGAGTTTGAGATGTCTACAGGACATCAAGGATGACTTGACTAACAGATACAAAAAAAAATGTATATATGGGGTTCAGTGGGGATGGGGGCATCAATCATGAAGACTTGGCTTTGGGAATATTCCTTGAATCACTTAAGAACTGCACAGACCAGAAGTAACAACACCCACCAACCCAGGATGACTTAGCTAGGGACCAGCCGACTGGAGCCTGAAAGATCACCATGTCCAGCTCACTGCCTGTTTTGGTAAATCATGTTTTATTGAAACAGCAATGCTCATTAATTTATGCATTGTCTATGGTTTTGTTCATGCTATAAGAGCAGAGTAACATGTTCATATGTTTGGCAACGGCTAAAATGCTTTGGCCTTTTACTGAAAAAGAATGTATTGACTCCTGACATAAACAATTAAGAACTATATTATCTCATCAAATAAGATCAGAGGTCAGATTGGTTCCTTGGTTCAAGAACAAGTACCTGGGGACCGAGATTCTTCTTATCTCATTCAATTCCACCATCCTCAGTTCACTGATTCTCCCTAGTTTTATTGCTACAAGATGGCAGCAGCAGTTTCCTGTCGTACATCTGGAAATGACACCCAGGCAGTGGAAGAGCTGTGTGTCTTCCCTACAAGGATTTCACAGCTTCTCCTGTGTGTTTTTTACTGTAAGACTGAGTTTCCTATGCCCTTGCAAAGGAAATGGGATTAACAGATTGGTTTAGACCTGTGATTCTCAATCCTGGCTGTACATTAGAATAACCCCTGAGACTTTTACAAAGAGAATCTGTAAGAGGCCTGGAGATTGGATTCTTAAAAAGTACTCCAGACAATTCAGGTGCAGCCAAGATGGAGTAACCCCTGCTGTGGAGTGATCACTTGGGGGAGGCTTAGGTGTGGAAGCACAATCATCCTGACCAGCACAACATCCATGGTGAAACAATGGAAGGCATGGAGACTGGGGTCCTGCTCAGGACATGCTTGACAGGGCAGTCTTGGCAGCTGGCTTCTTACCCACTTAAGGCCAAAAGCAGTATAATGAGAAATATAAATTGTGACCACGGAGAAAAGCCAGATGTCAGAGCCAAGAAGTAGAATGAAGTATTGAGTCGGAGGGTTCAAAATGGAAAGAGGAAATAGAAAAATAAGCCAAGAGTGTGAAGAAAGTGTGGAAGAAGGGCTAACGGGCGTGGAGGCCTGAGGTTCAGGAGAGAAAGACAGAGGGAGGGCAGGGCCAGACACATGCAGCCATTTCTGAAGGGAAAGCTGGTTGTCCTGCAGGGCCTAAGGATCACACTGGACTCGAATGGCCCAGACACGTGTCTCCACATCAGGCCCACGGGCTCCATTTGGCATTGGTCGGGCTGGCAGAGCTAAAGCCAAGGCTACAAACAGGGCAGCTGCCTCCTGCTGTCTCTTGTTCGACTTTGGCTCTCTCACTAGAGCCACAGAAGGAGCCTGCAGTTTTGCTGATTAAAAGCATCAAAATCACAACAGGTTTGTGAAGGTCGCGCTCTGCACAAGCCCTTGAACAATGCCACAAAGGAGTCCAAGCTATTCTCTAGTGGCCACTCTTACCCTGTTTTGTGTCCCTCCTTTCGTCCTCTTTGTTTCGTTCCGTTTTCTTGGGGGCCAGGCCCTTCCCCGTCAGCCTCCTTGTTACATTTCCTCCCTCATTCAACTGGGAAAATCTATCCCTTCACTCCATCCACTCAGTCATTTGTGTAGCCACTTGGCCATTCCAGAGACATGTATAAAACATCCACCACATGCCTGGCACCCCTGCTCTACCCCAGAGGCCCTGAGATGGAGGACCTTTAAATCTGCTGCCAACAGACTCACAAGCGATTGCAGAGGAGACAGAAATTTATAAACAAACCATCATACTATATGGGGGAAAGATATACTTTCAAGTTCTAAAGCTAGGCAATGTCATGGAAGACCCAAGGCCCAGGGGCCACACTGTACCTGCCATCTTTGGCCTAAAACAAACCACTCAACACCATGAAGTAAGTCTCCCTATCTGCCCAGATGGCAGATCAACAACAATGACTACTTAGAATTGCCCATGGGATCCTACAGCGTAGGAGAGTGTTCTTACTAGATCACACATCCTCACACAAAGACAGATGTATTTTGAATGTATTGTTTTTCCTGTCCTCCCTGTGTGGGTAGAAACTCAATAACCCTCAAGAATCCAATTCTGAATTGAAAACTTTCTTTTGCATGTAACAAAGTAGAAATTATATGAGCCTGGAATCAGATTGTGCTGGGTCCGAACTCAGTTCTCCCAATGTGTTGCTTCAGGAAGTTACTAAACCTCTCTAAGGTTCAGTTTCCACTTTGGAGTAGGAATAACACAGCATTGTCTACTTACATGAATGGTATGAGGAACAAAGGAAATAATACCTGTTTAGTATTTGTTAAGTATGGAGCCCTGGCACAATGTGAGCATTCAGGAAAAGATGGCTACTGCCATTATTATTATTATTATTATTATTATTATTATTATCTGTTGTTGTTATATTATCACCAGTGGCATGCTTATAAATTTTTATACTACAGTCATCTCAAATAAATAAAGGAAGAAAAGGAATCATGCTCCACACATTTATTTGTTTCTGCAATGTGAGAAATCCCAGAATGACAGACAGTGAGGGAATTAATGAGGGGTTGGGCGTATGTGCATGAGAAACCCTCTTCTGGTGTGAACCTACTCCAGCACACCATTGATTCTAAATTAAAAAATGCTGACTCTGTTTTAGCAGCATTTTTGTCTCTGTGACCAAAAGACCTGATAAGAGCAATTAGAGGTGGAAAAGTTTATTTGGCTCATAGTTTCAGATGTCTCAATCCATACCTGGCTGACTCCATTGCTCTGGGCCCGAGGTGACTCAAAACATCATGGCAGAAGAGTTTGGTGGAGGATAACAGCTCAGGACATGGCGATAAGGAAGCAGAGAGAGCTCTGTCATCACCTCTGCCCCGTGATCTACTTCCTCCAACCATACCCTACCTGCCTATAGTTACTGTAAAATTCACACGACCAGGAGAAGATTAATTAAGCCACTCGGCAAGGCTTTATCGGAAGGCGAGCCCTCGGACCATCTCCCCGTCCATCAGAGTGGGTCGGGAGAAATGGCACTGGATCTTCCGTGCATAGAGAATTTCAAGAAAACCCGGTCAGGAAGGGGAGGGCTTGGGTACAGGAAGAGAAGGCCATAGTCCTTCCTGATGGGTCAGGAAAACTCGCTGATTGACAGGAGGGGTGTCCACTAGTGATGTCACATCTGGCTTGCATCTCTGCTGACCAGCTTCCTTATTTGGGCATCTTGGACCCTGACCAAACCTGACAGTTACCACCCAGTTAATCCATCAGTGGATTAATCTGCTGATTAGGTTAAAGCTCTCATAACCCAATGATTTCACCCCTAAATTACTTACATTATCTAACACATTAGCTATTGGGAGAAACCTCATATCTAAGGTACCATAATATACTCAAATAAATAGAGGCCCTGGAACAGAAGCCAGGAGCTGCTCTGAGTTGTCAATGACCATCCAGCTCTTGTGGAAAAGAGTCTTAACCCAACTGTGCCTAGAATTTACTGTCTGACAGACTCTTTGATAGGGATGGTCCCTTGTGATTTAATTGGTGAATTCTTTGTGCAGGATTGTTAGAGGAAGAAACCCAACGAAATCTGTGTCCCTTTGTGGAGTCACTAGCTCTGGGTGGCATGCCATGATCTCTGGAAGAGCCTGGGCTTCTTGGACATTTTCCTGCCAGTTATTGGAAAAGCCTTCCTGGATTTCTCAACTCTGTGATCCCAATTGCTTTTCTAGAATAAAATGAATGATGATAAACCTCCTACAGGAGATCACTTGGGAGTTTTTGATGCCCATTTATTATTTGATCCTCACAGCAGGGCACTATTATCTCCTTGTTAGAGTAAAAGAAATGGAATCTATATTAGCTAGGGTAATTTAGCAAAAGCTACTATAACAAATAATCCTAAAATCCCAGTGGTTTAACATAACAAAGGTTTATTTCTCACATCACAGTCTGAAATGCTTGAGGAGGCTTTCCCCCAGGGGGTGACTCAGAGGCATTCTATTGGTTAGATCTGAGTTTCATGACCCCTACTTTTAAAAAGAAATTGAGAAAGTCATTTTGTGTACTAAGGAATGGAGTAGTAAGCATTAGTTCAGCCTGGACCCCAGCAGCTCATCAGTTAGACAGGAATAGGTTAGTTGCATATCCCTTCCAGGCCTGGTCTCTAACCCTTGTTTTAGTCAGCTTTTTCACTGATGTGACCAAAAGACATGACAAGAACAATTTTGGAGAAGGAAAGTTTATTTGGGGGCTCAAGATTGCAGAGGTCTCAGTCCATAGAAGGCCAGCTCCATTCCTCAGTCCTGAGGTGAGGCAGAATATCATAGCAGAAGTGTGTGGTGGAAAGAAGAGGCTCAGAACATAATCAGAAAGCAGAGAGAAAGAGAAAGAGAAAGAGAGAGAGAGACTCCACTCACCAGAAACAAAATATCTACCCCAAAGGCACACCAGCCATGACCCACCTCTTCCAGTCACACTGTTATGGTTTAGATGAGAGATGTCCCCCACAATCTTATGTGTGAGACAATACAAGAAGGTTTAGAGGACAAATGATTGAGTTATGATAGCCTTGACCTAATCAGTAAATTAATCTCCTGGCAGGATTAACTGAGCAGTAACTGAAGGCAGGTAGGGTGTGGCTGGAGGAGGTGGGTCATTGGAAGCTCGCCTTCTTAGTGTATGTTTTGTATCTGGCAGGTGGAGACTCACTCTCTGTTTT
The DNA here is from genome assembly GCA_028644305.1 of Xerus rutilus. Lineage (NCBI taxonomy): Eukaryota > Metazoa > Chordata > Mammalia > Rodentia > Sciuridae > Xerus > Xerus rutilus. The sequence continues at coordinate 42,451,998 of CM053400.1, read as the reverse complement.
CTGATCGTTATGTGCTTTGATGTTTTGCCTCACTGCATGCCTTGAGGAATGGAGCCAGCTGTCTATAGACTAAGACATCTGAAGCCATAAGCCCTCAAATAAACTTTTCCTCCTCTAAAATTATTCTGGTTGGGTTTTTTAGTCACAGCAGCAAAAAACGCTGACTAAAACACATACCCTACATGCTTTCAGTTAGCACTCAGTTAATTTTAATCAGGGGATTAATTCACTGATTGGATTAAGGCTCTCATAACCCAATCATTTCACCTCTGAATGTTTTTGCATTGTCTCACATGTGAGCTTTTGCGGGACATATCACATCTAAACCGTAACAACCTTCTTTCACAATCTGCCAAACCCTCACTTCCTGCTCATTTGATACAGGATTCTATTATACAATATTATAAACTGGGTGACTTTAACAACACATATTCATTTCCCACAGTTCTGCAAAGTGAGAAGTCCAAAATTAAGGCTTCTGGTTTGCAGATGGCTGCATTCTCCTTGTGTCCTCATGTGGGAGAGCAGAGAGTAAGCAAGTTTTTGTGTCTCTTCTTACAAGGGAATTAATCCCAGTCAGAGTCATGAAGGTTTCACCCTTAATGATCTAATCATCTTGCCAAAGCCCTACCTACTAATCCCATCATATTGGATGTTAGGGTTTCAACACACAAATTTTGGGGGATACAATCATTCAGTCCATATCATGAGCCAGATGGAGGGGCCCAGTCAAGGATTCTGCAGATAGCAGAGATACAGGATGGAAGCAGTTTGAATACCTGAGTCACTCTATGGAGTAGGGCCTCCTAACCCACTTCAGATGGCAATGGAAAGAGAAACATTTGCTGTGTTAACCTGCTGAGATTTGGAGACTGTTGTGGCAACAGCTATAATAATTACAGCGGTCACTTCTAAATGGTTCCAGAACTGAAAGATTTCTCACTCCCTGTTATCTGTACCATCAGAACCACACTGCATTTTAAGTGACTCTGACTGGTCAATCTCCTCACAGCAGATTGTAAGGTTCCTAGGGGCAGAAACTGTCTATGAGTCACCTCTGTGTCTCATGGCTCAGGGAGCTTTTAAAAATATATAAGCAAGCAATAATCTATTTACTTAAAATATATATGCATGCTGAATAAAGATTTTTTAAAGAAAAACATGGTAAAAACAAAGATACCATCTTCTGAGCATTAAATGGGAAAGGAAGTATAAGAAAATGTTTTGCACTAAGAGGGCAAAGTTTGTATTTTTCCATATCAGCATTAATTGGTTGGTATTGGTTGCCTGAAAAGTCATATTGAAAGGATTTTTTGAGGTGTGGGATAGGGGAGGGAGCAATTGGTAGATTAGTAATGTCTGTGATAGGCATGGGAGGAGGGGGATAGCACATTCTGGGTGTTTCTGAGGGCCCTGCAGGGCTAGTCCAAGAGAGAACATGAGTAAATGTTAGTTGAGTCAAGTGGAATTTAAACATAGCCATTGTGCCTCTCTCAATTTTTAAGCAAATAATTGAAGTGGAATATAAAGAAACTGAAATGGGATATGGGGAAATTAACATGGAAATCATATTGCAGGCACTTGACAAAACTAATTAAACTGGGAAATGCAGCTAGTTTTTTTTTTTTTTTTTTTTGGTGCATAAACATTCTTCTTCTCCTGCAACAAGGGGGTAACACCGACAAGTGTTCAAATTACACTTTTATGTGTGTGCTCTTCCAAGCATGTGTGGTGCTTTGAGGAAGGTTCTGTTGTGTTAGTGGCAAGAGGCTCTGTAATTGCTCTGAGAATTCTTGGAAGTTTTTCAGATACATTTTTTTTTTTTTCCTGAATGAAGGCAAAAGAGAGCACTCCTTTCGGTAATAAAAGAATACAGCTGCTTTCCAGTCAAGTGTATGGCCTCGAGCCTTGGCGTTTTTATCTCTAAGGTGGGAATAATCCTACTCCACTTGAGCATCAGGTGAGGTCAAGGATGTAATGGTGCTTCTGAGTGATTCAGGACTGATCGCACATTCCACATCACAGTTATTAGCAGAGCATAGCACCTGGGCATGTGTCAGACTGCCTGGGCTTCAGCTCCCCTAGTTAGGTGAGTGCAGCAATTCACTGCATCTCTCTGCCTGTTTCCTTACCTGGGAAACAGAGAAGATAATAAATAGCAGCCACCTCACAGGGGTGTGCTAGAAGTTAACAGAATCAACAAATATACAAGTGAACACGCATGACTAGCAACTGCTCAACAAATCCCAGTGATCATCATCATCATTATCAAGTATAATAGAATATTAGTTAAATTCAGCAAACTGAGTTTCTTAGAAATGTCATGCACCATGCTGGGTGTTTTGGTGCCATTAAAGTAGAAGATGCTCTTAGGCATAAGGCATTTTATACTCTAGTAGTGGGAAATAGAGAACAAGCTTAGTTTTTAGAAACTATTACTTTAAAGAAATTTTCTTAACTTTTTCTGTGAAAATGGAGTCTTTTCCATAGAATACTTAATATTATCAAGAGTTCTTAACATACATTGTCTCTTTTTTCCCCCTAACAATGCTATATTGTATAAAAATCATTTATTATATAAGCTAGGTAGAGTGAATCCCAATGACATGATTCCCAGAAAGGTATACCCTACACAATGCCCTTATTTCAGCATTTCCTTGACAGTACATATCATACAGCAAAAATGCAGTTTGGACATTGTTCATGTTTAGCTGGACATTCTGAAGAGTCCACACCTACAGACTGAGAACTACCAATGCAAATGGCTAGTGGGACAATAGTATTTACTGGAAAGAACACTAAATTTAAGATAACTAGGTTCTCCAACTTCCTAGGGGTAGGATCTTGGACTTAGCTGTCAAATTCTTGAGATCTGTTCCCTCCTCTATAAAGGAGGATGATGCTCCTGACCCTTTAGAGTTGCTCTGGGGTTGAAACAATAGAATCCTGTGCACATTCTGGGCCTAGCTGTGTGTGCAGTTTCTGGAATACCTGTGAGAAAGAAACATGCAATAGATGTTACTTAAATATTCCCACTATTTGTCCTGCTATGTGGTTGGTATCTGATGTTTAACCTGACCAACACTTGTGGTACTGAGGCTTTCAGAGTAATGTAAGCCACCAAGCAAACCAACACAGCTACAGCAAGTTATGGTGCTCCAAGTGGTCTAGTTGATGAGCAGAAGTACTGGAACTTGAACTCAGGTCTTCTGATCTCCGGTGTCATGCTAGACCTGAGTGTATTCAACACAAGGGGCTGAGTTTAACTTTATTGGCATGACTCAGACTGCTACAGAGTTCAACATTCCTGTCTTCTGCAGGTAGAAGTTGTGACTAATTTTCTTAGACATTTTTAATGTCTAATCCTATGCTGCATTTCTACCCTCATCATTGTCTGCCTTCATCCACGTGTGAACTATTTCCAGCTGCCTGAACCTCATCCATGTTCTCTGGACTCCGCCCTTGCTCAGGATGATCTTTTTGAGGTTGGTGACTATATGCCTAACCCTTGTAAGACCTCGTTCAGCTTATTCCTTCTCCAGAGACCTTCCCCAACTCCTCTTAGTTGCTCACATTTTCTCTTTTTTTCTAAGACTTCATAATGCTTTATCTATTTGATTTTTAAGACCTTTTATTAGTGCATATTGCTTATACAGAATAATGGGGTTCATTGTGGCTTATTCATACACACATATAGCATACTTTGATCATATCCACCCCCTTATTATCCACTTTACGTTCCTTTCCCTTACTCTCATCCTCTTCTGTAATAGTCTCCCTCCAAGTTTTAGTTCTATATTTCATTATAAACATTAATGACGTGTTTGAAGCATCCTAAGCATTTGTAATTTTGGGGTGGAAAGAATCCTGAATCAGGAGTGTGGCAGTTCTGAAATCTCAGCTCTTTTTTCTGGCCATGTGGTCTTAGGCAAGTTATTCAAACTCTCTGAACTTCGCGTTTCTTGTCTACAAATGAAGGTAACCTTTACTTCTCAGGGTGTAAGGGCTATTAAGAATTTATTTCACAGTAACTTATTCATGGTATGTAATCAAAACACAAGGACACTCTTTTTCTTCTCTCGTCTCCAGAAGCAGAAGATATGTATATATTACATGTCTAGGTCTCATGCACAATACTTGACATATATTATTAGATATAATTCATTCAATTACAAATTAGTAAGTGGATGGACAGATACATGAAAGAATAGCGTGTGGTCCCCAAAGCATAAAATCAGCCTGAGCTGTTAGCTGTTTTGTTTCCATGTGATTGGTATTTTTATGGAGCTATTTTGCTATTTTTTCCTTTTGACCCAGAATGAGGAGAGTGAGCATCTCCCAAATCCTTCTATTGAAGAGCGTGTAGTTTATTATCACTGCTTCCTTGTCCTCCTTCAGCTGTCTATCTTTGAGTGACTCTCTGAAGAGACCACAGCATCCTGTCTTGAGCATATTGGCTGATATGCTACCAGCATGTTATCTGCTGGAAGGATGACGCCAAACATGATTGACGTGACTTCCACCTCTGAGCACCGCCAACGTTGCATGCCCTTGGGTGGCAAGCACAGAAGATGCAGCTGACACGCTGAACCTCAGCAAGTCCTGTTGCTTATGCACTGAATTCAGTCTGCATCTGTGGCTGCTAAAGTGGGGAAAAAAGATTAATAAAGTACATGTTGAAGCTTGAAAGAGTAATTAGCAGGACGTTATATATGTTTTGGCTGCAAACCCATCTCTACATTTAGCATAAAGCAGAACCTTTCTTCTAATCCTTCTGAGGACGTGGGATTGGCTCAAACTAAATTGGTTTTCTTTGTGTATCTTGAGTTTTTCTTTTAATGTTATCATTTTTTAAAAAAATTATTATTTTCCAAATTTCAAGTAAGCTTTTAATCAGCCTCTTTGTAGGATCTGTGTTGTTTCTGGATCTGCCAGTCATTTGATTAGCAGCCGCTTGGGCCCTGATAAAGGAAACTGTGTGAATTGTGGGCTGCACAGAGCTTAAATCACACATCTTTCCGGGGGTGCATTTTGTCACTCTCAGGACTGTGGTGGTGACTGCTAACAGCCCACCTCACTGAGATGAAGAGTGAATTATTGGTGTACATAATAAACTAACATCTGTACAGTGCATCTCAGAATGGGTGTCAGGGAATCTGGAAGACAAAGCAGAATGGCATCATTAGGGCCAGATTTAAGACTCCAATTTGTGTAGCATTTGCATAACAATGCACAAGAGCAGCTATTCCCTGTTCCCTTTCAGAACTCACTGTTTCACCTTCACAGGAACATTCCTGAGGAAAGAGAGGTGAGAGAAGTTGTTTGTAAGCTGGGAGTCAGTCAGTCAGTCCCTCAGAGCATCCTTTCCAGAGGCCCAGAATTCACTGGGTAGGCAAGGAGTTTTCTACCTCTTGGACCCTGGAACCTAGTTTGTACCAGTCCATGCTCTTTTGCATACTTTTCTTTTAACAAGTATTATTGAGCATCTAATGTCAAGAAAAGTCTTGGGGTCCAGAGTAAAGAACCCACAACCTGCCTGAACCACATTTTTTTTTTTTTTTTACCTTGGGCCCTGTACTAGTATGAATCACCTGTCCGAGCCTGTCTTCTTTTCTCTGTAATGGGGATATTAATAGGACTTGTAAGAATGACTTGAGTGCTGACTATTACAAGAGGCAAGATGCTAAGCATATTTTAATTCTCCCCCAGATCCTCTAATTCTCTCTCCTTCTTTTTTATCACATGAGGAGACTGAGGCATAAAGAAGTAACTTGCTAGTCATTCAACCTGTGAGTCACAAAGGCAGAATATTTCAGTGTCTTGTTAACTTGTGCACAATAACATCAATAAGCTGCCTTTATGGAGCTCCCAGAGGGGCTAAGGGAGGAAATAGATGGGAACTCGAACATGTTGTCAAAAACTCTAATGTGCTGGTTCATTGCTCCCTGTTGCTCTTTTGTCACCCCTGTGTGACATAGGGGAGAATAGAGGCAAACTCTGCAACTTGGTTTTGGTTTGGGTTCTGACTGTCACATAGTTGCTGTGGGTACTTGCTCAAGTCTCTTATCCTCTCTAGGCCAAGTTTTCTCATAGATAGACTAGAAACAGTCAATGTGCCCACCTCAAAGAGTTGTGAGAACTAAATGATACCATCATAAATGGGATCTAGGTTTCTTAGCAAAATGTCCTGCCACAAATTATTTTCTAGACAATGCTGGCTGTCATCAGCATCATAATTATTAATTAGCCAATATTGCCAGAGGATAGGTGAGGTCCTGTGACCTGAAACATCAAAAGGGGTCTTGCTTGTCTATATCTTATTCAATATTCTCATCTGGTCCTAGATCTTGAGCCATTGATTTGGGTTTTTTCTTTCTTTCTTTCTTTTTTTTTTTTTACTAAGATGAGGTACACAGTGCCCCTCCTGGCCTCAGCCAACAGTCTGGGCATCAGGACTGAGACTCCGCATGAGGATGTACCATGTTTATAGGATCTTCTTCAAATAAATCTCCTGAAAGCTGCAGTTGTAGCAGAATCAGTGTTTTCTGGCCACATGCTTAGCTATCAGTGCTGTTAAGGGATGGACTTTGTGTGCTCTAAATCACAACAATCCACTTTGCTCCCAGACACTGGCTCTCTGCCCCCAGTCTCAAACTCTGGCCCAGGTATTTGGTAGACTCATATATGTCTATCCTGTCTGAAATGCTCCCCTTGCCCCAGCCTGTCCAAAGATGTATTATCCTTAACAGATTAAAATGGCATAGACTCAAAGGATAGTTTGGGGATGATAAAAAGTTCAAAAAATGGAAATGGTTGAACACTCTATGATGTGTGGAATACACAATAGTGAAATTGTAAACAGAAAAGTGACACATGCATTTAGTGACATTCAAGCTTTTCCCAGTCCTGTTTAAAAAAAAAAAAATCAGTTTCCTCATGTGGAAAACAGGTGATTCCTTGCAGCAAATGGCTTCCTAGTGGCTGAGAAAGCTGTGATGTAACTTTTCTTGTAGGTGGAAGTGTAACTATGTTAGTTAAAAAATATATTAAAAATTGGGGTAGGGCAGGCAGCAGTTGTTGCAGATATGCTATGCTCCATTCTTCAGGAGGCTTGCTTTAGGTTTGAAATGCATGTAGCATTTTTAAGAGGCCTTTTCTGAGCATGTCTGTGGAAGACACTGGCCATCTTGGTCTTCCTTATCACAAATACTCTGTGAAATGAAAGTGCAAAGCAACACTTTTGAATATGCTTTGGATGTCAACTCTGCTCCGAACTCTACATGCATATTGTTTTCAGGATCATCTCATTCAAGTCTCCTAGTAGGTCTGTCAGGAACATTCTACCCACTCATAGATAGAGAGACCTCAGACTAAGTCTCAGGCTAAAATGACATCTGGCCAATAGGGGCTTTTAGTGTGTTCTAATTACATCTCCTTTCTGTACTTCCCCAACTACTCCAAATTCTATTAATAGGATCCTGTAGAGAAACCACTAGAAGCACATAGCAAGGGGCCCTGCTCCTTGCTGTGTTCCCACAGGCCCATGTCATCCTTCTGCTGGCCAGTGGACTAGGGTGAGGGATTTCTAGGTAAGCCAGTGCTTCAGAGGACCCCCTGGCTCAATATCTCCACACCTGGCCTGTCTTGGAGTCAGAGCTATATTTTACTCCCAGCTCTGCCATCAACTAGCTTTGTGACCTTGGCTGGGGCACTCAAGCTTGATTCCTGCAACTGGAAAATATGTATGTATTGATATAACATATGAGCAATATACATACAGTATTGCATATTATTACTGACCTCTGGGTGTCTGTGAAGAATGAATGTAAGGGGCTGGGGTTGTGGCTCAGTGGGAGAGCACTTGCCTCCCATGCTTGGGGCACTGGGTTTGATCCTCAGCACCGCATATAAATAAATGAATAAAATAAAATCCATCAACAACTAAAAAAAAATTATTAAAAAAAAAAAAAAAAGAATGAATGTAAGCCTGTGCATGAGAGAGCCTTTCGGAAAACTGTGAATCACTACACCAGGAAGAGTCACTTCTGGTCATTTCTGCCTGTTTTCCCAAGCTGTTGGTGTAGATCCCCTGCCTTGGCATGAGTCTGTTTTTTCTCAGCATCAAAAGCAGACTTCTGGATGGCCTAGCATGTGGTCTGGAATGGCTAACATATGCTAATTGATTTCCCTAGTATTCTAACCCCCACGCTTCATCCTTGGTTAGGGGAGGCTGTGGAAGGTGGAGGTTAGCCCAAACCTGAGGTGGATTCTGGACTTGGAACTGGGCAGAGCAAAATTGGACAGTGACTGGGAAAAGGGGCTGTGTCCAGTTTTGCTTTCTATATGTGTACTTCAAGGCCAACCAGTGCTGAGAGCAGTCCTCTGACAGTGATGGCCAGCAACATTTCCCATGTGGCCACCCTGCCCAGGAAGCATCCACAGATGCCAGTCAAAAAGTAATGACCCAGTGGACTTTCAATCTCCGTTGCAGACACTGACATGGAGCCGGGGCACAGAGGCAGATTGCATGCTGAAGCCAGCACACCAACGGCAGAACAGCTCTGACCCACACAGGTGGGGTCAGGATAATGAAGGGCACCAAGGTACTTGGGTTATGAAAATCCTCATTTGGATCATATTTTAGAGGAAAGTAAGAAATTGCATTTTTAATAAAAGAAATCCTTGCATCTTTGGTTAAATAAGTCTGTTCCTCAAACAATACGTATTTTAAATAATGTCAATTGGCTTTCCATAAAATTGAAGGCTATCTATTTAAAAACTCATCAGGAAAGCGAGGCCATCAGAAACAGGCTTCTTTAAGGTTTCTGTTGTCAGTGGAGCTGACAATAGTCTGAAGTAGAAAGGACCCATTATGGGTTCCTATTATGCTCTGGTCCCTAGGCCAGCCATGGTCACTTGTGTGATTTCATCAAATCCTTACAATTTCCTGGTGACAGAGGGACAACAGGTACTTGTTCCTTAGGGTACTTGAAACCATAACAGCTGAAGTGAGTTTTTCATAAAGATGCAGTTAGTAAAATAAACAGAACTATGATTGTCTTTGTTAGTAATACATGGTCATAATAATAGCATGCTTTATCTATACACTGTGGTGAACACCTCCATATATTTTAATTAATCCTTACAACAGTAAACCTCTTTGGCAGATAGTGTTGTCCCTGTATTGCAGATAAGAACAAAGATTCAATAGATTAAAAAACGTGCCCAAATTTAGAAGACTGGTAAATGGTTGAGCTAGGATTCAAACCCAGGTCTCTCTGGGCCCAAGCTTCTTGTTGTTCTCTTATTGCTGTTTGTTTATTAAATATATGCTCCCCAAAATGGATTTGGTATCCAGGCACTGGTTTAGTTAAGATGTTTCGGGTTCTACAATATATATCTTGTTACATCTTATATCGTAGCTGCTGATCTCCTCACTTTGGGTAAATCTGATTTATAGATAATGATTCAGAGGCTCAGAGAGGTGTAGTAACTGCACAGCCTTTCAGATGAGGAGCCATATGCTAAAGCCTATAATTTCTTTCTGCATTCTAGTAGACCAGGCAGGAAAAGAATGAATTTAGGCCTAAAAGATATGTATGATGTGGCAGAGAATAAGTACAGTGAGAAAATAAGAACTATAGAATAAACCCCAAACCTACAGATAACAAAATACACTTTTTAACCCCAAGTTAAAAAGGGAATACAAAAATCTTCTAAGATCATAACACAGGGCCCTGTAAATCCATCTGCTAAGGAGGGAGTCACGGACTAGGACAAAAAGAGGGACAGTCAAAACCTTGGAGCTTCCTGTTTTCCATGGCTTAAAATCCAACATCTGTGAGTTCGTTTTCTCTGGCTGCTCAAACAAATAACTACCAACTTGGTGGCTTAAAGTAACAAGTTATTTTCTCTCACAATTCTGGAGGCTTGAAATTCCAAATCAGGATCACTGGTGGAAATCAAGGTGTGCGCAGGGCTGCTTCTTCTGAGGATCCAGGGAGAAGCTGTCCCTGTACCCTCTAGCTTTCTGTTGCCAGCATTCCTGGCTTGTGGTCAAATCGCTCCAAACTGCCTCCACCTTAGCATCTCCTTCTCCTTTCTGTCTGTGTCAACCCTCCCTTTATCTTTCTTTCATAAGGACACTGAGAAGGCATGTAGGGCACACCTGGATAATCCAGAATAATTTCCTCATCTCAAGGTCCTTAACTTAATTGCATCTGTAATGATTCTTTTTCTTCATAAGGTGACAATTACAGGTTTCAGAAATTAGGACCTGACATCTTTGGGAGCCATTATTCTGCCTACCACAGCCAGAAACTCAAAGCATGGTATTTCTGGCCAGCAAAGAGATCCTCTCTGCTCTTTTTATTTCTTCACATATGGGATCCTACCCCGCACTCCCAATAAAAAGTGGCAACACTATCTTTCCAGAAGTATGCTTCCTCATACATGCTGAGGTAGGAGAGGGATGGTCCAGAAAAAGAGCCCCTTTAATACAAGGCCATGTAGTGGTGAAGGCCTTATAGAGACAAAGCAAAGAGGGTGGGAGAGAGGAAGAGCAGGTGAGGGGCAAGAGAAGGAACTGGAAAATTGAGAGTGCAAGGAGACAAAGGGGAGAGAAATTAAGAAAATGAAGAAAAAAAGGGAACAGAGGAAGGAATTAATAGAAAAAAACAAGAATGCTTTAGAGAAAAGTAACATTGAAAAAATTGCAAGATGGAGGAGAAGAGGAGATGGAAGGGAGAACAAAGAGAGGAAGGAAAGATAGAAGAGAGGAAGGTTGACAGCAGACAGGGACAATGGAGAAGTGAGGACAGAAGGCAGGGGGAGGAGAGGAGAGGACTGAAGGGAAAAGTGACCCCAAGAGTACGAAGACGGAAGGAGGGAGCAGATCCTTAGCACACACTGTGGGACAAAGTAATAAAAGCATTTGGAGAGGTGACAAACGTCTATATGTTAATATGCTGAAATAAATATAGCAGCTGCAAGTTACAAATCACATTCATCGGCTGTTACAGTCTAGTAATTGTCCATACAGATATTTTCTTTCTGGTTCCAGACCCTGGCTTATCAGAGTACAACATGCTTTTGAAATGCCACATTATTTTGTAAGTACATTTCACGTCCAAAAGTTGCACTAAGCATGATATACTGAAGACATATTTCGCTTCCATTCTGTGGAGCTCCCAGACTCCAGCACAATGATTTTAAAATGGCCATTTCGATCATCAGTGTTCTGCCATCCAAGGGCAGGACAGGCCTTCCCATAGGCTGCCTCCAAATCCCTCATTTATCCCTCTCTCCTTCCTCTTCCCTCCTTCCCTTTCTTCCTCTTCTTGTTCATTTAATTCCTTTAAGTCCTTTTCTCCCTTCCACCAGTCTCTCTCTCTCTCTCAAGACTTCTTTTCTCCCTTGTCTTTCTGTTTCTCTGGCTCTCCCTGCCCCACGCTCACCTTAAGGGGCTTTTCATAAGTCAACATAAAATAAACCTCAGCACTACTGATTCAGGGCTGGATAATTCTTTGTCACGGGGGCTGTGCTGCCTATTGTAGGATTTTAGCAGCATCTCTGTCCTTTACTCACTGGATGCCAGTAGCAAAGTCCCCTGTCTCCTGTTGTGACAACCAAAACTCTGTCCAGATAGTACCAAGTGTTCTCTGGGGGGCAAAACCATACCTTCTGCAGTCAGATCTGAGCTCTAATTCCAGCCTGCCACTTCTTGACTATGTAATCAGAGACAAATGCCCCTGATTTTCAAATGCATCAGAGTCACCTGTATGGCATATCAAAACACAGAGTTCTGCATCCCACCCCCAGAGTTTTAAATGCCATAGAGCTGAGAGGGGCCCTGAGAATATGTCTATCTCCTGGGTACTCTGGTGCTGCTGCTGCTGCTTGTTGGTCCAGGGCTTGCTTTGAGAACCACTGGCCTGCCCCTAACCTGGCTGATTTCCAGTCTCTTTTCCAAAATAAGGGTTCAAGCTGGGCATGGTGATGCATGCCTTTAATCCCAGCGGCTCGGGAGGCTGAGGCAGGAGGATTGTGAGGTGAGGCAAAGGATGCAATGGTGTGTTTATGAGTGATTCAGGACTGATTGCACATCCACATCATAGTTAGCAGAGCATAGCGCCTGGTACGTGCCAGACTGCCTGGGCTTCACTTTTAATGCTGTTGGCCCTATGTGAGCCAGCCTCAGCAACTGAGAGAGGCCCTGAGCAACTCAGTAAAACCTTGTCTCTAAATAAAATATAAAAAAAAAGGGCTGGGGATGTGACTCAATGATGCCCTTGGGTTCAATCCCTGGTACCAAAAAATATATATATAGGGTTTATAAGATATTGCTATCTGGCTTATCCTGCAGATTAAGAGAAATAATGTATCTAAGATACTCAGGACAGGATCCTGGTCCATGGTAGGTGATAAATAAGTGGTAGCTCATACAGAAAGTCCTTTTAAAGTCCTGTTGGTCTTTGACAGGAACTGTGAGAATTAAAAATGGATACGGATATATTCACAGCAGCGCACAAATGTTCCCATTTTTAAAGAAGAGGTTCAATGGCTTTTTAGCAACAAAGTATGTGTGCTTATTAATAAATCTCTCTCTGTGGGATCAGTCCCCTGCAGTAATGGAAGATAAATGATGGAAGATAGCATTGTACCTGAGATCCTGGAAATCTAAAATTGATAACTCATGCACACACTTGTTAATAAGACCAAGTGCAAACTCTGTTACTAATGTCCAGGAAGAAAAAGTATCTACAGGTATTGTTACCTAAAAATCCTCTAACCTCCTCTCCTGGAGGAAAGGGTAAGTTAGCATTCACCACATATCTACTACGAGCCAGGCAAAATGTTAGATTATATATATTTGTACGTTTATTCCACAAACTACCCTAGAAAGTCAGATCCCTATTTATGACATCAAAAATCTGGGGCTTAGACAAGGATTAAATGATTTGTCCTGTGACATCCAGCTAGTCCGTGCAGTGCTGGGATTGTACCTTTGTTCCATGTGACCTCCTGTTCCAAGGTTCTGGCACAGTGCTGGTAGGCTTGGATAAACACGTTGGTTACAGAATTCCAGGAGCTTTTCTAATTCTCCCTAGAATTTGAGTTCTCTTTTTGAGAGCAATGGGTCTGTTTTTGACTTTGAAATCCTTGAACCTAGTCAAGCATAATGATTTGCTTATGATTGGCACTCCTTGCCTGCAGGGTAAAGGAATGAATTCAGGATTATCTCAGTTGATCAGTTAAGAAATGACACTGAAATGGCATGAGGTTTCATACCAGAGTTCTGGGTCCTAATCTCAGTTTACTACAGATTTACTGTGTAACCTTGATGAAGAAGTCAGTTTCCTCCCACAAAGAACTAAATTTTGAGGTGGGCGGGGGCATTCATATGTCAAAACCTTAACCCTCCCTGTGGTTTTATTTGGCGATAAAGTCTTTAGAAGGTAATTAAGGTTAAATGAGCTCATAGGGGTGGAGCCCTTGTCCTATTCTAGGGGCTGGTGGCCCCTCTCTCTGGCTCCATGTAGAAAGACCATGGGAGGACACAGAGAGGGAGAGTGGCTATCTGTAATGTATGAAGAGAGTCTTCACCAAAAACCAAATTGGCTGGCACCTTTGGGACATTTTGCTTCAAACAATAAGTTCTGTTGTTTAGACAACTCAGTGCATGATGTTTTGTTATGGCAGCTAAGGCAAACTGATACACTCCCAGGCTCTACTTTGTCTTCCTATAAGAATGTAGACTAGGTAACTCTTTCTAAAGGGCTTTCTAGAGAATGCCAATTTTCAGCAAAATGTTTATAGGTGGTTAAATAAGTAGGATGAATCTTAAGTATTCTCCCTTCCTGGGAGTTTGTGAGCATGTGTAGGGTTAGAAGAGGGCCTGAAGCAGAGATAAAACCCCCAAACAAACCAAAACAGAAACCTTTCTAACTCTGTATAACCCACAGTGTTCACCCTAACTGTCTAGGTCATGTATTAGCCAGCTCTATCTCTTTTTATTGTTGTTGTTGTGTGTTTTTAACAGATGAGAGGATTGTAGTTTAGGCAGACTGTGAAGTCCCAACGTGGCATATAACCAACACGAGACCAAGAAAAGTTTAGGCTTCAATCTGCCTGTTTCAGAATCCAGGCTCTTCTCAATTTAACATCTGGTTTAGAGCCTCCCAGGCAAATACTTTTCCTGTGGAGGTTTGGGGCAAATGGGTAGAGAATTAATAAATAATATTTCCTACCATTTATTGAGCAATTAGCATATTCCAGGCCCTATTATATGTAATGTATTGTATGAACTCATTTGAAATTCACAAATAGCCAGTGAGGAAGGCATTGTTACTATTTTAGTTTATAGCAGAGGAAACTTAGGCACTGGGGTGCTGAGTAACTTGTTCCAGGTCACACACAAGGCTAGGAAATGGCACAATCCCGGTATGTACTCAGCTACTTTTTAGAAGACAGAAGAGAGGGTTTTCTAAAGATATCTTGCTTCTCTTCCTGCACTGATGATATCTAACACAGTGATTTGTTCATTGTGAGGTTCAGGAAGAGAGAGCTGGCATATTGAGCTCTGTATTTCCCCTAACCTGTGATGGTGTCCATCACACAGATGCACTTGTAGTTGCTGGATGGAGTCGGAGACCAGTGAACTTCACCTCTTGGAAGCAATGGGTCATTATCTGGGAACTGAGATCTGGAGTCAGTTCTCTCACAGGCAGACCATCTACTAGAGGACAGGTCCTTCCTCGCCTCAGCCCCCAGGCTCACTCTCCCCAACCTTTGCCCCCAGCTCAGCAGCATTTCTCTGAGCTGAGCTGCATTTGCTAATCCCTGAGTTGTCTTCCCTCAACCCCACACCATCTCTCCAGCCTCACCAACAGCACCCCCAGCCCTATCACCACTGAGAATGGCCTGGTTTTACAATACATGTCTGAGAAAGAGAAAATACTAAGAACCCACACTTTGAGGAAGAGTCATAAAATATTTACATGCTAAAGTCTGAAGGAGTTATTTGTCCCAACACGTGGTGAGACTGTAGTCCAGGGAGGCAGAGCTTCGTCTGGAGTCTCTGCAGAGCTGGGAGGGGAATGCTGCTCCCTCTGTTCTCAGACTCACGCTCTCCTACTCTTATGTGTTATTTCTGTCACAGAGGTAAAATACGGTCAAGGTGACATGACATCTATGCAAACAGCTTAGGTAAACCAGCAAGGATCGATAGCAAGGCTCCTGAACGAAAGTCGGGATTTTGAGAAAAGATGAGAAATAGGGCAAGTGAAGTTAAGTTCCCTGATTTTGAGTTCCTCGGGAAAGAGGGCCTGGAATTTCCGTTGCTATCCTTCTGAAATACACCTTATGTATAGGATTTAGCTTGAATTGTCATTGATCAAACATCTACTATGTGCCAGGTGCAGAACTAGGTTTTTAGAAATTCCAAATTCTCATTAAATCCTCACTACCAGGCTGAATGGAAGACATCATAGTTCTCATTTTTCCAACAAAAGAACTCAATAACTTTGCCAAGGTCATACAATTTAGTAAGGGCTGATCTTGAATTCTGTCCAGACCCCAGGCTTATGTGTGGTCCATGGAACTTCTGTACTTGTTTTTCTGAGAAACCTGAGATTCTCATAGCAGTGTAAGGACCCCTGCTGGCCTCATTTTCAAGTCTTTAAACTTGAAAGTTTGAAGTTTTCAAGGTTAACTATCACTTCTTAGTCCCTGTCCCCAGAGAGTCTTGATCTTGATCCCTTCAAGTTAAGATTTGTTTGAATAATCCATTAACCGTCGAGAAAATTACCTTCTCATTATGAAGTATTCTGTGTCACTTTAATACTAATTACTCTAACTGTATTTATTGAGGATTAATGACTGAGCAATATTTTATTAATAACGCACTGGCATTTATTATTGCATAAATAATAAATAGACAGAGTGCCTCATTAAATATAAATATGTTTTTTATTTGAGCACCTTTGTTAAAAGTGTTGCCCAAAATTTTTGCACTGATTAAAAATCTCATTAAAATGGTTGACTAGTCTTGCCTTTGTCCTCACTCCAACCCCCCCAAAAACAGTTCCTGATAATTTCTGCCCCATTAGAAAGACGTTGGGATTATTCATCTGCCTGTCAGAAGTCCCTTTAACAATGCACAGCTTCTTTGAATTTGGGTTGCCATGAAAACCTGAACTTTCTGTTCTTTCTTTATTATATTTACAAATATAACCCTCACCTAGTGTTAGGAGGCTGCTGCATTTAAATGCTTAAGGACCGTATAAGTAGCTCATCTGAAATCATGGACCTAGGGGAACAGGAAAGGATTGTTCTTGACATTCATTTATTGCTAAGGAAACTGAGGCCCAGAGAGAAGCCTCTTCAACCTCACGCCATTACCAGCACAGCAAGGACAGGACTGACTAAAAAGTCTAGATAGTATACATCTGCTTTACTTGTTAAGTTACATTCAAATTTTTCTAGCTGAATGCCCTCCCATAAGAACTCCATCACTCTTCGGAGTTGTCCCTAGCCCCATGAGTCTTCAGATATGTGCTCTCCTATTTTCAAAAAACAATGGTTCTTCTGCTACCCAAGTCATATCTACTACCTCATTCTCTGTCCTTGTTGGATGCTTTCCAGTCTTGGAGCTCCCTGAAGGCAACCCCCTATTGCCAGCCCAATAGTGCTCATCAGGAGAAGGCCAGGGTCCATGCAGACTGGTTCACTCTCTATGCCCAAAGCTGCTGGTCCTAAAGATGCTGGAGCATGCCGGGGGTCTATGAAGAAGCAATGCCTTGTTCCCTAGCCCTGGAAGTGCCCCATGCAGCCGAGTCTCACAGCAGCTTCACCTCTGCTTCATGTGCATCTCTGTCTCTTAGGAGCACAAGGATGTCTGTTTTAATTTCCCTTCTCTGCCCTTATGGGCACCAACTCAGACCAGAAGTAAAGAATGAATGGGCGAAAATGCCATCCTCTACTTTTGTTGTCCTCCTCTTCACCCCATGGTCTCTAGCCTCTGACTCTTTCTTCTTTCAAGGAAAAAATAAAAGCCCTTCTCCATGTCCTTCAGAAAAACTGCAGGAACGTCCAGTTTTTCATATACCCAAGGGCTGCCTCTCGCCTGCCTCTGCAGGGGCATGGTGCTCCACATACACTTTAGTATCTTGCCTTGGACCTTTTGCTACCCACCTTACTAGGCACAGGCTCTGCAGCCTCCACTGTGACTATTGTAACTCCACACCTGGAATTACAGCACATGTTCTACCATACAGGCTTGCACTTAGCCCATGGCCTGGCACCCGGTCACACTTCCAGAGATCCTGGTTAAATATGAATGAAAGAATAACTCAGTGCCTGTTTCCACTGGAGTTGATTGTAGGGACCAATACAACCAAGCTTTCTTTGAAATACGGAATGGGCTAAGCCTTGCAATAAAGGTCTAGTCCAATTTCCAGCTTCAGCCTGCACAATGAGCTCTAAAACGTGACATTTGCATCTATTTCACTAAGACTCTTGCACTCCCCCTTCTCCCCCAAATCCTGTAACAATAGAAGTCCTCATTCCGCTTAAACTGTGTCATTTCTTTAGCGTTTTGAGGGTTAGAAATTGGGACAAGACTATCAGCCAAATGCAGCGGTACTAGTGTACTGACTGGATATCTTATCAGATATTCAAGAATGCAGAAAGAAATGTCACGGGGAGCTTTCGACAAAAATATTTAATTAATAGCAACAGCTACAGAAATGAATAACAGCATCCAGGCAATTACAGTGTTCAATAAAGCAGCTCTCTGCGGATGGGGTGGCAGCAGATTACTGACTGAGGGACTGCATTTAAATATGTTATCTGCTCACTGGGAAGACCCTAGTGGGTCCCTCCCCTCCCAGACATGGCCAGCAATGGTAGTATTACTGTATTTATTTTTATTACTTTAATGGAATAACAAATTGAATTATCTGGGAGAGTGGTCAGAGATTTCTAGCTCTCTCAGAAATACCCATTTGGTCTTTGGCCCTGGCAAAGAATATTGGGGGCCACTCTAGAGATTATGGCAAAGCCCCCTATGTGTGAGAGTTTCAGGATAGGAATGCTCCTGAAAGTATTAATTGAGGATTGAAAAGTTTGGGCTAAGTTCCTGATCCTTGCTGTGTGACCTTAGATAAGTTACTTTGCTTCAGTAAACCTGTTTTTTGTTTTTTTTTCTCTTACCTATGAGAAGGTGTAATGAGATTCTCCTAGAGTGAGGTTGTGATGATGGAGGGAGTGAGCCCATGTAAAGCTTCCCACCTTAGGGTAGCAGTGTAACCTGTGGGGGTTCCTTCTCCTAGGTAACTGCATCAGGACTAGGGAGGTGGATTCAGATCCCTGACCACTGAGGGGCTCCTGATAGGGACAGGAAACCATTGAGGAGTAAGGCCAATCCAGCAGTGAGAGAACATAGCACCTAGAAATATCCACCCTAAGGATCCAAGGAGAGTTCAAAATTCCAGGTGAGATGCAGGTCATTCTGCAATGACCAGGATATGTGCGCTACAGAGGATGGAGCCAACCACCAATCACATCATATCTAAATCAGCACCCCGTGGGCACCTTGCTGTAAGGTGTTACTCTAAAGGAACTTGGAACCATCCAAATCCCAGATGGTAGGTTTCCAGGAGATTGTAGGTCCTGCCTTGAATCTGATTTAAAGGTAAAATATCAATGTGTGGGAAACAGGTGAGTTTCTTGAGGTAGAGACATAGGGTCAGAATGTTCAAAACCAGTGTTTGCACTAAAACATCTTAGTTTATGTCTGTGGCATCTGCTCAGCTCTGAGTTCCTGTCAGTTCCTCAACAAATATCTAATGGGAAAATTATTATCCTCCAAGAAAAGTACTGGATACTAGAGAGAAAGTGATGTGTAAGCAGTGATCTGTAAAGAACAATAGGCACTAAATAAAAATCGCACAAATCATTAAGCATGTTACAAGGGCCATGAAGAAAAAACAAAGCAAGCTGAAGAGGGCTTTGTCACAGGCCCTTTATCCAGATTGGTGACCTCCTCTGTCTAGAACAGATTTGCATGCAGTAAGTGCTTGGAGAATTCTCGTTGACCTGAATTAACTAAAACTAAGCAGTGAAGCTCCCCAGTTGTCTATAAGAGAGGAAGTAGTTTTCTCTTTCAGCACCTTCTTATGCACACAATCCTAAAAGTTACTTAGCTGATGACCCAGATCAGACTCTAAACAGAGATGTAGAAGGGCTTGTACAAGCAGCTAGAGGTACATTTTCTAACAGGAACAGGAAGCATGTGTCACATGCCAATTTGACAGTGAGAAAAGTAACAGTAAGACTCTAACAAGCAGATGCGGGCCCATGTGCACAGCAGGGTGGGATCAATATATGTCAAGCATATCTGCTGACCCTCTTGGCCTTAAGTGCTTCTCTTACAACACAGCAGTTCATGCTTATGATGAAGTGCCACCAAATTTAAATTATTATGGTTGTCTTGCAAAACTGTGGGAATGAACTAAGTTTGGTTCATCTTACTCTTCAAATGGTCTGTGGGAGACTCTAAAGCCACTCTGAACATCAGTTTCTTTATAGAAATAGATTTTTCCAGTGATCACCAGAGGGGTGGTGAGATATTAACTCAGAGGCATATGAGAGAATGCTTTGCAAGAAAGCTTGCTACATCTCTCCATTCCAGAACATTCCTCTAATCTTCAAACTTGGACTTTCAGCTGCCTTTTGCCTATTTGTGCATGGATATCTCCCAAGCATCTCATATTAGCACACTGAAGACATATTTCTGAGTTCCCACGCACCAGGAGTTTTAGCCAGATTTCCTTACTAAAATCTGCCTTAATTACTTAGTGATTCTTCCCTATCCCACATCTTTTACATTTAATCCACCAACTAGGTCAAACCACTGTCTTAAATCTCTTCCATTCTTTCTATTTCCTTTGATTGCTCCTCAGTTCCATCTGGATTGACCTCTCTCCTGGGCCACTGTCATTAAGCCCTTAGTGGTTTCTATTTCCACACTCATATCCCCATCTCCATCCACTCTCTTCACAACCATGAAAATGATCTTCTAAAAACACAAGCCTGTGTATGTCATTCCCTCTCACAAGCTTCCAATGACTTCTCACTACATTTTTTAAAAAAAAAATCACAACTCCTTCTCAAGGCTCGAGATCCTGTGATGAAAGTCCACCAAGTATAAACTGTTTGCGTTGCTTTGAAAAAATATGGGAAATCACTCACCAAGTTTGGTTCTGCTGTCTTCTAACAACATGGGTTAAGTTTGCCTGTTCTTGTATTATTATTATGGAGGTCTCCTCTTCCTCTCTGTACTCACTTGGATCCAGACACTCAGCCTCCATCCTGAACCTATCCTCAGCCTGCAAGCCATGAGATTGTCGTCTTTGTGAGAGAAATGATTCTGGGGCAAATCATTGAAGACCAGATGCTGGTTCTCAGTTCCCGCCTCTGGGCCAGATTTCAGAAGCACAGGGAGCAAATTACTCTTTCTTTTATTTGGGCTGTTGAGTTGTACTTTTCCCTTCATCTTTTCTGCATTGCCTAAACTATTTTTCAAAAAGTTCATATTCCTTTTTATATGAAAACTTTATTTTGAAGCACTGCACATATATTCAGAAAAGGACACAAATCATAGGTACATGACTTGATGAACTTTCTCCAGAGAACACAACTATGTGAAGGACCAGCACCCAGATGAAATAAAGGAGTCCTAGTGCCCCAAAGCCCCATCTTTCCCCTGCCAGTCAGCAGTCAGCAAAGAAACTTTTAACAACATAGGTTAAGTTTGCTTGTCCTTGAAATATGAATATATGTAAATATGCATGTGTGTGTGTATCTATATGGAAATATTCAGTTGTGAACTCCTTCCTAACTGACTTCTTTCACCCAGAATTTTGTAGTTGCTATAGTTTGAATCTCAAATATCTCCCAAAGGCCGATGTATTAAAGGCTTGTTCCAGGGGCTGGGGTTATGGTGCAGTGGTAGCGTGCTCGCCTAGTACGTGGGAGGCACTGGGTTCGATCCTCAGCACCACATAAAAATAAAATAAAGATATCCTGTCCACCTACAACTAAAAAATAAATATTAAAAAAAAAAGGACTTGTTCCATTGGGGGGCAGTGAAAATCTAAAAGGTGGGAATTAGTGGGAGGTCTTCAGGTCACCGAAAGAATGCCCTTGAAGACGATCATGGGTCTCCAACCCCATCCTCACTCTCTTTTACTTCCTGACTGTGAGGTGAGCAGCTTTGCTGTGATAGGTGCATCCTACCATGAGGTGCTGCCTCACCTCAGGCCCAAAAGCAATGGGACCAACTGACCATGGACTGTAACTTCCAAAACTGGATGCCAGAATAAATTTTTCTTATTAAGTTGATAATTTCATGTATTTATTTTATAGTAAGAGAAAGCTGATTAACACAGCTGTACTTTTATAATCAGAAAAAAAAGCTATTCCCACTTTGTCAAAGGAATGACAACTCCCTGGTGCAGGGAGTTGACTGACTGCTTGTGGTCCTTGCTTTGTGTTGTGTCTCTGTGCCTCTTCATGTGCAGGTGATTCTGCCCTTGATACCTGACCTTCTCACTCTTGGACATCCAAGCCTCCCTTTAGCCATCAGCTCCTCCAGAGAGTGTTCTCTGGCCTGCTGAGCCTGGCCTAGTCCTTTCCTCTGGTCCTCCCTCCTGTGGATCCTGTGATTCTGCTGTCACAGTACTGCTCACTTTAGGGTATTTCTGTCCTCTCCCAATCCAAGACGCCTATTTCTTTGCCAATTTATTCAGGGGTTGGAGGAATCTCTAATAAAATACATGGCTAAAGGTATATCATAATCAATGTTTGTCAAACTCATTGAATTAAAGCAAAATAGCAATGTTATCCACAAGAAGTTGGCTTAAATCTTACGTTGCTAGAAAAGTTACTGATTGTGAATATTTGAGAGAATTATTCAAAACTGATCAGAGATTGTTTTAGTCAGCTTTTTCATCTCTGACCAAATGATCTTACAAGAACAATGTAAAGAAGGAAAAGTTTATTTTGGCTCACAGTTTCAGAGGTTTAGTCCATGGTCAGCTAACTCCATAGTTCTGGGCCTGAGGTGAGGCAGAACATCATGGAAGAAGGGTGTGGCAGAAGAAAGCAGCTCAAGATATGGCAGCCAGGATGTGGACGGAGCTCCACTCAACAGGGACAAAATATAAACCCCAAAGTCATCCCTCCAGTGACCTTCTTCCTCCAGCCAACACCCTACCTGCTTATAGTTACCGTCCAGTTAATTCATACCAGTGGATTAATCCACCAATCAAATTATACCTCTCATAATCTAATCATTTCACCTCTAAAAATTTTGCATTGTCTCACAAATGAGCTTTTGGGAGACACCTCATATCTAAACCAAAACAGAGATAATATAAAGTTTCATTAATAGCTTTTGCCTCTCTTACTTTCCTCCTGGTCAGCACATCTGAAGATGAATTAATCAATCCCATACATTCTTATTTTATGTTGTATGTGCCAAATATTGCACTAGGCACCAGGAAAGTGAGTACAGAGTGAGGGAAAAGTAACAAAACCTACTCTGCAGAGTTGCCATGAGACTTGACAAAGGCACCATATAGAGCATGGTATTGGCTGCAGTAGATATTCTGCTTATGTGACATCTCTGCCTCTCCTTTTACCCCTACAGCAAGGGTGCTGTGACCCCTGGTGTCCAGAGGATGTGGAGTAATCAGTGGGTGCCCTATCTGAGTGTACTATATCTGATGTGTGTCCCCAGTGTGGAGGATTGACCTTCTTACTTGCCTCTTTTGTATTCCTTCTAGGATTGTCTTGTCTGAGTTCAGATGGTCTGGCGTTCTCTTTCCAGGCCCTTCTCCTGGACCTGATTATATGGCACTTCCATGCTGCTGCCACCTTATTCCTGTGTTGTCTGCTGCCTTCCTTCCTGCCACTTGTCCCCATGATCTAGACCCCTGAGGAAAAGCAGCAAGTCTTGAGGGCTGAGCATCTGTATCACACTCAGAAAGACCTGTGTCAGAGTCCTTCCACATTCTTCAAGTCCCAGTGCCCTTCAGAGTGGATTAACCTCTCTGAGCTCAGTTCCTCTTATATTAATGAACCTCAGGGTATCTTCCTTAAGGCTTGGAGGTGACAACAATGCATGTGCATAAGACACTTAGAGACAAACTGGGTTTGGGCCTAACAAATGAATGTTGCTACATTTTGGAAGAAATTAAATAAAGCTGGGCTTTGGTGGTGAGGAGCATAGGATTTGGAGCACAGCATGAGGGATTGAATCCTATTCTGCCACTTACCAGCTATGTGATCTTGACAAAGAACTTATCCTCTGTTAAGTCTACCTTGTTGGGTTGTGGTAAAGATAAATGAGATGACATATGTATGTAGGCAGAGTTTAATAAGTGCTGTTATTATTGCTTTAGCATTGTCATCATTATTTTGGACTCAGGTAAAGCCCTCATTTACTATCATTTTTACACACCAGCTCCTCTGCCATCTGACCAGTGTGACACTCCTGGCTTTGGCTCCCTCCTTTCTGAATCCCCATCAAAGAGTTCCCAGGGCACCCTGGAGACTGCCATGGCTGAGTTATAACAGAGGTGACAACAACAAACAGAGGTCCTGACACATTATGGAGAAATGGTGCATCCTTGTTGCATCCCCACCAATACTTTGTATTTTAAGGGGGAAGAAAGCAGAGAAGGAGGGTGCAAAATATAACGCGAAGTCTCAGAAATTAATGAGGTAATGGGTGAGCATATTTCCGTCTAAATGAGCCAGGGTCGTGTTCCTGAGAAGGAACAACAAAGAGGAATAGCCAATTGAACAAGCTCAAAGTGGAAATCAAGCAAACAGGCTGAATAAATCAATGTCCAGTTCTGTCTTATTTGTGGCAATTACTTCTCAGAGCCTTCAGTCCTTGGCGCTCTGTGTTTGGGCTACAGATGCTCATTTAGCAGCCCCAAGTTTGACATCCTAATGTTTGCCTTCTCACGTTAAAAAATGGATATCTGCTGTGAAATTCATATGTCATTAGTGTTTCTATTTTTTTTGTTTAAAAAAGTGAAGTCAGGAGAAATTCAGAAATGAGAACATCCTGGTAGGGTGGACAGACAACCATCCCATGAGTCATCGTAGTTGGCTTGAAGTCCTGGCTTAGTCCTGTACTAGCTGTGTGACCAAGAGTGGGGCCCTCTGCTTGTTTGAGTCAAAAGGAAGATGGGCTCAATTGTGGCTGCTCATTTGACCTTTGTGACATTTGTGTTTTGTGTTGGTTAGGAAGTATATTTAGTGTTTCCTGTTGATCACCAAGGGAAGCAGGATTGCAGATCCTTGCTCTCTAGAGCATCCTGAGGGGCCAGGGGTTCTAGCAAGAGGCAAGGATATGATGGCAACTCCCTGTCGGGCTCATTTCCAAGACCTGTACTCATACGATGCTCATGTCTACTCTATGGAGGACCAGCAGCTCTATCTGGAGAAACTGAGACACAGGGAATTCAAGTGACTTGCTCAGGCTTTCATGGCTACTAAGTGACAGAGATAAGATTTGGAGCCAGGGCTGCCTAACTCCAAAGTCAGTGCTTCCTCACTGAGGGGAGGCCTGGGGATTTCACTGGACCTCTTAGCATGCTTCTTCTAGTGGAAGAGACCAGGCTTTTGAGAGGTGTGGAGACCAAAGGGCCCATAACTGGGGCTGTTAAAGTCTGACAGTTTCCAGGCATGCTGTGTCCTCAGCAGAAGCCAGGGTTGGGAATAGCTGGCAAGTCTCAAATGGTATTATTTTTATTTAACTTTATGAGGAGATTTGAGCATACTTTGTTGGTTGAAAATCTAAAGGATACTGGGTTCCAGAAGTCTCCAAATGCATCTCCTTAAATTCTTGACTTCTCCCCCTGTTTCTGCCCCCCAGTTTTCTCCCAGGAATTCTGGGGAACCTAACAACCCTATCAGCCCTGTGCTGTGCTTAAATTATGATCTTAGGAGGCAATAGGCTGGGGAATTCCACCTCGTGAGAGGTCATGGAGGAAGATGTGGAGAAAATGAATCTGAGTCAGGACCCTGTCCCCCAGGTCAGTAGAGGGAGCCTCTTCGAAGGGGGAACTGAAGATTCTTCAACCCCCACTGTGGGCCAGGAATTTTACGCACATCTCCACCTGTAATCTTCAAGTCCCTAATCTAAGATGTGTTTCATTCTTCCCATTTTATGGATGAGGAAAAAAAGCTTGGAGAGGCAGAGTGATTGCTCAGGGTGACACAGTCGTAGAGTGGGAAGACAGAGTTGGAATCCAGATTTGTGTGACCAAAAATGACCTTCATTTTTCATCTCTGCATCCTGCCTCTGGTTGGGTATCCTCAGGGTTCTTTTTTCTTGGCACGCTCAGTTTTAATGGGACCAGTTTAGGTTTTCTTACCATATTACCTGCAAAGCTGAAATGGACCCATCGCCTCATGCAGGACATGCCCAGTTTTAGCCCAGATGAGTCTGTTCTGGGCAGGACTGAGCCTCTCTGCACTTACCTGGCTTCCAGCTCAGTGAGACAACCAGATTGTCAGTTCTCTCTCATATTAGCTGCTTAATTGCATGCGCAGGAAGGGAAGGACAAGTGTGCCCTACCCACCAGATGCTGCGGGCGTGTCGTCGCATCCCAAGTATACTCATCATCTTCACTGCTATTTTTTTCATCCCCATTAGTAACCTCAGTGTTTTTTCTGAATAGAAATCACTCTGGCTTTGGAGGGGACACTTCACAGCACTTTCCATTCCGTCTCCCAGCTCCTTCACCAGCAAATTAAAACTTCTCTCTGAGCACCAGCAGAGGCATCTTATATAAATGGTAATTAGCACAGCCTCACTGAAGACTTGGTGGAAAAGAAGGCCTCTCTCTTTCTGAGCTGAGCACTTTTAGCATTTGTTTGGGCTTCTCTTGAGGTGCTTACTGCACTCTGCCGTGTATGATTCATTCATTGAGAGAGGTTTCATGCCACAGTGGGCAAGAGTGGCATGCCTTAGCTTGGACACACCCCAGTCGAATCCTCGGTTCTGCTGTTTAACTGATCATTCGTCCTTGGACAATAGACTTGACCTTTCTGAGCTCCAGCTTCCTCTTCTCTGTAATTCAGGAACCAATATCACCTTCATAACATTGTGGTGGTGGAATGAGGCCATGTCAGGGAAATATATCATGCAAAAAGGGAAAACAACAAAATCCACATAACTGTGAGTTACGATTAGAGAAAATAGAATCCAGATGTGTCTTTGTGGCTAGGCAGTATTGTCTGCTGGAAAAGCTGTGCAGGGAAGGGGAGATCCCATTTTCTGAAAAGCAGCCTCTAAAAGGAATTGCCTTATTCTGATTGGTTTTGGTGACAGAAACATGACCAATGGACAGAAATTCCAGAAAGACAGTCTTTAGTTCTGCTTGCAAAATATTTTTATAGCTCTCAGAGCTTTCCAACAATGGCAATATGAAGCAATAGTGCAAGAGGCCCTGGGATCAGAAAACCTGATGTAGACTAGCCCTCCTCCTTATAAGCCAAGTGACCTTGAACAATTACTTAAACTTTCTGACCTTTGTATTCTTATCTCTGAGTTAGGAGTAATCATAGAAATAATCTCATGTGGATTTGGGGGTGATAATGAAATAAAATAATGCATATAAAGCCAGTTCCAGCATGTAGTACCTCTTCAATAAATGATAGATAGTTCATTACAATTTGAATAATTATGGTGACTAAAGTCTTCAAGAGGTAGAAGGCTCCCTGCGGAGAGCCATGGGAAGACATAGCTTTGGGGTTTGCCTTAGGAAATGATCAAACCATGTACATTTTAGAGGACAGCACTCTGACAAAGTCAGAAACAGGAGATGGCCAGGTCACAGATGGACTTTCAGGACCTTTCAGGATCATAGCATCTTGTCTCTGTGGACCCCATTTTACTCTAGAGAAAGTAAAGCAGCTGCGAACTGTCAAGTCTTGGGAATTCCTTCCTTTCCTCCTTCAAGTAGTATCCAGGTTGCCAGGGTTGCTGAGTGACAATCACAGGATGGCTTGGCATGTCTCCGTCAGGTGTGGTGGGTACTGAATGCCTGGGAATAGGTTGATCCACTACGTGTCAGTTTGAATGTGTTGGGTTAATCTTTGTAAACCCAAGTTTCCTCATCTAAAAAAAGAAGGAGTAGCAATCCTACCTAAAAGGATAGTTAGGCTAAAACCTGCTGATAAATGAGGCGGCCTGGGTAGCGTTCTGGTACATGGTTTGATCATTTACATTGTTAACACCCATTCTGAGTATGCCACATTTCCAGGTTATAGACACATTTGAGTTTTGTTGCTTTGTGCAGTGCATGAAGAACACTGGCCTCACATCTTTTCATGTTCTCCCTCATTTGGTCAGTGAACAACTATCCTTCATGTGAAAGGCCAGCTGAGATCCTTGTGTCACTAAGACTAACAGCCTATTTTTCTTCTTCTTCTTTGACAGTCTACTATGGATTAAGAACCAGACTAGAAACTTTATAAATTTTTCTAATTGAATTCTCATATCAGCTATTCATTTACTTATGACTTTGAAATTAAGTTCTATTTAATACACTTATTAAGTATATATTTTGTTCCAGGCACAGTAGTAGGTGCTAAACTATAGAGATAAATATTACACATTTCCTGTCATTTTGTGAGGGAATTCAACCAGTACACACAAAATGTATAATGTGTCATTATTTTTCACATTACAGATGCAAAAACAAAGTAGTAGAAAGGTAGTATTGAGATATTAAAGAAGGGTTTTTTTCTTCTTCTTTTTTTCTAATATCCACTGTGCTTCCTTTAACCCTGACCTGAAAGATGTGGTTTCCAATGCCCCTTGATTGAATTATAGGCTTTCCAAGTTGGACAATTGCATTTGGGAAGAAAAGAAAAGCAGGAGGGAGAAGGTAGACAGGGAGCAGAGAAATGTGATTTAAATGGCTTGCAGACCCTTTTAAGCAACTGACCTTCAAGCTTTCACAGAACCTGTTGAGCTAATAGCATGTTGGGTGCCCAAATTATTAACATGTAGTGGGGAAATACATTTCTCAAATGCAAAGTAAAAGCAACGTGCCTCCAAACTCTAGATCTCATTAAATAAGCTAATTCACCTACTGCTTAATTTGCTGGAAGCCCTATGAGTAATTAGGCTGCTGACATCTTCCAAAATTATATTCTTAATTGTTGCATTCTTTTGCATCACAATGAAGCTGGACATCCTTCCTCCCAGAGTGCCTTCCTCCTCTCCTTGCCAGAGCTCTGTGGTGAGAAGTGAGCTTTGCATTTAGCACACTTACCATCCCATCGTAATTAGGGGAAAATATTAATTAGAAACACAAGACCACCCTGGAGAGCCAGCAGAATATTTGAAGCACTGGGCTTGATTGTTTACATTTTTTTCTTTTTGAAAGCTATTCCTGAGCCCTGAAATCTTGCAGCTGATAGTTACCAGGGCGAACTCCCATTTCTTGATATTGTTTGCAACAATTTATAAGTGCTTACTGGAGCAGTGCTGTCTTGCTTTGGCTTATAACCCACAACACAATATTTCACTCTTGAGATGTTGCATCCATTTGTCATACTAAATGTTTGTGCGTGTGTGTGTGTGTGTGTGTGTGTGTGTTTATATGCTGGGAGAAAGCAGCATCTTTCTTACACAAAAAGCACCACTTCCTGGACTCTAAACTACTTCTTGGAGAACCACTGCCCACTGCATACATTCTGGGCTTGCTGCAAATAGACTCTCTAATTGCTTTGGATTTACTTTAGTACTTGACTGAGGATTGCTTTGAGGTGATTATGAAAATATAAGGAGGTTTCTGCAAGGAGAATTCAGAACGAAAACATTTAGGAAACATTCTATTTTCAAGTGTCTGTGTGAGCGAGTCTCCAGTTGCTGAAGGGGGATGGTGACAGAGCCTTCCATGGGAACAGTAGGACTGAGATCCTCACTCTGAGACTCTTATTTTGGTATGACTGAAACAACTGGCCTTGGTCTTTCATTGCTTGGGAACCTCAGTTTGCTCTGGCTTCCTGGCTGCTGGAGTGCTGTTCAGCATTCATGATGTACTTTAGCAGGCAGTTCTATGCCCAGGCTGTGGTCCTCTTCTCTCTGCCCAGTGAGCTCATTGGCCACTGGGGATTCCCATCTCTCAGTGCCCAGAATAAGTTGGCCAGATTTCACTCCCTGAATCTTTCAGTGTAGTTTATAATAAGGACATTGCCTCTATTTTAAACCAGAAGAGATCCTTTCTGGTCTTACCGCGCCACAGCTTTCTGTGTGGGCATGAACACATCACTGAAGCCTGCCAGACCTCTCCTTTATTTAATATGTTAAAGGCCAAGGCTCCTTTGCACTCTAATTTTTCATGAATGTGTGCATCTTGAGTGTCAGAAATCGGACTTGAGAGATTGAGCATGTTGAAGGTTAATCTCTCTGTTTTGACTTCCTGAGGAAGACAGACCAATGACCTTGAGTACTAGGAATGAGTGAGAGGCTGCAGGGTGATTGGGAGAGAGTTTGGATTCCAAGCTCTGGCTGCAAGCCAGCTGCACAATGTAATAGCTGTGTGGCTCAAGCCTGTCAGCCTCCCAGAGCCTCCATTTTGTTTTTGGCAAAGTGGAACCGTAATACTTAGCTAAAGCTCAACCATGAAGATTAAATGAGAAAATGTTGGGAAAATATAGAACACAGTGTCAGGCACATACATCTCACAAGAAAGGGAATTTCCATTCCCTCTGTTGATCTTCTCCATCTATGAGGGCACAGGTGCCATAATTGAAGTCAGTGTCCGGTAGCAGAAGACAAAGAATGGAAGGGAAGGTGAGAGGACATAAGACTTCATTATAATGAATGCTGTTTCTCTTTTGAGGGCAGCTACCTTCAAAGAGGAAGTTCAGAGCCTTTTGACCATCTGCAGTAGGATTTCTTAAAGGTACAAAGGCCATTGCAGGAGCATTGACATTAGCCCCTGTGTATTGAGCCAGGCATTGACTGGCTAAGTGATACACAAGGACTATCTCTAATCCTGACACTAGCTTGGTATTGTATTTTATAAAGAAGCAGACCCGAAGTCAGCTGCCTAAGAAGGAACAGAGCTGAGGTTGGGATTGTTCTCCTTTAAAGCTACCTGGATAGTAACCCCAGTCCTGCTCCATTTCTTTCAAATACATGCTACATGAGCACAATGGTTAGTTACGTGAGTCACACAGTTGACTCCTCTGCCTCACATGGATGCTTTACCTAAAATGAGTTCTGGTCTAGATGGCAGTTCACATTTGCATTCCCCAAATTTGTTGTAGAAGAAAAAGAGCAAAGATAAGACCAGAGGCTATCTCAGGGTAGACAGAGACCATTGAAAAGGAAGACAGTGCAGGTGAGACTTCACAGGTCAGGTCAGGAATCCAATCTCTAGGTGGTCCATTGAAATGTGGTGAATGACAGCCCCAACCTTTGCTTCAAGTTCTGCCTTGAAAGTCCTAAATCACAAATCCAATTAGTGATACTGGAACACTGCAGAGATGGAATAATTTTGGTGCACATTTTACACATGTTCTCTTAGTGAATACTGGATAAATAAGTAGGAAAAAATTAAAAGTTAAATCTAGCTTAAATAGGCCAGCAGGGTAAAACCACTCCTCACCCAAGAAAAGAGCCAAACTGTGTGCCATTCATTATTACCTGCTGATAATCTCAGGTGGGAGGAGCACAGCCCCACTGGATAGGCCTCAGGAGCAAGAAGTGAAGGGTGACTTTCTACCACAGGAGAACATCCCACAGTTAATTCTGGGACTGGGTTTTGGCTTCAAAGCAAGTGTTAGTCCTCACAGAAGCACACTGAAGGACTTTCAAAGGCAGATGGCAGAACTTAGACTCAGCTCTGTACTCAGAACTAACAAATCCACAGTGACCCACATGAAGTTAGTCACCTCTCCCTGTGGACCAGTGTCCCTATCACCAAAAGCCTGTTGCTAGTTGTTCCTAATGCATTGTGTGGTTACCTGTTACGAGCAGCCAGTGATGGAAGTAACTCTTATGGAGACACTTATTTTCTTGATAAACAGCTTGAATATTTTAGAATAAAGCAGAAAAATAAGTGAGGTTAGGAAAGGGAACTAACATCTATTAGACAGGATCCTATTCTAGGCCCCACTATTGTCATCTTCAGTAAAATAACATTACAATCCTTACCTCACACCATGACATACCTTGTCCTCATTTATAATGAGTGCTGAACTCCTGTCAGGATAGAGAGACTAAGGAAAATTAGGATGTGATTTTACCATGTTATTCAGGGTATCAGTGAAACTGTTTGGGTGAAAGTAGGCAAAAAATACACGAAGACAAGATACTAAAGAATTACAATGCCCTACACACATGTGCCTAGACTCACCACTGAGATAGAACCAACGTTAATGTAAGGGTATCTTCTCCCAACATTTGTCTACATTTTTTAATTTCTTTGTATTATCACTGTACATACAATTTAGAATCCTAAATTTTACTGGCCATTAATTCCTTTTCCATATTATTAATTCAAATTCTGTAAATATAAGGCTTAATAATTGCATAATATTCTAACCAGTGGCACTCTCTTCTAATTATTCCCTTCCTCTTCTTCTGCCTACCTGGTTTATTGAGAGCTTTCAATGTGTTCAACTTTCAGTCAAATTATTTCCCTGGAAACTCTCACTCAATCATCATGGTAACCCTGTGAAATAGGTTTTATTATTCCTTTATATAGATGAGGAAACTAATGCACAGAAAAGCTAAAATAATGTTCGAAGATAAAACAACTATGAAGAAGTGGAACTGGGACTTTGTTCTCTGTCTCTAGAACTGAAGTTCTTTCCTGCTCGCATTTTTCCTTCTTGGTAGGCATTCAGGCTGATTTCAGTTCTTTCCTGTCATATTATCCTTGTATGTATCTCTACATGTGTATTTATAAATATTTACATGTATATATATACATATATATGTGTAGCTACTTTTGATTTATTTCTTAAAATGCATTTACAGAAAAAAGAAGAGCTAAGTAAAAACGTATGAATATTTTTCAGATGGATACATACTGCCAAATTGCTTCCCAAAAGGTCTCTTCGAATTCATTTCTGCCAGCAAAGGATGAAGGTGCCCAATTCATCATAAACCTGTCAGAAATGGAAAGCAAAATAAGAAGCAAATGACCCTGCATGACTCATGGTTTCAGACACACACAGTATCTGAGATTTGGGAGCTCTTGGATATTATGGGCGTAGGGTGGCTTTGGAGGGTGGAGAAGCAGTATTGGGTATGGTAAACATGTCAGTGGAAACATTTAGACTCAGAAGATTTGGGTTGTGATCCATCCTGCCATTTACTACTTGTTGGCTCAGAGATGTCAGTCTCCTTGTTTGTTAATTTATTTCATTTATTCTCAATGTTTGAGGATGGGGCAGAGTGGAGATTTGGGATAGAGGGTTTTGGAAAAGTGAGGGTGCATCAGCTGGGTCTTGGACGTTAGGGTGGGATTTTGATTGGTGAGGAGGTAATGCAGGAACATTTATGCCAAGGTGACTCCTGAGCCAGAGCTTAGAGGCACGGCTTGTTCTGTGGACAATGGGGACAATAAATACTGACAGCATGTGGCAGGGGCTGGAGTTGTGGTTGGTGTGGCAAGCTTGGACAGGGCCTCAAAAATCCTTAGTATCATTCCAAGGACTTTGAACTTGATTAATGAATCAAGGAATTCAATCAATGGTTGTTCCCACGCCTTGCCAGAGAAGGAGAGTGGCTTGATCTGATTTGTGTATTTAGGAAACATCTCTAAATAAGTAGAAATCTGGAGAATAAGATGTGATAGAGAGGGACTAGTCAGGTGAGGGCAAAATCGTACCCTGTGGATCTATGTACATATGTAGATATGTGCATATGGAGAATCTAGTGAAGATATGAACAAGTCCTGATTTTTAGTACAGAACATAAGAGAACTATAGCTGTAATAAAGGTTCATGAACTTTAGAGGGGAGCCAAGAAGAGGAATGAAACAATTTCTACCTACCTTAGGGTTTAAGGGGAAAAGTTAGAAGAGCTAAAATAATATTTGGTGGAATACACAGCCACCCTGCAGAAAAGGTCATCGTGTCTCCATTTTATATCTGAGTAAAAGGAGACTAGGGTTAATTAAGGTATTCCAACACTATGCAGTAAAAATGCCACAATTCAAAACCAAGTGTGCCAGACCCCATGTGAACCACCCCACCCCGGTGCTGACCTTTCATCTGAGCCTTGAAAAGATGTGGATTTTCTCCAGATGGACAATTATGGATGGATGCAGTTACAGGAGGGGAAAACTGTATGAGCAAAGGTGGTGAGAATCTTGGATCCCTTTAAGAATGTACAAACCTGCTTTCAGAGAGTTGTGCATGTACATTGGAGTCATTACTGTGTTGTTAATTGAGTGTTTACTATGTGCCATGTCCTATTGTTAGTATTCGATGAGTATTGAATCTTTCAATCTTGTTACATCTTTTATTAGTTACGGTTTCCCTCACTATACATGAGCCAACTGAAGCTAGAACATACTAGTAAATGGCAGAGCCAGCATTTCAGTTTAGGATATCCTAGTTCCAGAGCTCTTAATGACTTTGCAATGTTGCCTCTTGTCTACAACATAGAAGCTAGGACCCATTCTTCCCTGGCTCCAAGGTGAAGGAAACAAAGGATGTCAGTGTACGGTATTTTTCTGGGAAGAGAAAATGAATGTCTTCGATGAAGACTGAGCCATTTCTGGACCTTTGCTGTTGAACATGCATTGTGTGGGATGTTCTGTAGATGTTCTCTCCTGTGCAAACACCAGTGGGCAAGAAAGGGCATGTTGCTGCTGGAAAAGAAAAATTGGCTGGGGCATGGGACACCAGTGTGGAAATGGAGGGGAAGAGAAGCATTATAATCCATGTCAATCTATGAGGACCTTATCTGTAGGGCACTTGGGATCCAAGGAAGGGTTGAAGCAAGTGGCTGCTAAAATTGTGTTGAAAGTAACAAACTCTGCCTTGGGAAACTATTTGAGACAGGAGTGGGGAACTGATTGAAGCTGTATTATGAATGCAAAGGCAGCTTATGGTAGTAATCCAGGTTACCTAGTAAGGGCCTGGACTGCAACAGTGGCCATGGGAGTGGAGAGAAGGGGTCAACCAAAGAATAAAGAGAAAGTCAAGAGGACTGAATGTCAAAATGCATATGAAGAGAGGCATTGGGGCTGGCACCCATTTCCATCGTCACAGATTACTTATTTCCTTGCTTGACTAGAGAGTTAGATCTCTGGAAAGAAAGGGTATCTAAGATTGGGGCAATGCACTTGTTTCCTTTTCCTGCTCAGAAAGCTAGAAGTGTCACTTAGTGATATGTACCCATGATGCAAGCCCAGGTCTCCCCTCCTTTCCCCCTTAAAGAGAAAAATTATTTTGCTCATAACTTTGATGAGCTTGATGAATGTTCAGATATCACTCCAAGCACGCAAATCACCCAGGCGTTGGGGAAATTATTAATATTTTACTGGTGGACTTGGTTGAGCAAACACAATAAAAACATGCTCAGTGTCCTTGCGTACTGGAAAAGCAGATGGCAGTCAAGCAAAGCTGCATCTGGAAGTTTGAAATTTCAAGTGAAATCAATTTGGAGCTTTGATGGTACCTCAGGCGAGATTCCCCCTCAGATGAAGGAGACTGGAGAGGGGAGCCTTTTATTTCTGGGCTACTGAATGGTGTACTGCTTTCTATCAGGCCAGGTGGCCTGAGAACTGCAAGGGAAATGGGCTACTTCAGACACAAGTTCCGAAGTGAAATCCCAGGAACTGGAAAACCAGAGCAGCCCCTACTGGACTCTAGGATCTCATCAATCCAGTCCATGTGGTCTGAGGCCTCTGGCCCCACAATTGTAAGGCTTCATCTAAGGGTTCTTGATTTGGCCTTGCCAGAAAGTGCTTGCACCAATGTGCCCAAGTAAGAGATTCAGGGACAGTGACCCAGCTGGAGCAAAGAAGTCCTTGGCCTTGAAAGAACTTAACAATTCTCAGAACTATCCCCAGCTGCCATCAGAAGGCAAGAATGAATTATCAGTTATCTTTGGAGTCCTTAAGCTTTTAAAAGCACATTAAGAAGAATGAAATTATGGCATTTTCTGGTAAATGGATGGAGTTGGAGTATATCATGCTAAGCGAAATAAGCCAATACCAAAAACCAAAAGCCAAATGTTTTCTCTGATATGAGGATGCTAATTCACAATAAGGTGGGGGTGGTACTAGGGAAGAATAGAATTACTTTAGATTAGGTAAAGGGTAGTGAAGGGAGGGGGTATGGGGACAGGAAGAATAGAAGAATGAAACAGACATTATTACCTTACGTACATATATGACTGCATGGCAGATGTAATTCTACAACATGTACAATGAGAAAAATGATAAATTATACCCCATGTATGTATGATATACATATGCACTTTGGTGCATAAATGCATTCTACTGTAATGTATAACTAATTAAAACAAATAAAATAATTTTTAAAAAGCACATTTGTAATATGTTGGGCTGGTCAGCTTGGTTTTTATTCATTAAATCCATTATTTCTTTTCTCTGTAAGCCAGTGATGCGAGTTCATCTAGACCAACAATTCCCAATGCTGACTGTGCATCATAATCATCTAGGACATTTTGTAGTAATGCATTTCATCAGACTCTCCCCTTCCAGATTCCAGTGTGATGAATTTAGGATCTTGCCCTCAGATGTATTCAGCACAGCACCTGAGACAGGATGAGCAGTCAGACTTCTGTTGAATAAACAATAAATGGAATAATTTTCAGACCCCCATATAGGCTGAATACTCTGCTATGTTCTTGCACATTCTGTTTACTTAGCATCATGGACTCTTCTCATTTCCCCCTTCCAACCTCAGTCACTTTTTTCCTTTAGGGCACAAATCACATGTTGCCTGTTTCAATTTAAATATGATCTTGTCAACTTGGCAGTCTCTCACCCTCCTGCCTGTATCCTCACTGTCCTGTTGTGACATGCGTCATCTTGGTCATCTTGGGTTGTAGTGGTCTGCTTTGGCAATTATCTTAGTGTGGGCAAATGAGAAAAGATAAGTTTCTCATGGTTTTGGAGGCTGGAAAATCCAAGATCAAGATGCCTACAGATTCAGTGTCTGATTAGGATCACCTTCCTCATTTTGCTGATGGCTGTCTTCTTGTTATATTCTCACATGGCAGGTAAGAAGTGGGGGGGAGAGGGAGAGGGGAGAGGGAGAGAGCGTTCTCATGGCTTTTTATAAAGGCATTAATCCTGCCCATGAGGGCTCCAGTCTCATGACTTAATTGGTCACACAAGTGATTCACCTCTAATACTATTATATTGGGGGTTAGGATTTCAACAAATGAATTTGGAAGAACACAAACATACATTTGATGCTGGAGTGGTAATAAACTGTGAGCTGTTTAAAAGCTGGAACTAGGCCTTTAAATCCCCTCAATCTATATGCCTGTTCCAGAACTGGGAACCACGCAGGCACTCAGAAAATGGTACTTTTGTTTGAATAATAATTACTACATATGTACATAATAGGTAAAGATCAAGATCAATGTGTGGAATATTTGTATATGTTGTATTTTTAACAAATAGGTAAAATAGTAGCCATATATATATGTATGTGATGACTGTTGTAGGAGATTTTTGTGGAAGGTGTTTGTATGTGGGCTGTGGATCTGTCTGCAGGAGATCTCCTTGTCAGCTAGGGTTTAGGTCAGTGGTTCTCCATCCTATCTACTTAGCAAATCACCCACGGGTCTTTTTCAGTATAGAAACTGTGGGTCCCTACTGCCTGGAAATGTCTGAGATGGTACCCAAGACTTGGTGTTTTAAAAAATACTCACATAAAACTCAGAGTCCCAACAAATATTGAGAGCCACTCATGAAATTGATAAGTGGACTGGCACTGTTGTGGACTCCATGGAGACCCAGTGAATAAGATATACTCACTGCCTTGGTGGCACTTTCATTTGAATGAAGGGACGTAGGTGAGAAGAAAATCAAGAAACATCCAAAATGTTAAAATGGCACTTAATATTATAAAAATAAACTAGTAAAATAGGGTAAAGAAATGGAGAATGATTGG
The DNA here is from genome assembly GCA_028644305.1 of Xerus rutilus. Taxonomy (NCBI): domain Eukaryota; kingdom Metazoa; phylum Chordata; class Mammalia; order Rodentia; family Sciuridae; genus Xerus; species Xerus rutilus. The sequence goes on along the minus strand of CM053400.1, from coordinate 42,414,780 downwards.
GGTACAGCTCGGGAGTGGTCTGGGAAGCTTTTTCCGAGGAGATGGCATCTGAGCTAAAGTCCAAATAACAAGGAGACGGCCAAATGGAAAGCTATAGATGGGGTAGCAGATCAGCAATCACAGCCATGAGATACAAATGAGCTTGGCAAGTTTCATGGGCAGGAAGAAGGCTAGAATGCCTGGACCTCGGAGGAGGAGAGAGATGAAGTGAGATGAAGTCCCAGAGGGAAGGAAAGGAAGGTCAGCTCATGTAGGGTATTTTAGGAAATAATAAGGAGTTTGGATTTATACTGAAAACCTGAGAGAGCACGTTGAGAGTGCTTACAGAAGAATAAAATGATCCCACTAAGGATTTTAAAGGGCTGCACTGGCAATCATCTGAAGAAGTTGTTGGAGAGGTATGAGTGGCAGAAGACAGACTGTGTGGAAGAAGAAATGATGGTAACCTGGAGGCTGGCAGTAGAGGTGGAGGAAAGTGAATGTATTGAGGATATTCTGGAAGTGGACCATCAGGACTTGATGAAGGACTTAGGCTTTGAGAGGAAACAAGAACTACACCCTGTTTGTGTGTGTTGGTGGGGGGCGGGGGGGTTAGCCACAGGATGGATAGTGATGCCAATTTCTGGAATATGTATAAGAATTTCCAGTTCTATGTAAGAGCTTTGTGTACTGAAAGTTGATGTATATTTGATATGGCTATGTAATGTACACAAGCAAATTGTATATTTAGGAAAGATATTTATCATAATAGCTTTCTGTGGGTGCTGTCACAAATTTGACAGCTTAAAACAACAGAAATTTATTCTTACTGTTTACAATACTAGAAGTCAAAAATCAAGGTCACTGGGCTTAAATCAAGGTACTTACTGCCAGGGCCACACTGCCTCTGGAGTCTCTGAGGAAGAATTCGTTCCTTACCTGTTTCAGCTTCTGGTGTAGCTGGCATTCCTTAGTTTGAAGCCATGTCACTCTAATCTTCAAGACCAGCACCTGCAAATCTTCCTGTGCTGTCTTTTGGGTAAATTTCTGTGTCAAATCTCCCTGTTAGTCCCTCTTATTAGGACACCTGTGATTGGTTTGGGGACCCATACAGATAACCCAGAATTTTCATCCCATCTCAAGATCCCTGACTTAATAAATTTTGCAAAGACTCTCCCTTTTTCCTCCCCCCACAAATGAGACAATGGCTACAGGTTCCAGGATTAGGACTTGGCACAGAGCACAAACTTTTAGAGAAATATGCAGAGTGTAGCTTAGTTGTATGTGTGTGTGCACACACTCAGTAACATGTGCATGTGGCTGTCTAAAGCTATACGTGAATTTGAGGGTCTCTTTCTGTGAGTTGCTCAAAATATGTCTCTCCTATGTCCTTACACCAAGGAACTCTGCCAGTCACTTGTTTATCCCTCAGAAAGTACAGATAAACAACATAGGTCTTCCTTATTTTCCTGCCAAAGCCAGATCAGATCCAGAGGCTTCCTCATGGCTGATATATCTAGTTATGGTTACTTATACACTTTAGGTGGTCTATTTTACCTTAAAAAATGTTTTGGAGTTGTTTTCCAAAATCTAAGCTTAGAAAGCTCCCTATAAAGTAAAAAAAGATGTGCTCTCCCCTGTTACCATGAGAATGAGTTATATAGTGTTAGTATTCATTAATTGAGGAATATTCACTAACAAAAGTTAATATGAATTCACTTATGCTTTTGAATGAAGGTATACTTTATTAATCACAGGGTCATCTACTTACACTGAAAAATAATCTTCTATGGATATACATGGCATAATATTTCAGGCATTGTATTTCAAGTGATGGATAATGTTTAGTGTGAATATGCATTCAGGACACATTGAAATAAGTATAAACCTGCTTTGGGGGTCTGCAGCCCATAATTTGGGAGGTATTTTAGTGGAAAATGGTATTCCTAACCAGTGCCCTACACGCCTATTTGACTATCAGGTGTGCCTGATTTGACTAGTTTTTTATTTTTTATTTTATTGATAATGAAAACACCACTTTCTCACTCATATGTGGTTCTAGCTCCATCACTCACAATGATCAAACTTGCCTGTTACACTCCTTTACAACCTACCTGGCCCTTGAATTTATTTGATTTATGCTCCCTAAAAGAAAATAGTTATATACCTTTGAAAATGCAGCTATCTCCCATTTGCAAAGTAATTTGGTATCTCTGACCTCATTTTAACATTATAAACTTGGAAATCCCCAGGGTAGAGATGGAATGTTCCAGTCTTAAAGACAATGGCTTGCCTGATGTCACTAAGCTTAATAAGTGGAGTTGCTAGAACTGGAATTGAGTCCTCTCGTTTCTTAGAAGGTGCCGGTTCCCTCACTCTGCACTACTTTCCTTGTAATTAGCTTGAATGCTAAAACTAGAAGTTGCTATGGACAGTCATCAATGTCAGACCTGGTGAAAAAGTAGCAAACAGCAGACCCTCAACAAAGGCAAGGTAGGAAATCTTCCCATTTCAGCTCAAGACCCTTGTAAAGTGAGTCAAGTAACATACAGGAAAGCACATTAGGGAGATTGTGAACAATGAGATTTTTTTTTTTTTTAAGTCAAGGGAAAAATCAGGAATTATTGTAGACAGCAAAAAGTCGAATGAAACAGAACTAAAAAAGCCAGAAGATCTGAGTTTTGCCTTCCTTATGCATAGACAAAGTCACCCCCAGTATAACTGCCTTGTTTTGTTTTTCATATGTAAATAGGGATGATGATGTGAGACCCACCTCCCTAGGTCATGAAAACAATACGATGCACAGTGTCTCTGTGATATGGAATAATATTCAGAAGGCTTTCAGATACATTTTTAAGTGGGGAATTAATTTTCAATTTATTTCTTGTCTCTCATATGGAAAATTGTGGGTTTCTTGGAGGACCCTGGATCTCTGTGACAGATCTCAAAGACACAGATAATTTGAAAATTACATGGTGAGTTTCCGGAAAGGCCATTGGACCAGGCATCTAAGCTGTTCTACTCCTGATGGATGAAAAGTTACACTGTTTACTGCAGGCAGTTAGATACTGGGAGGTTGAATTTGAAATGGAGTGACCATGGGCTTTGAATTTGAAGGGAGTATATTCTTCACCCATGATGTTTAAATTACCAGCTTTCCTTAGTGTCTCTGGATAATCTAAATATTTCAGCTAAATCTTCTCCAGAGGTGATAGGTTACCACACATAACAGTTTTCCTCAGGTATTGTTGGTATCCTTGTCTCATGCTCTGGATTCTAGATTTAATTGTGGCTTCAGAATATCTCAGCAGTGAGTCCTGGGAAAATGTCTGAGGGACATTATGGGCTGTGATGTGAGGGGTGGTGGGGAGCAGTGTTGCTCTTCCTGCTGCAGAGGTTTGTGGGTAATCACCGTGGCTGGCTAACCCTCTATGGAGAGGAATAGGGGCAGTTCTGATGTTCTCTGCCCATGCTCTTTTGGCTATTTCTGAAGCAAAGCTCTCTTGCTTCTAGTTGGGATCCATTTTGCTTTGCACTTTTAGGATTTATTGTCAGTAACCTCTGTCATGGCCCATCTAGGCTGCTATAACACACCGTAAACAACATAAATTTATTTGTCACAATTATGGAAGCTGGACATTCAAGATCAATGCCTCAGCAGATTTGGTGTCCAGAGAGGGCCTGCTTTCTGATTCATAGATTGTACCTTCTCACCATCTCCTCACATAGCAGAAGGGGTAGGGGAGCTCTTTGGGGTCTCTTTTATTACTGTTCACTAAAAGCACTACTCTCATTTGTAAAGCTCCACCCTCATAACCTAATCTCTTACCAGAAACTCCACCTCATCCTCTAATGTAGTGGACATTGGGGATTAGGATTTCAGCACATGAATATGGGGGTGGGATTCAAGGAATCAGTCTTTACAACCCCTCCCAAACACAAAACTGATGAAACACATAAAGGTAGTAAATCCCCAATTAATCAGGCAGAAAGGTAACTAGGTAGAATATTGCTCTCAGAGTGCTATATGATGATTGCTGAGTTGTTTGCAAGAATCAAATGAGATGGCATATTTTAAAGCACTTCATATTCTTATATGTGAAGAATCAGTTTACAATTTATCTTTGTCAAAGGACTCCTTTTTAACACCACCAGGAAGTTTTGTGAGGCATGATAATTCCAAATAACTTTGGAATCTGTTATTTGAGGAAGGATATGATGACTTAAAGCCACAGTGGATTATGTAGTTTCACTTTTAAATCTACTTGGATGTTAAGTAGGTAAAAATATTATATGATGATGAATACATGAATTAACATTTATGGAGCTATCTACATATATTTGAAAACTGTTAATACATATATTGGCAAGACTTTTTATTTTTTCAATTTACAGACAATACTTGATGGATGTGCAGATTCTGGAACACCATAAAAATGTTATGGTTCCTCCAAGTTCTGTTACTCACTGACTGAGAAATATTGGATTCTTAAATTAGTTTTGCAAACTCTTTGAAAAGTGAATATTTATATATAATGTGTATGATAATTAGGTACCCTGACTATTTAATCTTTTCTTCAATTATTCTAGTTAAACAAAATGATGCTGAAAAGTTTGAGAATTTATACATGTCATTGCTTTGCCTCTGATCTGCTGGCAATTCAGTGGCATACAAACAACACAACTTTATGGAGTTGGAAGAGGTTTTTAAAGAGGAAAGTTCTTACAATGCAGTGGATGAATTCAGAAAGAATTAGATCCCTAGCTGGGCATGATGACACATGGATGCAATTCTAATGACTTGGGAGGTTGAGATAAGAGGATTGCCAAGTTTGAGGCTAGCCTTAGCAACTTGGTGAGACCCTGTTTCAAAATGAAAAAATAAAATAAAATAAAATGGAACAGGGATGTACCTCAGTGGTTCAATCCCCAGTATAAAAAACCAAACAAACAAAATAAAAACCTATATCCCTAGTTGAGTATGTTCCATTGTTTCCAAACTCTGTGTTCTTAGGGTTAGCTCTAAGCCTCAGTATTCTCAGTAGAAAAAAATGGGCATGAAAACACCCAGCTGAGCATGGTCGTGAGCCTCTGCATATGAAAGCTATTTAACAAATACTTTCAGGCTATTTTCTAACTCATCCTATATTTTACTGATAAGAAAATTGAGGGTCAGAAAGATTGGTACGTAAAGCATACAAAAAACAAACACATACACAAAAACAAAACTAGTGTGTGTCAGGGCAAAGATGTACGACACATTCATCTGCTTCCTACCACATTTCCAAAGCTTAGACTTTCTGCTTCTTATTTTCAAAACAGTCATGCCAATTTTCTAGGCTGGAGTTGGCAATGCACCGACAGACAGAGGTTTGTTTTTAAAAAAGATAAGAGAACAGCTGGCAGCATCTTTTATCCAGATTCTCAGAATGGTGTTTAGTAAGTGCTTCTTATCCTAAAAACTCAGATGGTGGGGTTTTGCTCCCTATGCCTTCCCTGATTCTCTTGCCACTTGGAAAGCCTCGTGGTTCACAGCTAATTAAAGAGGGATAGAAGAAAATTATACCTCTGTTGATACTATTGTCTTAATCTATCTCAAAAGCTCCTTAATAGCAAGGCAACAAGCCGTGGACTGAGAGTTCTCAGTGACAGAGAGGGCACAGGGCACACTAGAATGATCTCCATGAGCCCACCGTCATTTCAGTAAGTGATTTTATACTTTGTGTTGTTAAAGATTCACACATGTGCATGAGCACATTTGCATGTTTGCCTTTTCGGACGATATCCCAGCATCTGCGAGTCCTAGGAAAGCAGGGAGCCTCAGAAGAGAATAAAATACCATTTATATGGTATATTTATTATATGTCTGCTTCTGTATTTTCTTTTTCATCATTAAATTACTACAAGAAGCATGTGCCTACATTTAATATAGGAAAATACCAGAACTTTGAGAAATTAATATCATACTGCTAGTAAAGGTCAGACCTGGGATCCAAAAATCAAATTTTTGTCACCATCATTATCATCAGCATTATAGCTATCATTTGCTATCTTCCTAGAAATGTATAACATTTATTGAGCACTTACTATGAGTTGAGCTCTCTCCTAAGTACTTTGAATATGGTAACATATATAAATTATACTTTATATTTATTTAACCGGTTAATTTCTCACAAAACCCTGTAAAGCAGGCGCTACTATTATCTCCACTAGTTCTTAAGATGCTGCAGATGATCATTGAGTTAAATTTCAGCATCTGTAGCCTTAACCACACTGCTGTCTAAATCCAAATCAAATATCTCCTGTCTCTAGCTCCTACTTAGCTAGGGCTTCCATGGCTGGTGGGCCTTTTGGGAGCCCCATGGGAACAAGGGAGGCACAGCTTTTTGATTCATCATGGAGACACATATGTGGATCCAATTCAGGTATAGTGAGGTTAAAATCTTTCAGGTATTATCATAGTAGCCACCCCAGCTTTGGTAGTGGATGGTATGCTGGACAACACTAGATACAGTTGAGGATCAAGCAGGTGAGGTTATGAGTCTTTTGGATCCCTTGTTGTTTAAATAAAAGCAAGACATACTTTAACCTGCTATAGCAGAGTGACCAAGTGACAACTTATAAGGAAAGGCTTACGGTATACTGTACCTAGGGACAGAGGGCAAGACGGTGTGATCAGCACTGGGAGAGCTCCAGCACAGATGTGCTTCTCAGGCAATATGTGTATTCAGTGCTGTGCAATTGGCCCTGTCTTCAAGCAGAAACCTTTGAAGTTTGGCATGCTTGGTACCTGTGTGCACTTTCATGAATTTCTAAAAATTTTATATTATCATGTTAAAGACATTTAACATGAGATTTACCCTCTTACGGAATGTTTAAGTGCACAGTACAGTAACGTAAACTATAGGTGCAATGTTCAACGTGTATACGAAAGGATGTTCAATATCACTAACCAATAGCGCAATGAAAATCAAGATAAGATGATTATGCTCTTGACACTCTTGCTGTAGACTTTAAAAAGTGGTTTTTAACCTTTTCAGTATATGTAGTCTTTTAAAAAGTGGTTAAAAGTGATATACAAATCCCCAGAAAAACTAGAAATGTGAACATGCATAAAACATTTACATAAATTTTATATGATTAAAAGATCTCCTTGGCATAACAGTTTAGGACTGTTTCAGTTAAATATTGTCATGTAAGAAGTTACCCTAAGACATAGTGGCCTCAAACAACAATATATGATTTCCCATAATTCTGTGAGTAGACAAGGCAGTTCCTCTGCTGGTACCCTGGACTCACTCATGCTGTCTCTGGAGGGGGCTGAACAGAGATGTCCAAGATGGCTTTACTCCCATGTCTAAAAGCTGGTGTTGGATTTTGACTGGTCCTCCTCACTTCTCTATGTGGCCTCTTATTCTCTAGGCCACACTGTCTTCTTTACATAGTGGCAGTAGGGTGACATTTCTTCTTTTCAAGCCTAGTCTCCAGAACTCACAAAATATCAGTTCTCCTATAATCTAGTGATCAAAATAAGTAGCAATCCAGCTCAGATTCAAGAGGCCAGCTCTTCATGAAAGAAGCTGCAAGGAACTTTTAGCCATACTTAATTTATCGCAGCCTCCTTAAAATAACTGAGCAAGATAGGCCACAGTGAGCAGTCCTTGCCTCCCTAGCTCATTTCGTCATGTAACCACCACTGCATTTTGAATGTTACCTCGATTATAATACCAATCCATTTATGCATTGAGTAAGCAATTATTGAAGATCATTTGTGAGCTAGGCAAGGTGCCAATTCTTTTTTTGTAATTTACATTAGCTCATTAAGTTATTATAACAATTTATCAAATTTTATCATTCCCCTCCCATTTAAAGATGAAGACAATCTCTGAAAGATGAAGAAATCTGCCTCAATACACATCATCAGCACATGGTGGTCTTCCACTTTAGTGGTCCATTTATCATGTGCAGGGTGTCTGCTGCATTACATCTCTCCACTTACTTCTGCCCCCACAGAGCATGAGTTCCCTGAGGTCAAGGCTGTGCATTTCCCCTTTGTGCATTAGCAGTCCATAGAACACTGACGGTGGTTTGCAGGTTCTTAGTAAATGCTGTTGGATGGAGAATGAATGGACTTCCATACTGTGGATGCTGCTTCTTTAATTTGCAAGCATCTCCAGTTTGTTCTCTAAGCTCTTCTGGCTGAGAATCATGAAATTGGCAATAATAATCAACTACATTTTTCAAAAGCTTACTCCATTCCAGAGATTAAAATGATTATGCATGTTTATTTCCCACATCTTTACTACCTATGAGATAACTCCTATCATTTGTTCAATTTGTTATTTTTTTTATTTTTGTAGTGCTGGGGATGGAATCCAGGGACTTGAACATGCTAGGCAAGTACTCTACCACTGATCCCCAGCCCCAGCTTGGTACTTTCATCTTGATTTTACCTATGAAAAGCCAAAGGATTAGAGAACCCAAGGTGATATACCTATTTGTTGGCACAGCAGAGCTTGAACTCTGGACTCTGACTCCTCAGGTCATATTCTTGGTGATCAGATGATTCCATGTATACCTCACTGTTGAATTTCTGCATTCTTTTCTAGAAGAAAAGTTTACAGGTTCATGTGAAAGGAAAGGTACCCATGATATACACTTCCTCACTCCTACCAAAGGGAAAAGAAGGAAATTCAACATCGTTCGTGATCTGGCTCCCAAGGGCCTTCCCAGCCTATTTTCCATCCTGCCTTCCTGTGACTCTGTGTCTCTGCACAGCTTTCCCTCTTTCTGTGATGTGGCCTCCACTACTCTGCCATGTCCCTCTGCCTTTGCTGATCATGTCTCCTTCATTTTCCACACACTGGAATTCTCAGTCTTTATGATTAGCTAAAATGACTCTTCACTGGCGAAACCTTCATTTCTCCAGTTGCCATGGTTCCTCAAGGTTTCCCCAGAAATAATGCATGGGTTTATTTTGCCAGAGTCCACTCCAGTTCATGATTCACATGCCTGCCTTCCACAGGGAAGAATTTCCTCTTCCTATCTCTCCTTCCTTCTCTTTTTTTCCAATGGATTTCACTTTTCTGCTTAGTCTTAGGAATTCTACTGTAGCCTATGACTATAGAAATAACTAAAACATAAACCTTTCCCTCAGGAAACCCACAGAGAAAGTATTGAATAAGCATTAAATGAATGAACGAATAAATGAATGAATGAACGAACGAACTTGCAGTCTAAGGGACATTGGGATATAATAACTATAACATCAAATTTATACCAGAAATATGGGTAGACACTTGTTAAATATTTATTTATTTACTGTACAGCATGAGATAGGCAAAGGTTCAAATCCTGATCATCCTCTCTTGATAACTTTGTGCGAGCCACTTTAGATTTCCAGTGCTCAGTTATTAAAGCTGAGAAACAGAATCAATAATACAGATCTCATAGGGTTTCTGTGAAAATTAAATGAGTAGCAAATGCCTATAGCAAGAGCTCAATATGTTTAACATTCTAAATTCCTCCCAAAGTTAATGCCAGAAAGAGTATGTAGCAATTCAAAACTCATTGTTGGGTAAACGAATGAACAAATAAATGAATTAATAAGAAAATGAATGAGTCATGTCTTGAGTGGAGTAAACCTCCAGGGCAGGAGCATATGGACAAGCCCCACTGGCCAAAAATACATCCACTGTCCCAGGCACCAAAGTCCTGGGAATAGTGGGCTCCACTACTCCCACCGCTCCCTGAAGGCCATGTCATTGCTTGTTGCTCCTCCCCTTCACGGGGGGCCCAAACAGCTTGTTTTCCTCCTCTTTGTGTGTTGGGGATATGTGATTTTACTGTCAGCATGGTGTTTCTAATGAAAGGCAAATGGTGTCCAATGTGACTTGGAAAAAAATGTACAAACAACAACAAAATTATATGTTCTTTTTTCCTGTAGTGTTCGCAGGGAGAATATGTGACTTGTTTGCTGTCAATACGGCTTATAATGACATGGTGCATGGAAGCACTGCCAAATGTGTGCGGCATTCATTATACACATGTACTAAATGTAATGCGATAGGAGTTTGGCGGCAGAGCAGATGAGCGCTGCCCTGGGGCTAATTTGGAGTTTCAGCACCTCTTCCCTTGGGATGATAAAGGGGAAGAAGAAGTGGGCAGTAGCATGAGTGTGCAGCCGGGCATCTAGAATACTCAGGATGATTCCAGATGGGATCAAGAGAAAAATGCTAGAGCTTGAAGGGTGCTTAAAAGATGTGTCTGCTTTCAACAGCAAGAAAAAAAATTCCTTGATAACTAATTATTGAGTGTTGACGAAGGGCCAGACTTGGAACAGGCTCTGGGGATCAGTGTTTCTCACACCTTCAAAAAGTTCTCAGATTAGAAGGAAAGAAACCATCAGAGAGAGAATGACGTGTTGAGAGCTGAGGAGGCCCGAGCCAGCCTAAGGCCATTTCTTCTGAAGTCTTTCCCTGACCCTTCACTTATGACCAGGTCAATCTGTAGCATGTCTTCATAGTACCCTGGGCTTTTCCTCCACAGTTCTTGTGCTGTTCTTAAATTTGTGTGTGTGTGTGTGTGTGATTCCATCAGTGTCTGCCTGGCTTCAAGACTAAGCCCCATGAAGGCAGGGAGCTCATTTGTTTTGCTTTTTGCTCTGTATCTTGAACAGTATCTGATACTCTCATACTATTTGTGGTTGAGTGAATGCTTACTGTCATAGCCTAGATCAATTTTGAAGGACATGGAAGAAATAAGCCAGGTAAAAAAGGCAAGAGGGAAGGAAGGCCAAAGGAGAGGTCCTGTGGCATTTACAAAGGTAGATCAAAGTAGGGGAAGGAGAAAAATGCAGAATGAAACTAGGGAAAAGCAGGAAGGGTGGACTCAGGATTCTAAATAGATTATTTACAATTCTTTTCTTTTTTTTTTTCTTTTGTACTGGGGATTGAACTCAGGGGTACTCGACCACTGAGCCACATTCCCAGCCCTATTTTGTGTTTTATGTAGAGACAGGGTCTCACTGAGTTGCTTAACATCTTGCCTTTGCTGAGGCTGGCTTTGAACTTGGGATTCTCCTGTCTTAGCCTCCCAAAGTGCAGGGATTACAGGTGTGCGCCACTGTGCCCGGCTTACATTTCTTTAGCAAGTCAAAAGTTCCTCTGAGAGGCCAATGTCACCAGCCCTACATGCGAGGATCCACACAAGAAACACTAGACTACTGATGGAAATGGAATATGAGAGGTAAATGGGAGCCTGAGCAAACGTTTTGGTGATGATCTAGGCACTAAGGGCATGAATGTGACTGCTGAATCAAACACGTCTGAAGGAGAGGTTTGTGGGAGGTTTAATGTTTTCTCTGCATGGTGAAATGACCAGAAAAGGGAGTACATCAGTTGCCTGGTTGTTGAAGTTTACTGGAGAAAATGGCTAGATAAAATTATTGTGAAGGGGAATATCTCTGAAACGTACCATTGCCATGAAACAAAACCAAACAAAACAGTGATGATGACTAAGAATGTTATAGCCAGGCAATAGCTTCCATTTCCTACCACGTTCCATATTCACAACAAAACTCGAAGGCAGGTACTTAGAGATGGGTCAATGGAAATCTTAAGAGTTGAGGCAACTTGCTTGGGTCATCCAGCCGAAACCTGATATGAATTGAGATCATTTGACTTCTGAATCCTTGTGTTTATCTACCAAATTTCCTACCCAGACTTAGGACAGCAATTGCAGACTGTATCTTTCACTGTCTGTTTTGAAATTCTGGTCGAGATGGTTCCCTCATTGTATGAGCTCAACTTTAAGTAAAGAATATGTCTTGTCCATCTATTGACCTTTCCAAAAGGAAATTTGGGTCTGAGCATCTCGATTATTTATGAACATTTGATGTGCCTTCTGGGGTAATTGGCCCTCATGAATTTGAGATTTGCAGCAGCTTTAAGGAGTGACTCTTGAGAATTTTTCAGGTCTACTGTGGTTCAGTGTGGCAGGAGGCCCATGGAGATTCAGTTGGTAAGGGATGATGCTGAGTGTGGGAGGATCAGACAATAAGAAGCCTGATGTCAAAAGTCATACAAAGTAATCTGAGCCAACTGATCATTTTGAAAAGAAGGAAAGTAAAAACTTCAGAGGTTAGGGGCTTTTCATAGTACTTCATAAAAGCTATCATGTATGTGTGGGGGTGTGCACATAAGAGTACATACATACAAATATATAGTTGTCCATGGTATCTTCATGGGACTGGTTCTAGGTCACCTTGTGTGTACCAAACTCCTTGGAGACTCAAGTTCTTGATAAAATGGCATGATATTTACATCTGACCTCTGCACATTGCCCCCAGATACTTTAAATCATCTCTAGATTACTTATCAGACCAAATACAATAAATGTTATATAAATAGTTCTTGTACTTCATGGTTTAGGGAATAATGACAAGAAAAATTATACATGTTCAGTACAGATTAAAATTTTTTTAAAATGTTTTTAATCTGCAGTTGATTCAACATGTGGATACAGACCTGCAGACGTGCATATAATATAGACATATATGTGTCCTATAACACATACAAACATATACACTAAATATGCATGCATACATTATCATAATTTAGAATATGTGAATATATGTATATATACATTTTACCTTGAATTTTACAGCTCACCTCTGTTGAACTCTCATGCACTAGGACCATGCTATGCATTGATAAGCATTTAATCATCTAGTCTTTGCAACAACCTGATGAACTATTTTTATCTTAAACAAAAACCTTAGAGGAGTTCAGTCACTTGCCAAGGCCACAGTGTCCTTAACTAGCTGGGCTGAGATTTGGTCCTTGATCTTTGATTCTGTCCCTCTTTCTGTTGCCACCTGTTTGCGTGTGTGGCTCCCTGGCTCCTCCTTGAGCTCCTGAAGGTGGATGCTGGAGTCTACGCATTTAGGCCTGGATGACTGAGCCCTTGGCCACAGACAGCACTTCTGCGCGCTTGTGGAGTCAGTGAAGGAGTGAATTGTCCTTGCACGGTAAGGCGGAGCTAGGCTACACCCGGGTCCCCACCCAGCCTCCAAAGATGCTCCCTCCTCTGAAGTGGAACACTTACAGCCACCTCTTCTTTCTGAGTAAATCATCAGGTACTATTCTCTGTCAAATTCTTTTAAAAATTATTTTAATTGACACATGATGATTGTTCATGTTTATGAGGTCTAGTGTGATGTTTCTATGTGCATATACCTTGGGTAATGATCAAATCAGGGCAATTAGCATATCCATCACTCCAAGGTTTTTCATGTAGCAGTAGATAATAGAGCCATGGATACCAGCCTAGAGAGGTTAGAGGGCAGGGCAGGAGGTGAGAGGCTGGTCAGCACACACATAGTGCCAGTTAGGTCTCAGTAGTAAGTCCAGTGTTCTGTTGCATAGGAGGGTAATTATAGTTAAAAAGAATGTTTATTTAAAAAAGCTAGAAGAGTCAATTGCAAATGTTCTGTATCTTTTACACTACTGTGTTTCTTCATGCTTAACACTTGCATGGATTTCCTTTTTTTTTTTTATAAATTTACTTCTCTTTTTTTAAAAAAATTTAGATGTTGATGGACCTTTATTTTATTCATTTATTTATATGTAGTGCTGAGAATCGAACCCAATGCCTCACACATGCTAGGCAAGCGCTCTACCACTGAACCAAAATCCCAGCCCAATTTACTTCTCTCTTACTGGGTATGATGAACTCATAGGGAATAAAAGGAATCAAAGAAAACTTTTATTTATTAAACTTTTATACTGTGCCAAGCACCATGTAAGGGAGGTCACATACATGAGTATGTATCTGATCTTCATGACAATTCTTGCAAACAGGCATTATCTGTCTTTGATAGGAGAAAAATTGAGGGCTCAGAGAGTGAAATAATTTGAGTGATGACACACAGCAAGAACAAGACAGAGCTGAGATTCCAAGTTTACTAGAAAGCCCATGATGGGGTCATTGCATTTCCAGCCTTAACCTTCACTACAACACAGCCCAGACTTCTTCTGCCAGACACCCCCCAACACACATGTCCCCTGTATCAAGACCTGATGGCGGCAAGCCCAGGCAGTGTGGAATGCTGCAGCAAAAATGTGCTCTGGCATCTTTGAATGCCGAGCAAGGTATGCCAGCGAGAGAAGGAACAGTTGGTGAACAGTTGGCGAATGGATATTTTTATGCAAGGGTTGCCTAGAGAGGGGAAAAAAAGAGTGAAAAAAAAAACTGTTTATAAAGAAGCCACAATTAATAAGGTCTTTGTTAGCTTTTTGGATTTAGATTTTCAAGTCCATTGCTTTGGGTTTGAAAAGAAACAGAAAGGTCCCCAATGAGCCAAGCTCCCCAGCTTCCAAAAGCATGAAGGCATTTAGAAAACCAATTCAAGCCTGAGTATGTGGAGGATTTTAATTATTCAGCAAGGAGCGCAAAGATGCTCTGAATTCCTCTGGACAGCTTCTCCTCAGGATTGTTTATAATTGTGGCATGCTCAGTATGTAGGCTTAAGAACTACAGGATGATGAAAAAAGAGAAAGAAAGCACCTTTCTCAGGATGTCTAAGAGAACTGCTGCTGCTCTGGTCCCTTTCCTGCTGTTTTACATCTCCCTCGGCTCCAGTGTTCTCATCTATAAAATGGGAATAATAGTTTTCATCAATGTGGAATATTGTGTGGATGTGAATATGCCCTGTAAAGCTTAGAACCATTTAGAACTGAAATCATTGGTTTTTGTAAAGAATTTTCCTTACTTTTTTAAAAAAAATTTTTTCATAGAAATTCATTCTTCAAACACTTAAAGTACACATAATAATAAGAGCTGCAATTATTAGAGTACTTAAAATATGCCAGGTCCATATTTTGTTCTATCTGATATTTGCAACAACCTGATGAAGTACATACCTATCCCCTGCCATTTTTCAACTCATGTGCTAACTCATAGAAGTTAAGAGATACAGCCAGGCATGGTGGTACACGCAGCCCTGGAGGCTGAGACAGGAGGATCCTGAGTTCAAAGCCAGCCTCAGCAAAAGTGAGGCACTAAGCAAATCAGTGAGACCCTGTCTCTAAATAAAAAATACAAAATAGGGCTGAGATGTGATTAAGTGGTTGAGTGCCCCTGATTTCAATCCCTAGTATCCACTTTGACCTCAAAAAAAAAAAAAAAGAGTTAAAGGATATAACTGAGATGAGCAAGAATCAGGATCAACATTAAAAGTCTGCTCTGGAGTGGACAATTGGACTGTCTGATAGCTACTTAGCTTCAATGCCACTTTTTGCCTGCTCTGGGCCAGGAGCCTCAGAGCCATCCAAAGAGCTAGTACAAAGACAGTACTCTGTTATGGTAGAATTTGTGTGCCTCCCTTAATAAAGGAGATACTGGAGCCCTAACCTCCAGGACTTTCGAATGTAACCTTGTTTGGAGATATGGTCTTCACAGAAGTAAGCAAATTAAAATGAAGTCATTAGGGTGGGCTCTAATCCAATGGCACTGTTGTCCTTGTGAGAGAGGTATTTAGACATAGAGACAGACAAGCATAGAGGGAAGATGGAAGAAGATGATTGTGTGAGTGTCAAGGAAAAGGCCTGAGACAGATCCTTTTCTTAGGACCCTCAGAAGAAACCAACTCTGCCAATGCCTGGGTTTTGGACTTGCAGCCTCCAGAACTGTGAGATAGTGTATTTCTCTTGTTTGAATCACCCAATCTGTGGTCCTTTGTGATGGCCTCCCTAATAACTGATACATACTCCAAACTCTCTTGTATAGATGAGGCACAGAGAGTAGAGGTAAAAAGGACTTGCTCACGCTGGCAACTAGGGGGCTGAGATTAGCACCAGTTCCCTGACAGATCCTGCTCATTCCTGAAAGAAAGCCCCTTGGGTAGTGGGGGCAGGTACTTCCCCTGGCTTTGTTCACCGCTGAGTCCCCAAGTCTCCAGCACTTACCTCAGTGCCTGGTGGGTCAGAAGCCAGTCCTTGTTCAATGATGAATAAATTAATGCTCTTTCTACCCATTTGCCCAGAGAATTACAACTCATTAAGATCATTAAAGAAAAGCACATCACATTGGAGACGCACCTCACATACAAACAAACAGGAGTTCTGATAACTCCCAGTACCTATCACAAAGAGTTACTTCGTTTCCACACAGCCTTCCCACAGTTAGACACTGAGAAGTATGAGCAAGTTTTCAAATGAACTTCTTGGAAGTTTTATTTCATGCATTTTCAGGCACCAAACTTCAAGGTCCTAATTCCATTTGCAGGTAGAATCCATGGATTTGTCCACCTTCTGTCTCTGCTTCTGACCCTGCTCTGTTATCATCAGATGCTTTTTTTCTTCCTCCTTGGCCTCTTCTCAGTTTCCCTTTTGGATTCTTCCTCATTTTTCCATACTTGGAACTCTGGAGTGCTCTGGAATTTTGCTTTTCTGTCTAGACTCCCTCCTCTAGGAACCTCTTCTGTCTTATCTTAAACTCTATGCGCTGACAATACCCAGACTGGGATCTCCTGGCTAGACTTCTACATGAAGCTTGAGACTCCTGCATCTATGACCTTCTTAACTTGGATGTCCAGGATACATATCAGTCAATATGGTCAGAACTCTTGATTTCTACTCTCACCTCAAATCAAATAGAGCTCCACCTACAGTCTTCCTCACCATAGCAAAAGACAACAGTATCCCTCCCATTTTAGGCTGAAACAGGGGAGTCTTACTGACTCCTATCCCTCCCTCATACTTCATATTCAATCATTCAGCAAATCCCATTGGCATTACAAAGAAATACTTAGAATTTGGCCTCTTCTCCCCACCTCTACTACCGCCACACCATTTGCCTAGATTATTATGTTACCTCCCTGACTGGTCCTCCTGCATCCATTCAGGTCCCCATGGAGTCTTTTCTCTATATATCTTCCAGGGAAGTCTTGTTAAATATAAGTAAAATAACATACTCCTCTGTTCATAATCTTCCAACAGACCTATAGAATTTAGCCTCATTCTACCTCTTTGACTTCATGTCTTCCATTTCCCTGGATCACATAGAGTTTTATTTACACTGACTAGGATCAAGTCTGTAAAGAAACAAGCATTTGGTGGATCCAAAACTTCTCTGAGGGAGCAATCTCCATTGAATTCTTTGAATAACCAAACTCTCCTCTATATATACTCCACAATGCTTCCCCTACTCCTTCTAAGACAGGACCACCTAGATCACATGCTGCTCAAATCCTTATGATAACATTGACTTCACAGGTATATGATTTTTCTCATCCTCCTATCATTAGCCAGAAGACTAGCCAACCTAAAGTGGCACAAATGTCGTGGTAGATGCTTGCCTCTGTTGGCCAAACTTAGTCTGAATGAGGCTTACCTCATTCTTAAGGTAAGAGAACCTACAGTCCCCTCCTTTTCCTGTCTGTTTTTCTGCACATCTTGGGATGCTGGATGTCCTCACTCAACTCAGTCCCCTCCCCACCCTTCTCTACTTGTTCCCTGCCCCACAAGTTTGACTCATATAAAGTGTACCTGTGGCTTCCTAGGCCTTACAGCTTTTGGATAAAGCCATGAGCAAGGAGGTGAGATCAGAGTATTTTTCTTCCTGGTCTCCTCTCTGCGAAGTCATTTTGAGCTAGCTATGTCCTAGATGTCAGGGGGCTACTCCATGGGACTCCCTCTCATTCAGGCTTCTCTCCCACCTCTTCTGATCTCAAACTCCTGGGCTTAAGCTATCCTCCTGCTTCAGCCTCCAGAGTGTCAAGGACTGCAGGCATGTGCCACTGTGCCCAGTTCTTGTGTGCATTTTAAAATGGGATTTATAAGACTGTCATAGACTGATGCATAGTAGGTACTTTGAAAATATTAATTTCTATTCCTTCCTCTTCACTTTGGTGCATTTGTTTTTCTAGCTTTTTTCTTTTTCTTCTGCTTTATTTTGGTTAATCCAATACCTTAAACTTCAATGGAGCTCATGGTGTAGCACAGTGTGTAATTTGCTGTCGGATAATTTTCTCATCAGTGGGAGTTGCTCTGGTGCTAATTTGGGCTGTATCCTCTATTTCAGTCTTTTGTCTCAGTTGTAAAGAGCATACTGTATTGTTTTAAATTCCACACTTTCCTTTATGAGAGTGTTTCTTGTGACTGAAAATGAGACTGTAAAATGCCATTTCACCCTTACAGTCATTGACTACAGGACATGTATACAAAAAGATACCACTATTAGGGAAAATCTATCTGCACCATTTTCTGACTAGAGGGGCCCCCTTCTATTCTTGGCTTAGCCTTGACTGACACTCACTGGAAAGAGCACTGGACTAGATCAGATTAACACGGACTCTTTATTCTCCTCACCTTCTTCAGAACAGGGACCCATGATACTCCTGACCTTCTGAAGCAGGAGTCAAGGTCTCAGAGAGCAATGTAACTGGGGCTACTCCCAGAAACTGTTCATGAGGTGGCTGAGATGAAGCAAGGAGGTTGTCAGTGGGGAGGAAGCCAGTCATGGACCCTAGAGCACAAGGTCCATCAGCGAGGCTAAAAGCTTGAACATTGACTGCCAGAGTTCCAGTTAGACGTAGAAATAGAACAGATTGTAAATCCCAAGGTAGGGAACATGAAGAATATTTTCAAACATAGTGGAGGCAGTGGCAAAATGAGGTGTGGCTATGAGCCAAGATCCATCCAGGAACAAATAATATGAGAAAAGTCATTGTGCCACTCTGAGGGAAAGCCCGGCATGGTCCCACCAAGCCAAAGGCCAAAGCTGAAAGTGGCTTCATCTTTGAGACCATTAACTCTCCGAGGCCTAGTACTCATGTCATAACACTTGCTGGCCTATCGGTCACACAGAACTATTGGGAAGATGCAATGAGAACATGAATGGGAAAGCATTATAAA
Source organism: Xerus rutilus (assembly GCA_028644305.1). Lineage (NCBI taxonomy): Eukaryota > Metazoa > Chordata > Mammalia > Rodentia > Sciuridae > Xerus > Xerus rutilus. The sequence goes on along the minus strand of CM053400.1, from coordinate 42,395,884 downwards.
CCACACAAGAAGCCGGGCACAGTGACACACGCCTATAATCCCAGCACTTAGGGAGGCTGAGACAGGAGAACCACAAGTTCAAAGCCAGCCTCAGCAACAGCGAGGCACTAAGCAATTCAGTGAGACCCTGTCTCTACATAAAACACAAAATAGGGCTGGGGATGTGGCTCAGTGGTCGAGTACCCCTGAGTTCAATTCCCAGTACCAAGAAAAACCAGAAACCATACAAGGGGGACATTTCACCATTTCACCCTGTGGAGCTGAACTCTAAGAGGTCATGTATGTAGTCAGTTGGATTCAGACCAATCCAAGCTCCCTCTCCACTCTGGGTATGTTAACCAGGAGAGAAAATATAATTGAAGGAATTTAGGCAAAAAAAAAAAAAAAAAAAAAAAGCCAACCAAAGGAAGGCAAGACTACAGGAAGGTTGGCATATGACTGGGCTTTCAGATTGAAAAAAGCAAGTTTTTAAGCACAAAGCAATCTTGCTTCATGTGCAGTCTCTTCTTTTTTTTCATAGTTCAATTTTACTAGCCTCCTGCCCAACTTTTTCCTTGGGGTTCAAACATGGTCACTCTAACTCCTAGGACTACTATCTGTTAGTGTCACCACCCCAAAGAATGAGTCTTCTGTTAGTTCTATTTCAAAACTTCCTGAGAGAGTTTGTTCTGGCATTGTCCACATGCATGCCCACGCCCTGAGCAGGGAATGGGGCCCAATGGTTGGCACTTCCATATGCATTGGATCAGAGAAGAGGCTGTTCTTTGTTCCTGGAAGAGAAATTGCTGGAAAAGACCAAAAATAGACAATCCCTACAGGGATCTGGTTAATACCATATCCTATAAACTATGTTTTTAAGATGAATACATCTGAGATTTTTAGGATGGACTCCCCTCACCCCTGCTGGAAGTATGCCAAGAAGAGGAATGCTAGTGGATTAGGGTCCTGGCAGGGAACAGAGAGTATGCTCAGAATAGGCGAGGGGTCTAAATGGAGGCTTTAGAGAAAAAAATTGTTTACAGAGGTGTGGGAAGGATTTAAGACAAAACAAAAAGGGATGGTGCAATATCCAAAGGTTACCCTTAAGGGGTAGTCATTTCTGTTTTTTGGCCTGAATAAGAAAGGGTAGGAGGGTGGTTGTTGGAACCCCCTGGCACAGGTTCCTCCATGGGAGGTCCACCAAAGAGTGGTCTTCAGTACTGGAACCCAATCACTGCCAACTGCCACACCAAGAGGGAAGGAGCTAGGAGGACAAGAACCTTTCTCTCCTCTCAACTGCTATGTCATGCATTGCTTCTTCCTGGCCAATCCTAACTAGAGGTCACATTCTAAGGAGTTCAGCTCAGTGCAGTTCTCAGCAGTTAGATTGCGGGGGCACAGAGCAGTGCAGAGAAGGACAGGGAGGGAATCTGCTGGGATGAATGGAGGATCTGGAGCACTAGGCCACATCTGCTCCCTTTGGCTCAAACACAAGCCTTGTTAGAGACCACTCTACAAATGAGGCTGTTTAAAAGAATCATGGAATTCAAGGGCTAAAGCAACTCTTAGGATGATTCGGACCAGAATTCATAAACTTGTTTATATCTAGCCATTGCATGTGTTTTGCATGACTGACATATCTTCAAAGCCAAAAAAGAGACGCAAGCAAACAATGAACAAAACAGAATTTAACACAGACAAACTTAGGCTAAGGGTGCACTTTGCAGTTCTCCATTATTATCTTTCCCTGTTGTCCAATATCTGCCACCGTAAACACAGATGTGTCTTGAAAGTATTTGATTCGAGGACTTATTAGAAAAGTCTCACTTTTTTGTTTTTTTCAGATAAAGAAGCTGGACCTGGAAAGGAAATCTTGTTTGGCCATGGCTGCACAGCCTTGGTGGGAGTTCTGTCTGTGCAGACAAAAATAGCAGTGTATAAATAGGAGGACTGAGTGAAGAGCTGTTTGCTTCCATAAGATGAGACTCCATGGGAGCCACCTTCTCCTGGCTGTCATTTGAATCAAAGGTTATGTAAGGATTGTGTGCTCTGTGTGCCCCAGGAGATGGAACTAGAACAATAGGGGAAAGTGATTTTATTGTGGTCAGTGCAAGTCCAAGCTTGCTGAGGGCTACCCTTCAGGATGGACCAGGCTGCCTCGTTTTACTCTGACTTCTCATCTGTGCAGATGGCCAATTAACAGAATCCTAACTAGGCTGTAGTGAGGATGAGTTGGATTTGGTCCTTTGAGTCCTCCTCCTACTCCATGAATTGGGCTGATGGTGGGTTAAATTGGAGTGAGGCGAATGTGTCTTCTTGGCTTTTTTCCTGCATAATTTTTAATTTTATTCCATTCTTTGTTGGTAGCATGGAGAGAGGGAGGTTGCATTTGAACCTTCTCTCAGAGTCCCTAGCCTTCCTCTCTTGAGGAATCTAGAGGTGAGTCTGGTCTGTCCTCCCTTTGCCTTTACCTGTTCACCTCAGACACTCGCCCTCTGTTCCAATCAGACCTACTTTTTCCTCTGCTCTGTGTCAGGCTCACTGCCACCTCCGCATAGGTCCTCAGGGTGTGGTTAGTCAGGATAATGGTTTGGCAGTGGTTATGGAGATCAAACAGCAGGGACTGTCTCATGGCTCTCTCATCCCCTGCATCTTCCTCCTCAAAGATAGCTGTCCTCTACCGTTCCCCCATGCCAGTCCTCAAGAAGGGGAGGAACACAGTCAGAACAAGCAGATTCATTGTAAGAAGTGATCCACAGCAACTCTTCTGGTCATGTCACATTGCCCAGAACTCATTCATGTAGTCATGCCTGGAACAAAGAAGATGAGATGGGAAGTCCAGTTTCTGGGGTCTAGGAGGAGGTATATTAGTAAAAGGAATAGAAGCAAAAGGATATTGGGAGCCAGTTACTGCACGTTAGATATATTCTTCAAGTAGAAGGCTTCCTTTTCCCTTTATGAAGCCAGGACTGACCATCTTTCCTATACAAGTTTAAACTGTCCCCCTCTTGAAACTTCCTTAAGATCATCATTGGCATCCTAAGAAGACTAGACTCATTGCTGTGCCTATTGTAGCTTCCCAAGGAATATGTGAAGGGTTGGTTCCAGTTCTCCATCCTTGGCACCTTTGCCATTTTCCACAGTTCAGCAAATGGGAGGAACGATGCTATGAGCCAACAATTACTGGGCACTTACCAAGCACCAGGTGCTGTGCTGGGTTGTGAGCATTACCTCCTTTGGTCACTGCAGTTGCCCAGTGAATTAGGTACTATTGTCCAATTGCCAGGTGAGGAAAACATCTCTGTCTCTGTCTCTCTCTCTCTGTCTCTGATAACCTCAACATTTTATTATATTCATAACAAAACAAACAATGAAGCTTAAAACTGGATCACTTGGCCCTTTCTCTTCTTATCTCCTTGCAGTTCAAAATGCTTGCATGTCTTAATAGCCAGCATTCTCTTAGATCTGCAGCTAGGCTCAATACACTCAAGCCTCAGCACAATCTTCTTTGTCATTTTAGCCTTTTTCCTGAAAATTGGCTTAGTCTGCCCACCGTAGCCACTATTTCCTGTCATAAGCCGCTTTTCCTGTGCATACAAAGAATCCTTGCCCTTCTTGTGCTGTGTCACTTTATGGGGTTGGTGTTTGCCACACTTCTTACAGAACATCTGGTGGGTCTTAGGAACGTTCACCATGTTTGTGGGAGCGTTAGCAGCAAGGAAAGAAGAAGGTAGGACTGGAAACGAAAGTATCCCAACACTCTCTTGATGTTACCTTCACAAAGGTCTGCAGCTAAGATTTGCCACATTCAAGATTTAAACATAGAGCTGGATGAATACAAAGTTTATTGCTGTTTTCATCACACCACAACTTTTCTGTAAAGAGCTTGCAAAATGGGGCTGAGATTGTAGCTCAGCGGTAGAGCGCTTGCCTCGCATGCGTGAGGCCCTGGGTTCGATCCTCAGCACCACATACAAAGCAATAAAATAAAGACATTGTGTCCATCTACAACTAAGAAAAAATATTTAAAAAAAAAAAAAGAGCTTGCCAAATGGAAGCTTTACAGAACCAAAACAGTGGAGTAATTTAGTGTCAGTACATAGGTCAGATGGCTCATTTGCCTAAGACAAATGAGGGGAAAAAAAAACATCTGTCTTGTACTTTGTGCTAATTTAATTGTCCAGGTAAGTGTATATTCCTTTGTGAGTCTGGCTCCTCCCCCTCTCTGGTCTGTTTTAAAGTAACACAGAAAACATATTTCTTCCTGTTATTTCCATCCTTTCATTCCTTCCATGGTTTTCTCTTGGGGTAAAGGAGCAGATTGAAAACTGTGGTTATATATGTAACCATTAAAATAGATGCTCTGCCAATAAAAATGAACTTGTGCCAGTGTCTAATAAATTATGTGCTAACATGCCAGTTCCCCAGACTGCACAGGCATTGCAATCACTCACCTGATAAGAGTAGCATGATTCTAAGCTTCTATTTGTTAGTTTCTTAACCCAGCACAGCTGAGGACTTAATCTCCAACCAATTCTACAAATATTCTTGCATACCACAAGGGGCCTGGTTATGAACTAAGAATTGCAGGAGTAAAGAAAGCCCAGGCCTTGTTCTCAGGAAAGTGAGTCCACAGAAGGAGAACAAAAAAGGGAATCAAATAACTCATGCCAGGAGATTTACCAACAGGTGAAGTGTGTTCAAGGTGCTGTTCATTTAAAAGAGACAGAATTTCACTCTGAACTGAGGAGAGAAGATAATGTCTGAGCTGAGTTTTGGAACACAGGAGATGATCAAATGAAAGAGAGACTTCTAGGCAGAGGGAACAGAGTAAGTAAAGACAAGGAGGCATGAAACCCTTCATGTGTTCCAGGAACTATAAGCAGATCAACAACTTTGCAGTATGAATTGATTAAGCAAGGACACCTTAGGATTGATTATTAGAAAAACTATTTTTTATTTTTATTTTTATTTTTACATTTTAATGGTACATTATAATTACACACAAAAGTGAGTTCATTATGCAATATTCATACATACACATAATTTCAATCTCTTCCCCTAGTACCTTTTCTTTTCCTTCTGTCCATCCTCCCTCTGACTACTTCTTGTACTCTGCTAATGTTTCTTCTTATTATTATTTTAATTAATGCAATATCATTATATATATTGTATACATATACACACACATGCAGAATTCATTGTGTCTACATGTTCATGGACAGAGTAGCATAATTTGGTAGATTCTATTCCTCAGTACTTTCCCACCTTCTCCCTTTATCCCTCCCTCTCCATCACCTTCGTCTACTCTATTGGTCTCAAAAGAGACTCTTCTATGGAGTGGGCGTCATGCCCACTTGATAGGAAAACAAGTAAGAGGTGATGCAGGACTGGGATGTACCCTCTAGGTCTGAAAGAGTAAGGAGAGAGACAGGTAGCAGAATCCAGAGACAGGTAGCTCTGTAGAGAGGCCCCCTTTACAGGAGCTGCAGTGAACCTTTGATAGAGAACCATGGAATGAATACCCGACCTCACCCTATTCCTCCTCCTCCATCTCTTGCTGGTGTTGGTGGTTCCCATTGTTTGAATTCATCAGGAAGCCAGAGGGCAAAGTGTTGGTTGATGCAGCCCAGTCAACTTTCCAGAACACAGATCTTGGTAGACAAGGAGGAGTGGATCTGGGGACACAGAACATAGCCATTACAGCATAGTCTCAGAGCCATTGGAAAAGCAAGCAGTCTAGGGGTTTGGGCACCATGGTGTGCCATCCAATTCAGCATGTAAACACTTAAGTCCCTCACTGAGGAGAGAGAGAGAGTCAGAATTCCTGAATAGAATGTTATAAATTTCTGACTCAATAAGTATTTAAAACAATACAAACTGTATTCAGTGTAGAGAAAACACTACTGGAAGTTGGCCTCATAATCACCCTTTTGTAGGCTTGGATGGAAGATTTGAGGCTAAAAAGATGAAAGTTTCAGGAAGAAGATATCAGTTCCATAAAAACTAACTTTAATAATCAAAGTTAATTAGCGTCAATAATCAGCGATGTCAGAAAGTTGTTGGGAGGTACTGACACTTTATATGGTCCTCTAGAATGGAATCAATAGCTTATAAAGTCATAATTAATTTTGAGGTTTCAGCATCTTACCAGGAAAGGATGTAAAAATGATGGTGAGTGTGGCAGAGAGAGAAAAGGCATATGTTTTTATTGTGTCTGTGCTTGCTCTGGCTGAGTATGAGATGTTATGGTTACATGATTGAGATGCTGTCACAAGCTGGGGAATGGACCAGTGCCTGACTAACCAGAACAGGGAGACAGATGAGATAGCACACATTGGAGTATCTTGCTGGGCTCACAGATGTGTGCATGTAGAAAAGCTTTTTCCACTAACACAAGCATTATTTAACACTTCCAAGTCAATTTGATAGCTTCAACTCTGGTCAATGCTAGGAATGATGGAATAGTCTATTCTTAGGAGTCCCCTAGGTTCTAAAAGCTGGGGCCAATGATTAGTAATATATTTAAAATATCTTTACCTAAGACATTCTAAGAGCAGACAGCATCTATATATTCATTCATCAGCTATCTATCAAGTGTATATATGGAAGAAACTACCAAGCATCAGAGATACATGAATGGAAAATGGGGATAAAGTCAACATTTATTGAGTGAAAGACACTTACAATACAATAATTTAATCAGTATACCAATCTTGCAAGATGGATATCTTCATCCTGCTAACATTTCCAGGAAACAAGTTAAGCCACTTGTCTAAGGCTTTGTGACCACTGAGAGTTGGATTTCAGATTTGAATTCAAGATGGAATAACTTCAAAGCTTGTACTTTTCTCATGCCATTAAAGTTTCTGTTCTTAAGGCATCTACAACATTATCTGGTACATACACCCATGGAGAAACATCCTCAGAGCTGTGCATAGTGCCCCAACAAGGAGGGTGGATCCAGTGGGTGCTGAAGAGCTAGCCAGTTCTGGACATTTTGCTTGAGGAGCTGGTATTTGAACTCAGCTCAGAAAGACTCATAGAACACATCAAGGGTGGAAATCAGGAGTGTGGAATGGGGAATTCCAAGTCCAGAAACAGGGTTCAAGGCCATCAGGCCAGACATGTGAAAGACAGTCTTGATTTGGGGAAGGTTACAGCTAGTGCTTTCAGTATGGGGGATGGCTGTAGGATCTGCGACTGGTACAGACTGGGAAGAGATTATAAAGAATATTGAGTGCCTTGCTTCAACATAAGTTTTAATCTGAGCCAGTAAGAAGCCGGCCAAGGAAGACAACATTTGTCAGACGTGATCAATTTGTGTGCTAGAGAATGACTTCTGACACTGAGGTAGAGTTGTAGGCAGTGGGGTACAGTGTTTTTCCCATCTCTCTCTAGCCTCTTTGTGGGACAGGAGCAGGCTAGGTCCCTAACAGCCTTAGTCTTTCCTAGTAGGACTCTCATTGGCCTTTCTGCCATCTGTATATCTCCTCATAAATCAGGAGAAAATGTCCCAGGTCCCAGCATGGCCCTCTTGTTACCATAAATCTTGGATGTGAGTATGGTGGATGGTGGATTTAGGTAATTACATAACATAAAATTGCTCTGGCCTCTGTCTCGCCTAAAGAATTGTTATCTGTGTATCTCATTCTGCAATTTATGGCCATTCTGGATGAGGGGGAGGGGAGAGTTCTCACAGCCATTGCCTGTAAATTACGTGCCTTCCCACTGGTGAATATTCTTTATGCTTAATGACTATTATTTCTGTTTCTATAGGCTGCACTCATATACACATAATAAATATAGGCGTGTAGGCTGATGATGGCCAATTTATCATGGCTCATCCTTTAGAGGGTAGGGCCAATGGGAGGCTCTGGTGAGTTTGTGCTTATTTGATCTAGCTCTTCCAATAGATGTAGCCTCTTGTGATGAAGACTCAAAACCTTTGGCATGCAACACACACCAGCCTACAACAAGGGGCTTCAGCTATAACTGCTCAAATAATAACTAGTTGTATTGATTTTATCATATAATTGAGTGTGTATTTGGATTTACTTTTGCATTCTGTTCTCATTGTTTCTTGATTTTTAATTACATCATTATTTCTTAAGATGAAGACAAAGTCTAAGAATTCAAAATCTTCAACTCTTGTTTAGTGCTATGTAGATACAATGGAAAAAACAAAACTTTGTAGACAGGCAGCAAGTGGTTCTGATCAGTCTTTCATTAGCTATGTAACCTCCAGCAGGTACCTGTGATTATTATCTCCTTATCTACATAATGAAGATGGTCATAAGCTCTGGGTTAGCATTGTTATGAAATTAACTGTGATAATACACATGAAAGTGACTTGCATGGTTCCTGTGATTTTCTAGATGCCTAGTAAATATGGAATGAAAGCCTATAATTTCAAACTACTTATAGCTTAATATATAACAAATTATGTAAGGGCATGGCTAAGTCCTGAACACAAAGACTCATCAAGATAAAAAATGCCTGTGATCTAACCAAAGTAGGCAGACATCCACAACAGGAAAGTTGCTATGCTGTATGTGATTGATGGCCCTCTTGCCTTCCATCTTGTTTCTCAGCTATTCCCCAGAGCATGCCCTCTTCTGAATGGTCAAAGTCATCTCAACATCATCACATTCACTTTCATCCAACAGGACAACAGAAAAAGTAGAAGGAAAGCCACTTTTGTAAAAGAATGAGATCTGGAAGATGTATGCATCATTTTCACTTGAGGGGATCTCAGTTTCATGACCATACTAAGCTGTAATTTGGGCAGCATAGTATTCTATTGGGGGCACCCTGCTGACCCCTAGGATATCATGTTAATAAATACAAGAAAGGAAAAAGGGATATGGGTCCTAGCACTCTCTGTCCCACATACATGTCAACAACTCCATCTGGAGGTCAGCTAAAGAGAGAGTGTTACCTTCTATAGTTAGTTGTAGTTTCAAATGTATCTGCTTTGTCTGCTCTCTAGACTAAAGGCTTTGTAGTGTTTGGATCTCATTCCTCTTTGTGTGTACTTTGAACTTAACCTAAGACCCTGAAACTCTGAAGCTGCTCAATGTTTGTTGACTGACTCAATGCTTGATGAGAGTGTGCCTTAGGCTGGATGCTAAGTCAGCCTATGGCATAACTTGTAACAGTGTATGTTGAGAGGAGTGTGGTTCCACACTTCACTTAGAGCAAAGCTGGCCTACAGGATATTGGTAGCCAAGCAACTCTCCCATGACTGGCTATACATTGAACTTCTGGGTGGCATGTATTCACTTTGTACCATCTGCTCAAAAAAGGGGGAAAAAAGTTAAACACTTTACCTATTCCATTTTACAGATGAGAAAACTGAGATTCTAAGTTGCTAAGTGAGTTGCTCGAAGTTGTCTTAAGGGGCATCACATCACTAAGTTCACTATCCACTCCCCCACACTCTTTAGTACCCTTTCACCATGCTCCTAACATCGGTTAAAAATAATGACATTTCTATTATATTTCAATCCATGCTCTTATTTAATCTTTATAATAGCTGCTAGAGGTAATATTGTTATAAATAACAATACTCTCTTTAACAGATAAGAAAACAGAGGCCCGAAGAAGTGATAAAATATGCCCTGCTAATGAGTGTGAGGCTAGAAACTAGACTCTATTATTTGGATCCCAATCCTGCTGGGCCACTTCTGAGCAGATAAGATGATAAATTCCAAAGCACCTTGTAAACTGTAGGCCATCTCCAGCTCCAGGCATTATTATTAATATGTTATTGCTAGGAGACCCAAATCTGCACTTGAGTCCACAACTTGGGAACTCTGCAGTATATTTTAATTATAGCCTCTTGATAATCTTGGGGTGATGGGAGGGGGAGCTGTCCTATATCGTGCTTGAGAGTCCTGAAGGAGGGGATTGCTTCAGGCCATGAATATTCATTGTTATGCTAAATTACGAGCTGCATTTTTCCTTCATTCACCATAATCAGATGCTCCCTGCATTGCTCTCAAACTTTATAGTCTCTAAGTGGATGGATCACAAACATGGATTAGGTATCTCTGCTAGGGTTTTCTCTTCCTATCACATGGGGCATCCGTAGTGCCTAAACCTATCACTGGAGAAATGAAAAGCTACCATTGCCTTGCTGGAAACTTGGCAGACAACTATTTATAAAGCTCACATCCTTCATGATGAGCTTCTCCCACTGGGCATTGCGGGGACTCTGTGCTTTTATTCATCATTTGCCTTTAGTTTTCACAGTACAGGCAGGAAGGAAAACATTGCCAGGGTTTGGGCTTTGCTACTTAGGTGAGGTCTCGGGAGAAACAGTGTTAGTTTACCTGGGAGTTTTTTAGAAAGGCAGAATGTCAGGCTCTACCCCAGCCCCAAAGAGTCAGACTCTGCCTGTTCACAAGATCCTCATGTGATTCCTTTGCACATTAAGTCCAGGGGACATTGGGCTAGGAGACTTAATACCCTCTAGTCTGCCCTTCACTAGCTGCGTAACTGTGGGCAGAGCACTTAGCCTTTCTGGACCTCAGTCTCCACCTTATCCATAAAGTGAGCTAGTCAGGAGCAGACATCGTAGGTTCTGTTTCTCTGACAAACCCAGTGCAGCAAATATCAGCCCAAACACATCTTCCTTGACATTTATAAGACCTCCTCCCTGGTACCTAGATTTCCAGTGGTCACTGCAGTTGCTCTAGACTGTCCTGGCCTATTACAAACAAGCAATGCTAGTTCAGTTCCACTTTCCCTCATGAGCACAGATTTGCTGTTCATCTTCTGGTCCAAGGGGGATGCCAGCTAAGGAACTCCAGGGACTGACTTGGCAGGTTGATTCCAGGCTGCTGCCACCAGCCCTTCTCCCCAACCCTGCCAGCCAGAGAGGAGTAATCTAGGAGTAGTCATGTTGGGCTCCTACTCTCCATGACCACCCTACACAAACATTATCACAGTCGTAAGGTTAGCAATGTTTATTCATGCCTCCCATTAATATGTACCAGTCTCTAACTACTTGCCAGACTCAATTTTAAGCACAGGAATACAGAGCTACACAAGACAAGGCCTCCTGTTCTCCTAGTTCTTACACTGTGAGCAGGTAGGTCAGCAATCAGGGAGTTAAAAAGAAATACTGCCTCCCATATCAAATAGTGATCATGAAAAAATAAATGAGGGTGATAGAATAGGGAGCAATGTGTGGGAGTTGGCCTATTACCATTTGAAGACATTATTTAGGCCAAGACTAAACACAAGAAAGGCAGTCACGAAAAAATTTAGAAGGAATTCATAATAGACAGAGGGAAGAGGTGGTGCAAGGGCCCTGAGGTGGGAAGAAGCCCTCTGTGCCACAGAAGAGCAGGAGGCTGTTGTGGTTGGAGCAAAGGTTCCCAGCCCAAAGATAATAGTGTTAGATAAGGTTGGAGCGCTCAGCAGGGCCCGGACATGATGATATTTTTGACCCTTGCAGAGTTTGAATTTAATTATAAGAGCAATTGGCAACCAGGAATGCATTCTAAGCAGGTGGGTGATATGATCTGCTTTATATTTTTTAAAAACAGAATGAATTGTAGTGGGATGAAAAAGCAGAAGATAACCAGGAAGACCAGCTAGGTCTTAACCAGTGGCCCAGGCAAGAGTGGATGGTGCCTTGGACTGAAAATGGATTAATTCACAATAAAGCCTGAGTTAAGTTAAGTTAAGTTAAGGCTGAGGCCTGGGTTCCAGCTCATGATCACAGAAGGGAAGTAAATTGGTAAACCAGTGCCTTATGGCTGTTGAGCCTTCCTTCTCAAGGATAGTTACTTATCTCAGAGCTTCGGTCTTCTTTGGAGTAACCCACCTGCAGAGCTTCATATTTATAAAGCAGTTCCCTCTGTGATCCCCAAACAGTGTGCTCATTTTCTAAATGAGAAAACCAAGGTAAATTTTAGGATGATTGATTGACTGTCCAGATGTTACACTTAAAGACAAACATGAAGCCTGAGATTAAAAGCAGGTCTTTGTGTGATCGAGCACATTCTTTTCTTTTCAGGCTCTTAAAGATGTACATGGCAAAAGTTGAGATCTGCTCTAAAGTTCCCTTTCAGTCAAGCAGATTCGTGCCCACATGGCCAGTAACTGTGGACATCCTGTGGGGTTAGGGAGTTTGCAAGGAGCAATTGCCAGGACAGTGTTCTAGGCAGTCATTTTATTTTCACTCATGGTGACTTTTTATTCTGACCCTCAACTGCCTCTGCTAATATTACTTAATCACTTTGCCACTTGCTTTTCTCATCTGTAAAATGCAATACTATGCTTCCTCCTGGAATCACTGTAAACACTAATGTAGTGTTTCATGTAATACCCAGCACTTAGTGGGTATTAATAAATAGTGGGTATTAATAAATAGTAGTCTCCTTTTCCTAACATAGACATGTAGACAATCACTTCTCCAGCAATAACATTTATTTCCATATAATAATTTCAAATGGAGATAGACACTATTAAATAATCACCATTAATTATATTTAACATGTATGGAGCACTAGGTCATGAACTGTGATTAATATTTTATAGTCATTATCTCAGTTCATCTTCATATAGGAGCCCCATGTGGTATGTATTAGGATTGTAATCCCCATTTTACAGATGCAGAAAGGGAGTGTTATGGTTTTGATGTGAGGTGTTCTCTAAAATCTCCTTTGTTAACAAATTAATATTCAGAGGTGAAATGATTGGATTGTGAGAACTGTCATCTAATCAGTAAATCCTATTTTGGATGGACGAATGGTGGTATCTGTGTGCAGGTGGTGTGTGGCTGGAGGAGGTGGATCACAGGGAGCATGCCCTGGAAGGGTGCATCTTCCCTGTGGCCCCTTCCTGGCCACCATAAGCAGAGCAGATTCTTTCTACCATACCTTTCCACCATGATGTTATGCTTCATCTCAGGGCCAGAACAATGGAATCAGCCCTCCATGGAGCCAAAATAAACTTTTCCTCTTCTAAGGTGTCCTTCTTATGTATTTTGATCACAATGACAAAAAGCTGACTAATACAGGAAGGCTTAGCATAATCACATCATTCACCCCAGTTTGCATAGCTAGGAAGTAGAGCCAGGAGTCAAATTCAGTCCCCCTGACTATAGAGCAGAAGCTCAAAGCCACTGGGCTCTCCTGTCTCTCATGGCAAAACTAGCTGTGCAGTTCCATGTGCCGGGTTACCTGGTTAATTATGCTCTGCAGTAGACATTAGTCAGCACCAGGCCTTAAGCTGGTGGCAAGAGATGTATATCTCAATTAAGCTTTGAGTTTAACTTCCAGAGAAAGAGCAGGAGATTGAGTCTCAGAAGTTGCTAAGTGAATGAAATTGAAACAGCCAGAAATGACTCGCCTTAGGGGAGATAGACTCTTTTCTTCCCAGGTCACAGAAATTTTGTTTTCTCTCCCTGGCAGAATGCTGAGCCAGCAGACTTCATATTCCTGCCTTATAGTTTGCTCAGATGGAGACTTTAAAGAGTCTTGAAAATTTGAGGCAAATGCAGAGACAAGGATTCATGGTACAGTGTCTTCCATTGCAGGGTGAGCCTGTGGCCCAGTGAGGGAATACAGTGGCCTTAATGTGAGTTCATATCCTGGCTTCAACAGTACTGGTCTCAGGCAAGACATTTCCTCTGTCAGAAGTAGCATTTAATACCAAGTTAGCGGATTTATAGAGAAGATTAAATTAGATCAAGTTAGCAAATAGTGATTGCTGAACCCATACTAGTTATAGAAGTTAATGCTTGCAAAGAGCTTGGAAGGGCTCCTGGAATATAAGCATACTATTTTATCTTGGTGCCATGACATTGTCAGAACACAACTTTTCTTTTCTCCTAATCCTCTAGTTCTCCACATATCCCAAAATAATGCCCCGGGAAATATAATTCCTCTCAAATTCTATGTTTAATAGATGTTCCATTTAAAGTGTTTTCAGATAGCTTAAAGTCTTTAAAAGTCTATTTTCTCACAATGAGATACCACTCCACACCCACCAAAGTTTCTTGAATTTTAAAAGACTGACAACACAGAATATTGCAGAGAGTATAGAGTACTGGTACTCGTACATTTTCAGTGGAATTGTAAAATAGCATAACCACTTTGAAAATAAGCATGCTTGTTTCTTATAAAACTGGACATATATCTATCCTATGATCCAGTAGTTCTGCAACTTGCTATTTACCAAAGAGAAGGAAAATATATATTTAAGAAATATTTTTACAAGAATACTCATAACAGATGTGTTCAAGCTAGTCAAAAACTGGAAACAGTTCAGGTGTCCAACAATAAGAAGATGGATAAGCATACTATGGTATATTTATACAAATAGATATTGCTCAAAAATAAAAAGGAACAAATCATTGAAAAATATAATATCATGGATGAATCTCAAAAACATTGTGTGGAATGAAGGAAGACATCAAAAATGAAGACACATGGTATGAGTCCATTTCTATGACATTCTAGAAAAGGCAAACCTATGTGAAAAAATGAAGACTTCCAGATTTTTTTTAAGGGCTTTTTAAAAAATATCTTTATTTTACTTATTTTTATATGGTGCTGATGATCGAACCCAGTGCCTCACGCATGCGAGGCAAGCGCTTTCCCACTGAGCCACAATCCCAGCCCCAAGACTTCCAGTTTTTGACTAGAATATAAGAAGCTTCAAAAATGCCATTCCATCTAACATCAAAATCAATAACTCTTTTTCATGGTAAAGGAAGTGAGGTCATAGTGTAAACCCCTGCCCACGCTTTTGGAGACACAGGCAGACAAATATAGAAAACCACAACTTATGAGAGCCAAAAACATCTAAGGAGACCAGTTGTGATTCTCTGTATTCACCTGTCTGGGTCTCTGATTTGGGGGCAGTGGCCTGCGAGAGGTCAGCTTGGATGTCTCTGAAAGTTAAAAAGTAGGTCCAGGAAGACCAGTTCATAGCGGGGCACCCACACTTTCATAGGTTTGCCTCCAGAAGCTTGAACTCATTCTTACAGTGAATACTGGAGAAAAATTCCCTAGTTCTTCCATCACTGGGAGGAAGGGAGACTTTTATGAAGTACACTGGAGTATTGTTTTACATAATAAGGCCTGCTCTCAGGTGAAACTATTGAACCAGAGCCTAATCTCCTGGGTTAGCAGATCAACCTGCAAGATGATAAATACCACCTCCTGCTGGCTCTAGCCTTCCACATAGGATAAGGAAAATACCCAGCTCCTGCCCACTCCAGCCATCCTGTCTTACCTAAGGCAGGAGGAGGAGAGACTAAGAAGAACATGTGAAGAACACAGTGCAGAGAGCACAGGCTCACTAAAAGACTAAGACCTAATCATGATTACATAGTGCTCCTCACCCCATACTCCTGCCACCACATTATTAAAGGCCTAATTATATCAGTTCATTTTAACCAGTACATTAATTATGACTATCATGAAAAAATTACAAGGCATACTAGAAGGCAAAAAAACAAAAACAAAACATTATTTTAAAAAACTGAGAAAACATCAAAACTCGATTCAGATATGGCAAGGTATTAGAATTATAAGACTGGGAATATAAACTAACAATGCTTAATATGCAAAGGGCTCTAATGGATACAGTAGACAGAGAGATGTGAATATAATATAGAGATGTGGGAATTCTAAGAAAGAACCAAAAAAAGATGCTAGAGATCAAAAACACTAACAGAAATTAAGAATACTTTTAATGGGCTTAGTATTAGACTGAACATGGCTCAGTAAAGAATCTCTAAGCTTGAGGATATCTTAGTAGAAATGTATGAAACTAAAAAGCAAAGAATAAACAGACTGATAAAACAGGATACAATATCCAAGAACAGTGGGACAACTGCAAAAAGTGTAAACAACACATAAAAGGAACAACAGAAAAGAGGAGAGACTAATTAAAAGAAATATTTTAAGCAATAATGACAGAGGATTTTCCTCAAATTAATTTCAAATATTAAACCACAGATACAGGAAGCTCAGAAAACAGCAAGGAGTAAATGAAAAAAAATATCATTAACTTGGTATGTCTAGGTTTTGTTCAAACTAGAACAAAAAAATAGGAGAAGATAAAACATTTCTGAAAGAAGCCAAAGGGCAAAAACATTTTACTTTTATGGGAGTAAATGATGGGATTACATATGACTTCTCATAAACCAGGCAAAAAGAGAGGGGAGGGAAATTCTAAAATTTTGTGCCCTGTGAAATCATCTTTCAAAAGCAAAAGAAAAATAATGACTTTCTCAAATGAAAATTGAGGAAATTTGTTGTAAGTAGACTGGCCTAAAAAAAATGTTAAAAGAACTTCTGTAGAAAGAAAAAAAGTGATGTAGGTAAGAAATCCAAATCTACATGAAGAAGAACAGCAAGGAAGGAACTGCTGTTTAATTAGGTCTCTCAAATGTCTTCTTGTCTACAGCAGCATCCTAGATGCTCCTTCCTTTTCCTTTTGATGACATTGACTTTGCCAAGATTCCAGGTCAGTTGCCTAAACCTCCTATGTGTGTGTTTAGGACATGCCCACTATTCCCTGAATTCCTGGAAAAATAGAGTCCTAGAGTCTAAAGTAAAGGTGAGAAAAACAAAAGATCTGAAGTTCATAGTTTAAGTTTCACCTTAGGAAGCTAGAAAAAGAGAGCAAATTATGTCCACAGTAAGCAGAAGAAAAGAAACTGAAATCAAAGCAGAAATAAATGAAATTTAAATAGGAAATCAATGGAGAAGATCAAAGAACCTAAGAGCTCATGAATGATAATAAGGCCTTTATGAAAGAAGCTTCACACAGCATTTGGCCCTCTGTGCTCATCTGCTCTCCAGCCATGTGAAAACACAGTATTCATCCCCTTTTTGCCCTTTGTCCCTTTCACATTTTAGGGACATAATATTCTTCCATTTCCCAGTATGCAGCAACAAGGCATCATCTTGAGAGTAGAGAGCAGCCCTCAAAAATATAAGGAATTAATTTCTTGTTTTTATAGATAAATTTACTAGTTTGTGGTATTTGGTTATAGCAAAATAAATGAGAAAGACAACTAATGACACCAAAGTACTAGTCAGAGTACAGAGCAATAGGAAATCTCATTCAATGCTTGTAGGAATGCAAGATAGTACAGCCATTTTGAAAGATAGTTTGGCAATTTCTTAAAAAGTAAACATATTCTCACCATAAGATACAGTACGCATTCTCCTTGGTATTTATCCAAAGCAGGGGAAAACTTAAGTCCACACAAATATCTGTACATGGCTTGTTATGGTTTAGATATGAGGTATCCCCCCAAAACTCATGTGTAAGACATAATACAATCATTTTCAGAAGTAAAATTATTAGATTATGAGAGGTTTAACCTAAGCAGTGGATTAATCCTAAAGCAATAGCTGTATCCTGGTAAGGTATGCCTGGAGAAGATAGGTATGCCTTTGGAATATATATGTTGTCCCTGGTAAACAGAGCTCTCTCTCTGCTTCCTGATTTTCATGTCCTGAGCTGCTGTCTTCCTCCACCCTTCTGCCATGATGTTCTGCCTTACGTCTGGCCCAGTGCAATGGAGTCGGGTGTGTATGGACTGAGATCTCTGAAACTGTGAACACCAATTAAATTTTTCCTCCTCTACATTGTTCATGTCAGCTCTTCCAGTCACAGTGATGAAAACACTGACTAGAACATGATTCTTCATAGCAGCTTTATTCATAATTGCCCAAACTTGGAAGCATACCAGATGTCCTTCAGTGGGTGAATGGATAAACTGTGGTATATCCAGAAAATGGA
This sequence comes from Xerus rutilus, assembly GCA_028644305.1. NCBI lineage: Eukaryota > Metazoa > Chordata > Mammalia > Rodentia > Sciuridae > Xerus > Xerus rutilus. The sequence goes on along the minus strand of CM053400.1, from coordinate 42,378,121 downwards.
ATAGTATTTGACACTAAAATAAAATATTTATTGAGCCATGAAAAGACACAGAAGAAACACAAATGCATATTACTAAGCAAAAGAAGTCAATCTGAAAAGGCTACAAACTATATAATCCCAACCATATGATGTTTCCAAAAAAAAAAACAAAAAACAAAAACTAAACTATGAAGAAAGTAAGATTAGTTGTTGACAGGAATTAAAGGGGAGAGAGAGGTGAATAGGCAAGGTAGGACTTGAACCCAGCCTGCCTGGTTCCCAAGTTTTTGCCTCCTCCTCATTCTTTAGAATTCAGAAAGAAGAAGATTTTGGGAGGTAGTGAATCTATTTGCATGAAACCACAAAGGTGGAAACATGCTATTATGCATTTGTCTAAATCTACAGAATGTATAACACCAAGAGTGAATCCTAATGTGAGCTATGGTCTTTGTGTGGTAAGGATGTATCAATGTAGGCTTATTGATAAATGCAGTAGTCTGGGGGAAAATATTGATAATAGTGGGCTATACATGGGTGGGAGCAGAGTATATATAGAAAAATCCATATTTTCCTCTCATTTTGCTGTGAACCTAAAAAGCTAAAAATAAAGTATATTTTTAAAAAGTAGAATAGTGGTTACCTCTGAGGGGACAGCAGTCTAAATGAGGATGGACTTGAGGGAGATTTCTGTAATGATTATGCAAGTATATGAATTTGTCAAAACTCAGCAAGAATGTTCATAAGACTGGTGCATTTCTTTGTATATAACATTTACCTCTAAAAGGGGAAAAGTTTAGGAAAAAATGTTGAACTCTGGTTAATTATATTCATGGTAAGGTGTTTAGGAGGAAGTGTAAAGATGTCTGCCATGTAGTTTAAAATGCATTAAAAACCAAGTTAGGTTGATAGATGGCAATAGAGATGGACAGATGTTTAGATACATGATAAAACAGAGATAGTAAAGTGTTAAATGGTAAGATATGGTGTTCACTTAAAATTATTCTATATGTTTGAATATTTTCATAATGTTGGGGAAAATTTAAAAAAATAATTCCTTAAATAGTTTGTAGGCTTCTAAAAGGATCATTCTAAGGTCATATTGAAAGTCTAAAACATGAACTGTATTAAGGAATATACTTTCAGCTTTGTTATGGCTTAATTTTGTAAGCCCATGCAAGCCACTTAGGATCAGGATGTAATGTGATTTAGTGAAAGAATTAAATTGGCAGTTCACAATCCTTCATTCTAGTGCCACTAGAAAGGTTTCTCCTACTGATTTTCTCCTGTCACATGAAGAAGAAACATTGGTAGATATGGATGTTCCTTTGACCTTGATGGTTATTCACTTTATCCACTTGTAGAGTCAATGAGGGAGACTGAGGCTGCAGCTCTCAGCCCTGGAGCAATTGTCATCCTCAGATCTCAAACTCTCCAGAGGAGATTGAAGGAGAGATGTGGAAAGACATCATTTTCATGCAAGTGGAGAGAGTGAGCAAGTTTTTCGTGTATAAGAGGGAAACTTGTGGGCATGGCACTCACTAGAAGCTTCATTGGATGGTCACAAGGTGGTCATCATCAAGCTCATTTGACAGATAAGGAGACTGAAGATCAGAGAGATTAATTCATTTGCCTTAAGTTATACAACTAGTGAGTAGCAGAGGTAGGATTTGAACCAGTCTGTCTGGTTCCCAAATTTCTAACCTCCTATCATGGTAATCTTCTGGGAAAGAAGACATCTCCTGGGGAATTTAGAATTCAAAATATACTTTTCTTGAGAAGCTCTATTATAAAAGGTGGTTGGATGTAATGGAAAGTATGCTAGTGTGTTAGATCTTAAATGTTCCCCAAAGGCCATGTATTGAAGGCTTGGTCATCATGCAATGGTGCAATTGGGAGGTGGTAGAACCTGTAGGAGGTGGGGCCTAGTGGAAGGAAGTTAGGTCATTAACAGTGTGCCCTTGAAGGGAACATTGTATCCCAGTCACCTTCCCATCCTGTATCCTTTGTGCCATGAGGTGGGCAGATTTTTCTATCAAACATTTCCACCTGGATGTTCTGCTCACCACAGGCTTAAAGCAATGGGGCCAACCAACTCTGAACTGAAACCTCTAAAACTTTGAGCCAAAATAATCAGAACAAATTTAAAAATTAAAAAAAAAACAACCAAACAAAATAAACCTTTCCTCCTTTTAAGTTGTTTTTCTCAAGATTTTTGTCACAGTGATGGAAAAGCTGATTAATATATATACATTTGTCCCTGACATTACCACTGCTTCTAATATGACTATTACTACTTACAGTTTGGGGTTGACTATAAACTTTCCTGGGAACCTAAGCCCTATGAGTGACATCATTTTAAAGAGACTATTATTCTGTGATTTCAGCCCATGAGTTACAAACTATACCAACCAGCTTTCTATAATCTCGTGGCCATCTGTATTATTCATATCTAATACTTACCTGAAGCTGTGTTGAAAGCAAAATGCCTTCATGTGTGTGTTCTTACCTGAGCCTCACAATCATCCTGCAAGACAGGAAAATCAAGGAGAGGACCATTATCTTCATTTGGTAAGTTCCCAGAGAGGCTGAGAGAAAAATCCAGACATAAGCCCAAAGTCACACAGCTGGGCCAGGGACAGAGCCAACATGAAAATCCAAGCCCCCTGACCCTTTGTTCAGCATGGTCCGTATCTCACCTGCTTTTCATCTCGTGTTGGCTCCAGGCCTCTGGGCCTCAGCTAATTTACATATGAGATCCTGCAAATTCTTGGTAGGTGACCAATGTATAACATGTAGCTAATAAGATAAAGCCCAATTTTACTTTTGTCACAAAAAGGTAAAGGAACTCTCAAGGTAATCATAATAATCAGCCTTTCTCAGTGGAACTCAGAGGGTTTATGGGCATCAGAAGCCATCCATACTCACAATGGACCAGTGTGCCTGGGAACTCCCACTGTCTTCACCATTCTACAGAGGAGGAAAGAACATTAAGAGATATGGCCCAGGGTCACTGGTACCCAGGCTGTCAATCTCAGAGTCTTGGTGGCAGAGCAGACAATGGAACCGTGACTCCTGAGTGACTGTCCGTGAGACTGTGCTCCAGCTCCTGCACTGTGCAATGTGTTTTTAAATACCTCAAAGAGCTCTTGTTGAGGAGCAGAAAGGGATATCCCATATGACTCATCAGCAAGCCCTGTGTCCAAGGTCAAAGGAAATTAGTGTAGGTCCAAAAGGAGGCCCAGTCCCCTTTATATAATGGCTTTGTTCATCAACCTACGAACATTTTTATTTTTAATCTGTGCCACAGTCTCTTGTGAGATGGTGGTTTTCCTCTCATAATCAGACCTTTGCTTAAGAATGGAGAAACATCTGGGTGTGGTGGCGTATGCCTGTAATCCCAATGGCTTGGAAAGTTGAGGCAGGAGGATGGTAACTTCAAAGCTAGCCTTAGCAACTTAGCGAGGGCCTAGGCAACTTAGTGAGATCCTGTCTCTAAATAAAATATAGAAAGGGTTAGGGATGTATCTCAGTGGTTAAGTGCCACTGGGTTCAATCCCCAGTACCCCCCACAAAAACAGAAGGAAAATGAAGAAACATTATTAATAATATACAGTGACTTTCATTTACTGAGGAATCATACATATCAAGCGCTTTGTTAACTTTTTTCTTTACCTTCCATTAACTAATTTAATCCATTTGAAGGAGGCTCAGTTATTAAGAGTTTCATCTTCACCATGTTTGGCTTTGACATCTTGCCCATCTTGGATGAGTCATTTTCCATCTTTGGGCTTCAGTTTGCTACTCCAGAAAATGACAGAATTGGACCCGAAGACATATTCTTCAGAACCATGACAAAAGAAAATCCTCACACGGAGAACATGCAACATTTCTCTAGTGTAAGACTCTGAGAGTAAGGACTGTGTTCTGTTCTGTGTGGCCCCCTGTCTAGCCCAGTTCCTGACACATAAATGAGGCTTGATGGATGCCGAGTGAGTGAATAAAAATGGCACAGCCTCTTTGCTTAGGATGAGCAATGTTACCATAAATTCTGTACGTAGCTTGCATGTATTTCAAGTGTGACCCATTTCATGCTGGAAACTCTGGTTGTTAATCATCCTAGAGACCTGTCAGAATATAATCACTGGCTTCAAAAGGTTCTCATGACATAGAAGGCCAAGACTTTCTCTCTGATGCCCCAGAGGTCTGAATACTGATGTGCAATGTTAGAGAGCAACCGTGGGACTCTGCTCAACACATGCTTTTCTAAAGGCGACAGGTTCTTCACAGGTTAATTTTTGCAGCAGAGGATAAAGGTCTTGATGAGAAGTGGGCTGACCATTAGTTAGTGGAAGGAAAGCTGCAGTTGATGTCTCTGAGCCCCCTTTCAAACCCATGATCTGTTTACCAGCCTCATTTTTCCATGGAAAGTGCACATTCATCCTAGATGATAAAGTTGGGGTTTTTAAAATTTGTTTGTTTGTTTGTTTTTTGGTAGTGGAGATTAAACCCAGGATGCTTAACCACTGAGCAAGATCCCCAACCATTTTTATATTTTATATAGAGACAGGGTCTCTCTGAGTTGCATAGGGCCTCCCTAAGTTGCTGAGTCTGGCTTTGAACTTGCTATCCTCCTGCATCAGCCTCCCCAGACACTGGGATTACAAGCATGCACAACTGAGCCCAACTGAGAATATAGTTTTGAATAGCTTTGAAGCTGATTTGGAAACTTATTAGTTATGTGGCATTAAATAAATCTAATATGTATACTATTAATAACATTAACTGAGGATGATGATGATAATGGCTTTCATTTACTGAGGTACCATATACATCAAGTGCTTTGTTAACTTTTTTCTTCAACTTCCATTAAATAATTTAATACATTTGAAAGAGGCCCAATTATTAATATCCATCAGAGGCGTCAACTGGGACACAGAGGACATAAGGAACTAATACCAAGTTCCCTAGTGAGAAAGGAAAGGGGCAGATCCAGAAAATCATCCTTGTATCTATTTGACTACAAAATTGCAGTTCTTGATTCATAAAATTTTGTCCCTCCATTTATTAGACTATAAATTTGAGATTGTAACATCTGATCATTCTTCCAAGATAGCTACACAGATCAAAAGGTACAAGTTTCAAATTGTTTGTCTCTTTCATCAAATAGCTTGTTGAAGTATGTGGGTCATTTAGGTTTTCTTCAAAGTGTCTGATTTATAAACAGTGTTCATTAACTGTTCAATGTGAATTAATGCAGAGGATAATTTAAAAAACTGTTTTATGAAAAGTCAAAGTGCTAGACAAAGGTTATTTACTTTTTTAAAAATGTTTTGAATTTGTACTCAGCCACGTTTAGTATACTCTGAACCTGTAAGGTAGACATAGAAAGTAGGTTGCTTGTTAGTCCATTGACTTCAAGACCCAAATGTTTGTCCATAATTAATGTTTCTAATTCTTGTCACTTTCACTTTCACTTGGATTGTGTTTGATGTGCATTTGCATGAAATTTGGAAATGAAAATTATGGTCTGTGTTTGCACTTTCTCCATTCCTGCTAAAATTACATTTCTGAAGCATTTATTATTAATCCTATTTGTGGTAGAGGGAGAAACCAAAAGTGTTTAACACTTAGCCTGCAAAATCCTCCTAACAGCTGTGCAAGGCTCAGGTGTTAGCTTTCTTATGCACATAACCACACTGAGATTCGGACTCCTCCACTGCTATTCATTCATTCCTTCATTCCTTCCGCAAACCTCAGGGATTGCACTTGGGTGGAACAGATGGTGTCACTTCAGATTTGCTCTCTGCCCTAAAGGAACTATGTGGAGGAGTGTTTACAGATGTTTATTAGTTACTCCATGTACCTACCATTGTGCTTTGTGCTGAGAATGATCTTAAAATTTGTTTTCTAATAGAGGGAAGTGAAACTATATAAATAAAAATGAACCAATAGTGTCATGTAGGAAATATTGGCATGTAAAAGAATGGAGCAGAATGAGAAATGAAGAGTAATCGTGATGCTACTTTACAAAGGTAGGGAAGAAAAGGATAGGGTGACATCTAAGGGAGTGAGAGCTAGACACGTGGATAGGTGTCAAGGAACACTAAAGGACCAATGTGGCTGGGGTGAAATGGTCAAGGGGAGTGAAGCTAGGAGCTGATTCAATGGGGCGGCCAGAGTCATAGCCATGCAGATCCTCTGAGGCCCTGGGAGGGGCTTTTGCTTTGTCACCCCGTAAGACGGAGAGCTACTAGGAGGTTTTAAGCAGAGAATTAGCTGATGTGATTTACATTTTCAAAAGTTAATTTGGACTTCTTTCCTCTGTGAGGAAGAGAGTACAGGAAGTGAGGTGGGCACAGAGAGACCAGTTGGGGGTGGGTATAGAGGTCCCAGGGAGAGTTGATAGTGTATCCCAGAGTGCCGCTGTAATGGCAGAGGGGATCTGAGTCTGGATCTACGTTAAAATCACAGCAGAGAGGATTTGCTGGTAATTAGACCTGAGAGAAGAAGGAGGTGAGGAGAGGTCGGAGGACTGGCCTGGGTGGGAGATGCTATTACTAGGAGGAGGAAGTGATGTGAGTCTGCCCCCTTAGAGCTTAATGTCTAGTTAGGGAGTCAGCATTTTTATAGTGCTTTTATTTCTGTTGCTATAAAAGGAACACACAGCCTCTTGGTAAAAAGAATTAAAACTGTACTAAAATATATACAGCAGAAAGTCAGTTGCCTGATTTCCTTCCCTAGAGGCAAACACTTCTCCAATCTCTTGCATATTTTTCCAGACATGGTCTAAGAATACACATGATGTGTGTATGTGTGGATATATTATATTCAGATTTTTTTTAATACCATGGTCCAGACTACATAGGCTATAGTGCAGATCACTTTTTCCACTAAATAATACATCTGAGGGATTAAATCCACACCAGTACCTATAGAAATAATTCATCTTTCTAAAACACAACAGTCTATTCCATCTTATTGCCATATTGTACTGTTTTTAATTAATTCCCTCCTGAAGAACACGAACACTGTTTCTAGTGTTTTTCAATTACTAATGATGCGGTGATGAATAATAACTTTGAACATATGCATTATACACATGTGGAAGTAGATCTGTGGATTTCTAGAAGTAGAATTTGTGATTCAAAAGGGATGCATGTATTTAAATGTTGATAGCTAGCCCCACTGTGTCCACCCAAAGGGTTGCACCAATTTACCCTCTAGCAACAGTGCTCAGTGGTACTCATTAAGGGGAAAGCGTTTACAATAACAGTGATAGATGACAACTTACATGGGTAATAGTGCTTTAGATTTGCCATAATGCTTTGGTCTCTATGATACTCTACTTATGAAGGCTCCAAAACAGCTCTGGGAAGTAGGTATATCATATTCCAATTTGATACATGAGGATGTAGAGACCTGGAGAGGTCATTCATTGTCTTGCTAGTAAATGGTGGAGTTGAGACTTGAACCTAAGTCTTGCAGATGTCAAGGCCTGACTCTAGTTTAGTTTGTCAGGAAAGGGCTTTTTCACGCCTACCTTTAGACGTCTCTGTCTTATAGAGCAGGTTCTTTGTCCCTGGAGATACTCAACTAGCTGGATAAGGCCTTGGTGAGAATGCCACTGAGGGTACAACAGCCCTGAGTGAACGTCACACTAACTGACCTTCAGGGTCCCTTTCTGCCCTACAATCCTGGGGACTTAAGCTAGCTCACCTCTGCCATATGAGCTGCATTGATAAAATGAAAATAATACTTCCTGCCTCTAACTACATTGGAATGTCATAAAGGTAAATCAGATAGGGTACCTGAAGCATTCAGAGCAACTTAGGAAAACTGAACTTCATAAATCCACATTAGAGGAGAAGGAGGGCTGCAGTGATGTAGTGGTGTGTAGTCCACCTGACCCCCTCTTGGACCTTTATTAGGAGTAAGTTTCCTTAAATGGATCTGTTTTAAAAATAAGTGCAAGTACATACATGTGTGCACACACTGAACTACTTTTTTACTGTCTATGGATACTTATCTTTCTAAAAAAATTTGATTGAGATGTAATTCATATAACATACAATTCACTTGTTTACAATGTAAGTCAAAACATCTTTTAAATGATATTGTGTTCTCAGTGGAAAAGAGGAAAGTTGGAGTCTCCTTCCCAATGTCTCAAAAGTGAATGTTAGGGCTGGAGTTGTAGCTCAGTGGTAGAGCACTTGCCTAGCATGTGTGAGGCACTGGGTTCAATTCTCAGAACCACATATAAATAAATAAAATAAAGGCCTATTGACAACTAAGAAAATATTTTTTAAAAAAGTGATGTTAGCATGGCCAGTGCTGAATGAGGGAAGAAGGCTAGGGATGGAAGCAAGGTGGGCTCATTCCAGCTGGCACCTGCCTCTGTAGTTTCCATCTGGAATATTCCCCACAGGCTCATGAGTTAGCTTGGTTCCCAGCTTGAGGCCATTGGGAATTAGTTGAGCCTTTAAGAGGTGGAGCCTAGTGGGAGATCTGCAGGTCATTGTGGGTGTGTCCTTGAAGGAGATAATGGGACCCTAGCCCCTAGTATTTCTTTCTTGTATGTTCCAGTCACAAGGATGGCGACCTTGTTCCACCAAGCACTCCCCACCATGTTGTGCTACCTTTCCACAGGCGCCAAATCGATGAGGCCAACAGACCATGAATTGAAATTTTCAAAACCATAAGCCAAAATAAACCTTTCCTCTTTTTAAGTTGATTATTTCAAGTATTAGTTGCAGTAATGGAAAGCTAGCTAGCACAACATTTTACCTTAAAGGCGTCAAAAACTGGAGCAGATGAGTTCACCGAGGTAGCAGAGTGGTAGAGCATATGTGAGGCACTGGGTTCGATTCTCAGCACCACATATAAATAAATAAAATAAAGGTCCATCAACAACTAGAATTAAAAAAAAACTGCCAAGGCTTCCCCTATTTAAAAGAAAATTCTCCAACAATGACACAGTGTAGATGCTAATGGCCATAAGAAAGGTAATAGAAATATTAGTGAAACATACTTTGGGCATTCAAAGAAAAATGGAATGGTAGAAGGTTTAAAGACCTTCCAACCTTCCCTCCTTTATGACTGTACAGGGCAGGGTTATTCTCTGTTTTACAGATGAGGTACCTGAATAAGTCTTCTCTGTCAATATTAATTAGACTTTGGGGCTGGGGTGTACCATAGTGGTAGAGTGTTTGGCTAGCATGCATGATGCCCTGGGTTTGATTCCTGATCTCTTCCTAACACAAAAATACATATACTGGACTTTGAATCTATATCTTGAAAATGTGATCATCCAAGCACCAGGGTTCTCAGCCCCTCAGGAATGACCCCACCCAAGACCACCCAACACTACACTGAAGGTCGAGGGCCATGGCAACTCCCCTGTGCCCTCAGTTCTGGCTATGGGCCTGAGGACCTGCTTACTCATGAAAAGGACACAGGAGAGACATAGGCAGGAAGGCAGACATGGTTAGAGAAGAGCAGTGAGTAGTAGACTGGCCGCTGCTGGAGAATGTTCCTTCCATGGGCAACTGGGAGGTACTAGACAAGGTGATTGGGTGGTTTGAAGTGTTCACACATGGGCTGTGGCATCACTCTGCCTGGGTCCCTTTATGAGTCTTCCACTAATTATCTCTGTAACCTTTAGTAAGTTTCTTAACCTGTTTAACCTGTCCATGCCTCAGTTTCTTCATCTGAAAAATGGAGTGCTATTTTTTTCATGTGGTTATTTTCAGAACTAAGTAAACTCATGTTATAACACCCTGGGAATTTTGCCTGGTATGTTTTGAGCACTGTAGATGCATTGGCTGCTCTTATTACACATTAAGAAATGTGGGTTATAGATAGTCCAGGGCAGGGCATGAACACCAGCCTGTAAAACTTACCATCTATTCTGTTGCTCTTAGAACCTAAAGAAATCTGAGTTTGGGGAAGGTTTACCTATGTTAGAATGGACTAAAGTAGCAGGAAAAACAGCCCAGAGACCAGTGAAGGGGTGGCTGCCGAGTTCGTTATGGCAATTTCTTTAGCTGGGGTAGAGGAGGGCTGGCATGGCTGAAATTTGTCAATGCCTGTCATCTCTCCTGCTCTCTGAGGCAGTGGTTTGGTTGTTAAGGCCCAGATTCTGCTGTCAGACAGCACTTTCGCCTGTTACTTTATAGGAAATAGGCATCATCTTCTTTCACCTGCCTGGGAGAGAGAGCGTCTTTATGGAAGAAGGCCTGAGGTCTCCACACAGAGAGGCAGCTCAAGAACTGGCAAGGCACTGGAAGCATCACCCTAGCAGGCTGGCTAATGGTCGGCTCCAGCTCAGCTGCAAAGAGTCCCTCCCAACAGGACCTCTAACCACACTTGTGGTCTTTTCTCCTCCCGTAACAATAACTGTACAGACTGCAGGGAATAGGACTCCAGGGGCTCAGAGCTGATCGCCTGCAGGGTTCCTTTTTCCCCTGCCTATCACACACATAGCCGAACCTTTAATATACAGCGCGTGGGCTCTCTCCGACTTTGCCTCTCTATCCTGAGCAGGGCTTTGGCTAAATGTGGTGCCCAATAACTTCAAGGGATCAAGCGCTTTCAAGAAATATTTCTGCTAAGAAGATGAGCTGGGGGGAATTGAAAGCAAGGCCGCCAGCTTTGATGTCTTAAGTATGAAATTTCAATGGCTTACCAGCCACCAAGCTCTGGTTCTTGTGCAGCTGGGTGAAGATTTAAGGAAATGATTGCAACATATGCCCCATGAGTGACAAATAATAATGGAGAAACAGCCCCAGGAACCCAAGATAGGAGAGGTTGGGGGGTGAATGGCCTCGGTGATCTGAACAACACCCCCCGACTGTCTCTCTCACCTTTGCCTACACACACACACACACACACACACACACACACACACACACACACAATTTGGTTTGGAGTTTTTTCCATTTCAAAATACAATGCTCATTATCAGAAATTCTTAAAATATGGAAAATGAGAAAGAGGAAAACAAAATAATGATTTCGCCATTCTCTGAAAAGAAACATTTTCTATATTTCCCACTAGCTCTTTTTCTATGATTAAAAAAAGGGGGGTGATAGGTGCTGTAAAAGAAAGAGCCTGATTGCCATGGGGAGGCGAATGATTTGGATTCAGAGGCCATAGAAGCCTCTGTGAGGAGGTGACATGTAAATCAAGCTTGAAGGAAGAATAGGAGTTAGCAGATGCCATTTTTAGATTTGCAGAAGTAGAACTGTTGGAATGAAGCATATTAACTTTTAAAACAATATCCTGCATCTCTTGTTCCCCTGAGCTCCCAATGTCCATGTTCCAATGCCTGGGAAGCATACCAGGTGAAGGCCAGGTAGGAAAAACAGACCACGTTCACTATTTCACACACAGAGGGTTTCCTACAGGGCATTAGTTATAAACGAGTTTCAAGGGTTGAAAGAGTAAAAGGAAAAGGTGAGGAACAAGAAGAAGCTGTCCCACTCCCAGACCTGAGTGAACCCAAGGAAAGTTGTGATGCCCCCAGAGCTCACCAGTCCCCTCTAGACAGTACTGGAACCAAAGAGAAGCTATTGCTGAGAAGCTATTGTTAGAATAGAGAGAAGGTACCTCCTGACTTGCACTGGGACCCTCAGAATGCCTGAGCTGTAGGGCTGGGCTGGCTGAGAGTGCCTCTGTTGGTGATGAGAGGGCTTAGTGGTCACCACAGTTAGTGCTGGGGGCTGAGCGAGCCCTTCTTGGCCTCTGCTAAGATTGAGGAGGAGCCACTAAGGTCTGGGCCTGGGCTCACGGAAGAGGCTTTGCCCCATAAGAGAGGAAACTGCCAAGTGCTGCTGGAGGTGCTATGTGTCCCCTGCTTTTGAAAAAATGCTGGCATAAACTGGAAGTGGGAAGGGAGCTCTTTCTCCCTTCCTTCCACTTTGCAATACCTAGCTAAAACTCCCTACCAACAAAACCAGGCAAAAGTCATGAGGCAAGAGAATACAAGAAATGCCAGTTTGGGGGTTCTAAGAAGAGAAAGATGGAAATTGCACCTAGAATAAAAAGGCACATACCAAGCACACATGCGACTACCTGAGGCCTGTCTTCCCTGCCTTTGCACACTGCCCCTGGGAGAATGAGACTAATCGATGGTTACCTATCCCATGGCTCATTTTATCCTCACAATTTTTAAAAATGTTTTTTGTTCATAAACCTAACTCTAGATTATCAAAGCCAAGTCTCTGCAAATGCCAATTGTACTTATGTATGTATGTATGGGTGGGTAATAAATTAATGAATCAAACCTTTTCCTATGTATCACTGGTACCTGGGCTACACTTCTCTCACTCAAGCCTCATGGCTGCCCCTATAGGTTGGGATACCACACCCATTTCTTTCTTTTTATTTTTTGGTACCAGGGATTGAACTCAGGGGTACTTGACCACTGAGCCACATCCCTAGCCCTTTTTTGTGTGTTTTATGTAGAGACAGGGTCTCACTGAGTTGCTTAGTGCCTCACCTCACTGTTGCTGAGGCTGGCTTTGAACTCGTGATTCTCCTGTCTCAGCCTCCCAAAGTGCTGGGATGACAGGCTTGTGCCACCGTGCCCGGTCTCACACCCATTTCTGATGAGACTGAAGCTCAATGGGTAGAGTGTCTTTCTCTCAACCACATGCCTTCCAAGTAATGATGAGACCCAATCCAGGTCCATTGGGTTCCATGCTGCCACTCCTTTAGAAACTTCTTTATCATAGGCCAACATGTAGAGGCCTTTCCTCAGTAATCATAGGGGGAGATGCTGAGAAGTTTGTTGGACATACCTGAGCCTCTGTTAAGTGTCTTGGTGGTAGCCTGGAAGCTAATGACCCTGACACCAGGTGGCAATGACAGCCTTGCCTTTCAGACCACAGTGTGCCTCCTGTCTGAAAATTCTCCCCTGACCTTTTCCTAACATGTGGCATTTTAGTTTCCTGTTGATTACAGATCACTTACATGCAGCACACAGTTGACTGTTTGCTAAAATGGAAAATGGAAAAAAAAAATAGAAAAGAAAGTACACGCTTGCCAGAGCAGTGCTGTGAAACCGTTGTTCCCAAGGTATTCATCTCAGTGCGTCTAAACACCTATAATGAAACTAGCTTTGGAGCAGTGCCTCTTGGAGAGGGCGGAAGAATCAATTCTACAGCATTTGGATTTTGTTCCTTGCACACACTGCTCAGCAGTGAAGATGTTCAAAAAAGACTAGATGCTGTGGCTCAAGAACGCAATTACCCAGCTATCAGGGTGAATGGATGATGGTCTGATCTTGGGGACATTCGAGCTCAGGAAAGCAGAGGGAAAGAGACAAGTGATGAATATGGTGACCTCTAGTTCTCTTGTCTTTACCCCAGTCTCATTTCCTTGCTGGAGATTTTATTTTTTGTACCCCGGATGCAGTGATCACTGGGTAGCTTTGTGTTAAACAGCTAATTAATGGGAACTCAAGTCAGCTGTCTTATTTATGAGACTCTGGAGCAGGCAGAGACACTTCGCTCATCTGGAAAAATAAGTTGGGATCAAGCTGCATCTTCTATATAAATATGTGAGGCAGTGCTGTCAGACGCCAGTACCAGCCAACGCTGTCTGGCTTCACAAGAATCACTGAGATGACCTGGACCTTCAGTCTGAGTTGATTGTAGCTAATGTGTGCCATATAATCTCATATGCTCAGAATGTCTTGTGAACCAAGCATGCTATCAAGATGCAGTTTTAATTAACATTTGCTTTTTAGATAATATACGCAATTTATTTTGGCAAGAGTTCATTGAATGTAAAATCTACATAATTAAGATACTAAACCTGCAATATTTTTTCTTTGCGGTATTTTTTGCTAAATGACTCAGATTCAGCAACATTTATTACCCTGTGTATACCCTGTGTATAGCTGCAATAGGCAATCACAATTTCATAGTTTTTCAATTTTTTAAAATTGTTTCTCTAACCAAAGAATACAAAGTCATATAGTTGATTCTGTTCTCATTTTAGATTCAGGGCTATGAGGTCCTTTTCCCAGTTCAGTTTCACAGTACAAATCAAACAAAGAAATCATAGTTATGATTCTTCTGTATTGAAATCTGCTTGTAAAATTATACCTTATTCTAGGAATTAATGTTATTTTATAAATTCATTTTGCTGTTTCTTTTTTTACCACAAATGATGATGTAACTCTGGGGCATATTCGGGAGTGGGGACATCCTGAGAGAGAACTTGCAAATTATTAAAGTAACCCTTCATTTTCTGAGGATAGCCTGAATCTCAGAGTGGAAATGTGACTCTCCCAAGGTCATACAACACATGGGAGCCAGAACCAAGGCTATAAGCCATGACACATGAGTAACCATGCTTGTCTATTACAAATATCTGCCCTACACACTCAAGGAGCCTTTTCCACCCTCATCAGTGATGTCTTCTAAACTGGAACATGCTCCCAAATCATGGAAAGTAGGCATGCTTGGATAAAAGAAGACAAAAAAAGAAAAAGAAAAAGAAAAAAAGAAAAACAGGTGTGGCTCTCAAAACACTCCCTTAGAAAAGAGAGCAGCGCAAGCAGCTGAATCCCAGTTGCTTTGTTCTTCGTGATAATTCCTATAACTGGGTCAGAGGGCTAATGACTTGGCTTCAGGACTCTGAGCCATATGCCTGCGTGATTTGCAGCCAGCTGAGTGCCCGCAATGAGAGCTGTCATGGATGGAAGGCCAGTGCCTCAGCTGAGGGAGGTTGCAGCCAGTCCCGAGCTGGGAATCAGACACAGAATGGACCCTGGTTATAAGGCCATTTTCTAGATCTTCCCTCCACCCCTTCCAATCTGCTTGGTTTCTGAGCTGCCAAGTTCCTCCCAGACAGTCCCTCGACAGGGGCTTTTCCTTAGGACTCTGACTGCGCTCACTCGGAACACGATAGGCAGGGATTGCGCCTGTGTCAGTCTCTGAGCTCAGAACTGCAGCAGGCTGCTAATTAGTGTCAGTAATTGCTGGAGGAGAGGATAGCTGGCTGCCCATCAACACAGCGGAGGGGGTGCTAGTGCTTTCCCTCCCTCCTGCTCCTCCTCTCCAGCGTTAAGCAATAAATCTATATTGGTTAAATCGTCTGTAAGGCTGCGTGTTGAACAGAACATCAGTGGAGTCCTGTCCATTAATGGGTGTAGCTAATGTATGGATGAAAGGATGTGCTACCCAGATCAAGCATCAGAGGCAAAGGGACTCAGAGGTACACTTTTGCAGAGAGATGTCCCAAGAAATGTGTTTCTGGGGCAACTCTGTTACAGGAAAGAGAATATAGTACTTTAATCTGAGAGCCACATGCCAACAGATGGGGGCAGGAATAAGGTTCAGATTTCAGAGACTGGCTTCCTTCTCTTGGTGGTCTCACAGCTGTGACAATGGGACTGGAAAGAGCCTCCATCTCATAGGATTGTTAGAGGTTAAATGAGCTGATGCACATGCAGTCATGTGTCACGTTAACATAGGGACACATTCTAAGAAATGGTTATTAGGCAATGACATCATTTTAGGAACATCTGGATTGCACTAACAGACCTAGATGGAATAGGTCAATCCCTCCACCTGGCCTCGATCTAGTCAAGAGACACACCAACAGAGGACATGTGGGGCTGCTATTGGTATAGCATGGCATGTTATTTTAAAGTACTTTTTTAGTAAGTAGGGATACACACTAAAGTAACAGTTTAAAAGTACGGCGAATGCACAAACCAGCAAGAGTCATTTATTAGATCATGAGGTGTCATGTCATGTGCCATACGGAACTACTTGATGGCAGGCAGTGCAGTCGTGGGCTCACACTAACATCACCACAAATGTGTGAGCAGTGGCCGATGCTTCAGCATTGTGACGACTACACTGTCACCAGATAACAGGAATTTTCCGTTCTACCATAATCACATGGGACCTCCATTGTATATCTGGCCTGTTGTTGACTGCAATGTCACTATGTGGGGCATGACTGCACATGTCGCGGAAGGATGCCTCACATGGTTTGGATGTGAGGTGTCCCCAAAAGCTCACATGTGAGACAATACAAGAAGGTTCTGAGAAGAAATGATTGGGTTACGAGAGCCTTAACCCAATCAGTGAATTAATCCCCTGACTGGATTAATTGAGTGGTGGCTGAAATCAGGTGGAGTGTAGCTGTTGGAGGTGGGGCATTGGAGATGTGGCTTTGTGGTATATATTTTTATCTGGCAAGTGGAGTCTCTTTCTCTGCTCTCTGATCACCATGTGAGCTGCTTCCCTCTGCCACACTCTTCCTCCATGATGTTCTGCCTCACCTCGAGCCCTGAGGAATGGAGCCAGCTGTTTATGGGACCTCTGAAATTGTGATCCTCTAAGTAAACTTTTCTTCCCTAAAATTGTTCTGGTCAGAAATTTTAGTAAAAACAGTGAAAAAGCTGACTAAAACAATCAATTAGGTCAAAAATATAATGTACCAGGCAGCTGAGTGCTTGCATGTTAGCAAATTTCAGATTGTTCCTAAAGCACCTTTTAATGGTTTCTGATTACCCCACTTTCTCCATTACCCTCTCTCACCTTTTTGGCATGTGAGGAAGATGTGAATGAATCATGACCACTGGATATCCGTGCAGTGTACAGCCTCCCCTACGTGCCCATGGCTTGTCACTCTGTGAGGCAGCCCTGAGGGTTCTGGGAGCTCTCCTCACGCTACCCTACAGCTTTCTGAGATGTGCTTCAACCCCCGCCCCCAAATTTGGACACTAGTATGCAATAATACAGAGAAGCTGTATGTTGCTTTATTTGTGTGTGTTGTAATTATGAAATAATGTTACTGATCCATGAATGTATGTATTCTTACCTTCCATTTCCTAAAGATCGAAGTACTTTCTTTGCTGACAATATTCATTTGCTTAGCAAATATATCTAGGTATATTACATTCTGATTTCATATAAGCATTTGCCAAGAAAATGTGTACTGCCTATGTGCATACACATCTCTTCATTTATTCATTCAACCAATATTTATCAAGCACCAAGAAAAGTGCAGAATTTTAGAATAAGAAAGAATTTAGGCAGCATTCCAGTCAAGGCTCTCAGCTTAGAGAAGAGGAGCCTGGATCTTAGTATAACAAGGCCTATCCTTCTCCCAGGTGCTCTCCTCGCCCATCTTCACTTAGATTCCATAGTCCATCAATGTAATCACTCTCAAAATGGGCCTCGGTGGTATTCCCTCTCCCTCTCCACCCTGCTGGGCTGGCCAGACTATAATTCTGGGAGGCCTCACTGTCTGCCCTTCTGCTTGGCATAGGAACAGCCACACATATAGGATAAAAGCCCACAGTTAGGCAGCCTGATCGTGTATCATGACCACGAATCTCTACCTCAGGGAGTGCAGCAGAATATTGTGTAATGGTTCTGCTGTGTTCTAGCTGTGGGACTATTTGCAACTTATTTAACTTCTCTGTGCCTTTTTATCCTCATATAAAATTAAGATAATGCCAGGTGCACTGGCAAATGCCTGTAATCACAGCAACTCCAGAGGCTGAAGCAGGAGAGTTGCAAGTTCAAGGCCAACCTCAGCAATTTACAAGAACCTATCTCCAAATAAAGAAATAAATAAAAAAAGGGTAAGGATATAGCTTAGTGGTAATGCACCCCTGTGTTCAATCCCCAGTAGCAAAAAATAAAATAAAATTAAGATAATAATTTTTATCTCATATCAATGTTTTGAGGATTAAGGAATTAAAAATATATGAGGCATTTGGAGCCATACCCGACTCTATATAAAGATATGATCATTATTATTTCTGGGTATCCTATATTGCTGAGCAACTTCTAAGCACGTGATGGCTTCTGGAGCTCCAGACATCTGAGTCACATTCCAGGCAGCAGGATGGGCAAGGGGCTATAGCCTGTTAGCACCTTTAAGGATCCTTTCCAGAATGTTCTCACAACACTTCTGTTCATAGAACCTGGTTTCATGGACATAGCCATAAAACAGATTGGGAAGTAAAGTCTTTATTCCAATTAGTATTATGACCTTGCTGTTTTACTGTTACTAAGGAAGAGGGAAAATGGAGTATTTTCAGGTCAAGGTAGACTCTGTTACACCCTTGTGACCAAATGGAGTGGCTTCTTTTGTGTCTTCTTCTCACTTGACCACTCAGGAACATGCATCCTACTCTGGACATGTACTTGTCTGTCTTGGCCTCCCCAACACCAGACTCTTCTCCCTTTGTGGTTGCTGTCTCTCGGTGCTTTGGGGTGGCTTCTCCTCTCCCTCCCACCTCTATCAGTAAGCTCCAGTCTTAACACCCAGGCCATGTTCTTCTCCTACCCTCACTCTATGGTGGTAAATACCACTCACACACCAGGAACTCCAAAAGTTGTACTATAGCCCTAACTTCTTCCCTTCATAGAGACGCATACCCATTTGTCATGTCCCCTTGTGCATGAAACAGCCCTCCCCAAATTTTGTTCTGCATGTGGCCATACTACCAATCTTCTTGAAGTCATTTAGAAGCTGTGCTAATGTCCCATTATCTTTGAACCTCTCGTTCCCATATGCAACTCCTAAATAATCTGTCCCCTCTTTCCTCTGGGTGGTTACTGCTCTAGTGCAAGCCAGTGACGTCTTCACCTAGGCTGCCCAGATTACCCACAGGCAGCCCCCAGCCTCCCTGCCTCCTCCTGCAGCAGAGCAGGCTGCCTTAGTGCAAGGACTCTGGAGCTGACTGCCTGGGTTCAAACCTTAGCTCTAACACGCACCATCTACATGACCAGCACAAGTTTCTTAATGTTTCTTTTTCTCACTTTCTTCATCTATAACATGAGAATAATAATAGTACCTATTTCATATGGTTATTGTGAGTATTAAATGAGTTAATATATGCAAGCTCTCAGAGAAATGCCTGGCATATAATAAGCACAATCAATAAATGTTAGCTATTATCATTAGCCATTATTACTATACATTTTTCATGGAGCAGCCAGAATGATCTTTTAAAAACATAAATTAAATACAATCGTTCTTCTGCTCCAAACTCTCCAGTGACTTGCATTTCAGTTACAATGAAATCCTAATACATTGCCAAGGCCAAAGGTCCTGCAAGAACTTGCCTTTGACTCTTCCCATCCCAGCTCAGAGCTCTTTCCTATCACTCATTGCCCTCAAGCTTCAGGGGCTTTATTTTAGGTCCATTAACATTCCATACTCTTTGCCTCCTTTGGGCCTTGGCCCTCATTCTTCCCTGTGCCTGGAATTCTCTGCTCTCCCTCCCTCCCTCCATCAGTACATAGGGATGGCTTCTTCCCATTTCTCTTTTTAAATTTTTTTAAAATTTTTAGATCTCAGCTCAATTATCTTTCCCTTCAAAAAGCCCTCCCCTAGCATGTAGCTCAAGAACTTCTCTGAGCTGCTCACCCTCCCTCTTCACTTTCCATGGTAGTTACCACTATTTTCTCCTTGTTTACTTTGTTGGTTTATTGGTTCACTCAATTTTTAGTCTGTCTTTTTCTACAACAACATGGGAGAGCTCAGATCTTGCTTATCTTATAGGGTCATGTACTTTAGGACCTGACTTGTATTATATATAAGAAATTCACATAGTAGGTGCTCCCAAACCAGTTGGTAATGAAAGAGATGGCCTCTAAGCAAGGTTTCAAAGAAGAAGAATTTTCTGGACACTCAAAGAAAGACACGGATTTGAGGCAGTAACAGTATTTGCAAATGTAGGCAGACAGGAAATGGTGCGGCGCCCTACTAAAAACTGTGGTGTGGCCTCAGACCAGCAGCAGGGATCTCCTCTGGGAGTTTTGAGGAATGCACACTCTCAGGTCCTGGCCCAAACCCACTGACTCAGAATTTTAATAAGGCTCCTAGGTGACTCTTAAGAGCCATGGAGTAGTGTGTTCAGGAAACTGAAAATAACCTTGGTAGCTAGAGCATACAGTGCAAAGGGAAATGTATCAGCCAGGATGTAAACTCAGCTGCATGGACAGAGCCTCCAAAATAGTGGCTTAACAACACTAGATACTTTTATTTGAACTCTTGTATAAGAGCTCAAGCTTATCTGGCTTCTTTGGGCTAAGTTTGTCAGGTATTTGGCACATTCTAAGTAGTTTTTTATTTATTTTTAAATTTTTTTTCTAGTTGCAGATGGACCCATACCTTTATTTTACTTATTTTTTTTTATGTGGTGCTGAGGATTGAACCCAGTGCCTCACACATTCTAAGCAAGCACTCTACCACTGAGCTACAACCCCAGCCTCCTAAGTAGTTTGTGAAGGTTATTTTTCCCATCTTGTCCTCTGATAAAGGTTTTATAGGATTTTGCTCTTGGGTGAAGCAGTCACTCTTGGGCTGTGTTCCACAAGAGCCAGTGAGCACCCAGAGCAAGGAGGGACACCTGACCCTATTCATCCAAAATCTCAGCAGATGGCATGGAGACAGGCATGGAAATAGGCGATTATGATATAGTTCCTGATTCTTCCTTGGACTTTTCAAGTCACTGGATGTCAAGACTAAAGATGAGTGGGGTGACCAGGAAGGGCCAGGAGTGAGGCCTCCCGTGATGGAGCGTGGAAGGAAGCACAGAAAAGTTCACTTTTTCTCCTTCAAGATACTGGAGGGGAGCAAACAAAGAATAATGACAGCAATGGATTCTAACAGAATATATAATGACACGGAAAGGAACTCCATGCCTGGAGTGACACTTAAAATGGGAGGAGGTGGCAAAGCTCATTCTACAAAAGAAGCCACCTAATGTACAAGGAATGACAGATTTGGAAAACTACTATTTTATAACACTCTTATAATAAATGAACCAGGAAATATTGTTAGTGGATGCTTACATCATTGTATGGAAAGTTGTTTGAAATAAGGATATTCATAAGGTTTCTAATACAGCCTCAAATAGCTCCCACGGGGTTCTGACTGATGACACAGGGAAGAGGGAGTTTTACAATGTAGAAATCTGTGGCCACCAAATGATAAATTTAATGTCACCAGTGATGAGGCTAACTGGAATCATGTGACTTTAACTGAGGATTATTCTATGAAACAACTGGCTTACATTATTAAAAAATGACAGTGGAGTGGGGACAAAAAGGCTGAGGAGTAGTTTCAGATTACAAGCTAACAAGAAATGACAATTAAATGCAACATAGGTTTCTCAGTTGGATTCTAGATGGGAAAACAAGTACAAAGGACATTATTTGGACAATTAGGGGCATCTGAACATGGACTGTATGTTAGATATCTAGTGTACTGGGTGAATTCACAGTGTTGTGGTGAAGCCAGAAAACATCCTTACTCGTAGGAGAGACAGGCTAAAGAATTTAAGGGGAAAGGATAATGATTTTGCCAACTTATTCTCAAGTGGTTTCAGGAAGGAAAAAAAAAAATAAGAAAAAGTATATATAGAACAAGACAAGACAAAGTGGCAAATGTTAATAGTTGGTGAGTCTAGGTAAAGAGCATTCAAGTATTTGTACTATAATTGCAGCTTTTCTATAGGTTTCATTTTTTTAAATAAAAAAAATTAGTATTCTTGGTGGCTATTAAACAGTCCAAGTAAATGCAGAATTTACAATGGATCCCAAACTCACATCATTTGGAATTTGGCTTGATCTGATCCATCAGCCTGTGCCCCAGCGAATGGGGTTTGTTCTGGGCAGAAGAGAGCAGGAAGCTGCGGGTCTACAGGTGGGATTCAGCCTCTGTCAGGACGTTATGTCATCTGCCATCTCTTTTGAGGGTCTAAACTAACAAGCCATGAGTCCATTCCTTTCCAACTGAGAAGTACTGAGGATAAAAACCTGCTTCCATTTTCAACCAAAATCAAGACATATGGCTGCCTGCTGCAATTCTAGGCCCATTTCTTGTAGGCCAAGGAGGGTTTGGAAAGGAGCAGGAGGTCATCATGTGGGGATTCTGGGTGCCAGGGTTTTATTCATAGGAGTAGGAGCTGTTATTAGTGTAGGGAAAGGAAATAAAGATAAGATGGAATTGTAATTATGAGAGTTAGGAAGAGTGAATTTCAAAGAACATTTTTAGTCACAGATGGTTGAAGAGAAATACAGAGAACAGGCCCCAGCACCTCGTCTTCCTAGCTGATTGCTGGGCGGGGGAGCTCACTAATGAACACATTGATTTCCCAGCTCCTCAGAACAATAGCAAATGCTTTTTGCAGTTATTAATTGGGATCCCACAGCAGGTGTGGGGGATGGAGGGCTGGTGATTCTAAGTTTATCTTTGGGGGTTAGGTGAATATAGAGAGAATATAAAGAGCAAGGAGGAATAGCAGATAAATCTTGCTGTATCATAACAGGAACAGGGGACAGACTTGACTTCAACTCCCAGCCTGGCTTCTAGACAGCTTAATCTTTTGAGTTTTAATTTTCCTAACTGATAAAAATTAGAATAATGATTTATTCTTTTTATGAATAGCATGAGGAGAAAATGAAATAGTAAATGAATGGAACAAGTCCTTTCCAAGTTTTCTAATGTCATGTTATTTTTCTTCAAGAAAAAAAAATGTTGAAGTATTTTTGAGCACCTGCTGTATACCAGGGTCTGTGCAAGGTTCAAGGAATATGGCAGTGAACTGGAAAATATTGTCCCTGCCTCCATGGAGTTGATAAGTTAGAAAGGACAAAGGGCATTTACCAAGGAAGTACAAATGCAGTGACTGGTACCAGCTGCTATAGGAAGGGAAAAGCCAGTCTGATGTGGTGAATCGGGATAGGCCTCCTGAATGAAGTGGTGTTCTCAAGGAGGCCCACTGTAAACAGTAATACCATCATATCACTTCTACAGTGGGATCAGAGATGTAAATGCTCATCCTGGCTGGCCAGGTGGGCAAAGGTCTGAAAACTTGTTGTAAGGATGGTTGACTCATATTTCCCCATGGAGGAAAGATAAGTACTGAGAAGTAATAAGAAGTACTGTGTCCTTCAAAAGACTCCTGCAGTCCCATTTGACTAAGTAGCCTAGTCTTGAGCTGGTTCAACCTGTAGGCTAAAGGACTTCTCTTGTGCTAACTCCCTGGGGACAGGCCAGCATCCTAGAAGAGGTATTCCTCATATGTGTGAGTCTGACATCCTGACGACAAAGCACCAGTTTCTCCCAAAGTAGTCAGGTAATTCCTTTTCCCTCTCAAATCAAGAGGCAGCAGGGGGCCAAGATCCCTCTCCTGGAGCTACCTGACATACCTGTGTGTCCAGTCTTGCCAAGCCTAAGCACATGTCTCCAGGAAAGAATGTCCATCCCACCTGCCAGTGCCTGTAGTTTTCCCTAAGAGTTCTACCTTGAGCCTATGCCTAATGGTCCCCATACCATTTATCCCAATTTTAACCTAGCATCCTTTTTATAAAGCTACCCTTGAAAAACAGGAATCATAGAAGTAGGTGGGCAGTTGAGAATTGCAAACACATGTCAGGGAGATTGAAGGTTTACATTCAGTTCTACTGGGCCTGAGTTTCCCAAGCAGCCAGTGGAAGAAAAGCAAGGAGCTAGGCTTGGAGTGTTCAGAGTCGATACACCTCTAGTTTAGTGGGGGTGCAGGATCATGGAGTGAATCTATGCATTGTACAAGGGTTAAAATAAAGGGGAGCAAGTATCATCAGGGCACTGAGGTTGCTTTATGTTTTTTCCTTTCTTTCCCTTTTTTCCCACCACTTGCTCTTTGTGTGGTTTTGTGCACAACAGTGAATCATGGCTGAGCCATGGGCTCCAGCTTTCTCCCCACGTGGCAGGGAAGCAGTGGTGCATGAATGTGCGTGGTCTGGGTAGGGACTCATGGTTGTGGGGAGATGAATCCTGTCATACCTACAATATCTTAAACTGCTTTGACCTTTATTCTGTCAATCCTCCACCTGCCCTAATCATTTACCCGTTTATATATCAGGTATAATCTTTCCTTGTGTTCTCTGCAGAGATTTTTTGAATAGGACACAATGAAAGAATTTTCCATGGGCTTCTACCTCTAACAATGGAATTAGATCATACACTTTTCATTTTGCCTCCAGGATCCGAAGCAATTCCCATCCCTGTTGATTTAGAACACATAAACTTCACACATAGATGAAATTAGGAAATAGCTTCTATTTCATGAGGAATTTTTTTTATCATGTACTCTCTATTCAAGATTTCACAAAAGAAAGAAAGGAATAAAATTCACTCATTTGCAAGAAACTGCTGGTGTATTTGAATATCTCCCATAAGCAGGGAAATCTGGTTTTAAAAAAGGAAGTTAAATTTTCCACATATAAAAGCACATAAGAATAAGTGTTATTGATGACATGGATGAATAAAACCACAAAGTAAATGTTGTTTCGATTTTTAAAAAGTTGCGTTCTTGGGCATATAGCTCAGTTGGTTGAGTGCTTGCCTCACATGCACCAGGCCCTGGGTTGAATCCCCAGCACCTTTAAAAAAAAAAAAAAAAAAAGTTGCCTTTTTATCCCCAGTGTCTGGAGCAACCTGATTCCCACCCTTACCCTGCCATCTTCACCGTACCCCTAAGGGACAAGGAATTAGTGGGAGGAGTGTAGATAGATGCCAGGACTATCACAGATCAGCTGGTTTTATGTCCTAGGTACTTTATGTGTATTAACTCATTTAATCTCAATAAAATAGATGAAAATAATATCCCAGCCTTTGGGAATAATAAGCTCAAATATGAGATGGGTCAAAGTCCCACAAAACCTCAGTCTTGGGAAAGTGCCTTAATTTTCTGAGTGTTAATTTTCCCAATATGTAGAATGGGATGGCAACAACTACTTCAGTGCATTGTCAGAGACAGGCGGGAAGTCAGGTTTGTGGGATTGCAGATTTGCTTGCTGTTGTCCACTAGGCGCCACCCCAAGTGGAGGGGAAGCAGGTACCATCTGCAGGGACATATCTGTCTGCTGGAGTTTGCCAATTGCCCTTTCAGATCCTGATTTCTTCCAGTCACACTGAAACCCATTCCTTCCTGCAGGACCAATTCTCCTATTGTCCCATCAATTCCATGGGGACTGAACGCTCTGCTCTTTTCAGTTCAATATGGTTTTTTTCCCTGCCTAGGAAACTGGATTTGGAGGCCGACAATCTGAGAATAGAACCTGTTTTGCTGTGTAGCCTGTGTAGTGTGACAAGCCACTTCCCACTGTGGGCCCCGATTTTTCCATCCATAACATGAACCCGCTGCAATGTCATCCCCATCATGTCCAAACCCCATCTCTGAAGTCCCTGCCATCCTACAGGGAGCAAGAATGGCTCCTCATCTGTCTCTGTTTGGTCCCAAAGCAGCATTCCTGAGCCATTTCCCTGTCCCCTGAGCACTGTTGGCTGGGGAGGACAGGGATACAGTTTTGAAGCTGCAGTGGCCAGGAAAGGGCATCAACTGCCAGCGGTTTCCATCACGAGGGCATGGAGCTGCCTCCAGCCCAGGGAACCGAGGAGATGCGATAATTGGAGACCTAGTGTGGCTAAACTGAAAATTTTGCAAAATCAATTGAGAGGAAAATCAATATAAGATTTTTTTCCCCCCACAATGAAACGACAAGATTCCCACACAATTAAGAATCGGGCCATGGTTTCCACACTCTGCCTGTCTTGTTCTCTTGTTTCTATGCCACAATGGTTCGTCAGAAATAATTAAACATTTTCCCATGGGCAACAATTACTTGCTTAAAATATTATGAGTAAGGAGAATACATTTATAATTACCTAACCTTTCTGAAGGTGAAAATATATATTATCCTTTGATAGAACAGAGAAAGGAGTTGCCAGATATGCCAGCCTGTTCTCCATCCGCCCTGATTAAGCTAATTGCCTGAGGGAGGCAACGATACTCTTTCGCATACCAGCAGTTCTCTTTCATTTTCCGCAACTTTTAGGAATCAAATCATAGTTCCTCTTTCTTGTTGTTTTTGTCAGTCATTGAACAGCCAGCCTGTAGCTATTAGGATTGCCAGACAGCACCTTTGAATTGTTCCACTGCTATAATATAATGAGAGTGTCCCCATCTCTCCTTTCTTTGGAGTACATTTGTCACATGAAGACTCAAACCATGAGCCCAGTGTTTCATGTTTGTACTACTTTTCTAATTTTAAGTTCACACAAGATAAACACAAGAAAATAATAATAATAAATGATAAAATCATAACCAACAACAAAAAATAATCACGGTAGCTAACACTGAGTTAAGCATTTCTAAATGATTTTATGCATACTGTCTCATTTAATTAAATAATTCCTTGAGGAAGGTTACTATTAACACCTCCCATCTTACAAGTGGGAGAGAACCAAGGCCCAGAGACGTTAAGTAACTTGCTCACAATCGAACAGCTAATAACTAATAAAGCTGGAGTTTGGTCCAGAGATTACAACACTGAAGGCTCTCTCTATCAGATTTCCTTATCAAGTCATTTTAGTCCAACATTTTCTATTAACTAGCAAAACCCACATTTCTTATAAAATATTTATCAAAGTACTGACTGCAATCATGCTTTTTATGTTAAAACTTTTTTTTCTAACTTGTTTGGCTTTACTGTTAGTTTAAAATCTACCAGTATGAAATAATAGTAGTGACAGTAGCAGTACATCTTCATGAGTACACACCTCAGCTAGGCATGGATATAGGACCTTCTGATCCCCACTCCTCTTCCTCTTCATGCATGGCAGTGATGCAGATTGGAGAATATATCCTTGGGTAGCCAAAGGAGAAACTGAGGCCCAAAAGGATTAAGTGAAATATCCAAGGTCCCATATCATCTTATAGCAGGAACTTCAAGGTACATGTCCATCCCATAGCTAGTTTTAATCCACAAATTGTGTGTCAGGCACTGTCCTGTGAGTCAGGGGCTGGTTGTCTCAGGCACCAAGGTTTGAAGTCAGTATCTGGCATAGCTTCATGCATGCTTGTTTCTGAAATTTTTCTCTATTGTGTTAGGAAAATAAGAACTCAGGTAACTCTTTTGAGTTTTGAAAACTCTTCCATAAGCTCTGAAGTTATATAAAAATTTTTGTTGGAATCATGCAGTTTTCCAAAACAGCAGTGTGCATGATTGCATCTGCACACACCATGGGCCTGACGCTTTCATCTCAGAATGCAGGTCCTTTGTCTGATTTGGAATCTCTTCTCCATAGTGGTGGACAGTGAAGCTCAGTTTTGAGTGTTAGCTCTTCATCAGAACCTGGCCACTAGGTACAAGATTTATGGTAGGAATACAACCAGAATTTAAAACACAGGGAGTTTCCTTTTCAACAAAGAGGTGCTTGTCTTTATTTTGCAGATTTTCTGGAGGCAACACTATGGGGGCTAAGCCCACATTCTTGGCCAGTCTGCCTAGTTTTGAGGAGCTCAATTCCCACACTGTGTGGACCATGGGCAAAGCATCTACCTGTTCTGGTCCTCCTCATCTCTCATACTGAACAATGCACTCACAGTGCCTGCCTCATGGGTCTGTCACATAGGTTTCACTTCTAGGACAACAGGGTTTGGCACATGCGCATCATGCAAGTGTTGGCTATTGCTACTGATAGTCATCTATGGACTTGAACTTCAATGATAATTCAAAAAGAACTTACTTTTTACAAGAGAAAAACAGCACTTGGCTATCTACTCTTTTTCAGCTTTTACAGGGCCACTGTGCTTTTTAACCCTCCCTTCTTGGGAAGGGTGAAGCCAGCCTTCCATGGGCTTGCACAGTGACCTGGAGGTCTGCATCACAGCAACCTGGGACAATTAGCCCCTGTTGAGGCTTGTTCTCTTTGAACAGTGTGATGTAAGTTGATTATTAGAACAGGCTGTAAAGTTTGCTAAGCCCTTATAAACCTTTCTCCACAGGTCAGCCAGAGTGATCTTTTTCAAATGCAAATCAGATGACACTTGAGTTTAAACCTTTCTAGTTTCATCCTATGCACTAGGAATCTGATCCCGACTCTTCTCTGTGGAGTACAAGACCCACCTCAAAAGTAGGCATTGGGCACACTGGGCTCCTCTACCCTCCTGAAACATACCATGTCTCTTCAAAGACCAGGCTTTTTATCTTTGTGAGTCCCTCATTCATGAAGTTGGTATTTCCCATCTATGGGCTCAATTTAAAGTATCACTTCCATCAGAGATGCCTGCCCCAACCACTCTGCCCCAAATGGGCATATAACCCCAGCCCACCACCATTATTCTGTTTAGATACACTGCCATTGTTATATTTCTTCTGTTTGTCTTTCCTGCTGGACTGAGTCTTTCTGAGAGCAGGAACCAAGGCCTGGTAGCGCCTCACTGTGTCCTGAGTGTTGCAGAGATTCTGAGATTCAATGGAACCAAATGTTTGCTTAGTTGCCTCCAGAATATCTGGAACTGAATCCCCCACTTAATTTTGGCTCTGCTGTAAATGCCATTTGTTAATTTCCCTGATTCCTTCATCCCCTCCTGCCCTGCCATAGAAAGTAAATTAGTCTGAATGAGTTGTCAGTCAGCAACTATGATCTTTATATTTGTTTTAGGCTCCTGAACAGGAGAGGTAAAATTTCCCATTCGTCCTAGAGTTTTTCATATCTATTTCCAAAATATAATATCCTTGAGAGTGCCTTCATATCATTTGGAAGAGAACTAAGAAACTGTGAGGATTGAGAAAGCAGTGGTCCTCAGACCAGCAGCATCGACCTCTCCTGGGAGCATGTTAGAAATGCTCAGACTCAGGGGCCACCTTGGACCTGCAGGGGCAGCTTTGGGGGTGGGCAGCCACCAGTACTTAACAAGCCCTCATGGGACCCTCATGCTAGCTAGTGTTTGAGAACCACTGAAATAAAATAATTGTTGTCAGAGAAGAATGAAAGTTGCAAAGTTCTATGAATGCTTCTGCAATATGTGATGAACATCTACATATCTGGAACTGGGATTCAGAGTCACACCAGGAAGGGTCCCAAGCTCAGGGGACTCACTGATCAGTGAGGAGAGAACAGCAAGCGAACCATCTACTACAAGTTATTGCACTCAGTAAACAATAGCTGCAGAGGCACAGGAGGAGCTTTCTTCCACTTTAGAATTGTGGAGAGTAACATAGAGTCGAGGTAAACAATGGAGACTTCAGAGAAAATTGGCCTGAGTTTAAGCCAACCCCCACTACTCACCAGCAGTGATCCTGGATAAGTTACTAAATCTCCCTGTGCTTAAAAATGAAAATGGTAATATCCTAGTAACCTACCTTAGAGGGTTATTGTGCAGACTATATTGGTTAATAATTGATAAGCACTCAGAACAGTGCCTGAGTCATCCTACATACTCCGTAAGCATCAATTGCTGTTATGGGGACATGACTCAAGGAAGGTTTCCAATGTAGTTGATATCACATCCCGGTTTAGAACTTGGCTACTCAGAGACTTGTCCCGGGACCAGCAACATCAGCATCACCTGAGGACTTCTTAGAAATGCAGAACCTCGTGCTTCCCCAACCCCAGCCCAGGGTTACTGAATCAAAATCTGTATGTTAACAAGATCCTCAGGTAATTCTACTATGCAAATATAAAACAATCAAGAAGCAATAGGA
Source organism: Xerus rutilus (assembly GCA_028644305.1). Lineage (NCBI taxonomy): Eukaryota > Metazoa > Chordata > Mammalia > Rodentia > Sciuridae > Xerus > Xerus rutilus. The sequence goes on along the minus strand of CM053400.1, from coordinate 42,348,617 downwards.
TAGAGTAACAGTTCTGAGCTGTGGTTGCACGTACCTGAACCAGGAAAATACCAGCAAAATACTGCTGAGCCATGAGACGGAATCCTCCACAGGTCTGTGCTGTGGGACGGCTGCTTTTGAGATGGGAAGTGGTGGGAGAGGTGTGCACAGGCACAGATAGCTGAAACTCCTCCACTGGCAGATTTGAAGTGGGGAAGCCTGGGCTTCAGCCACATTGTACTGAAGAAAGCTCACCATGGCAAACAAGGCCAGAGAAAGGCAGACGAGTGTAGAGGGAGGCGGGTGATTCCTAAAGCTGCCCCCAAGGAGAGATGAGACAGAGGCAGTGAAGGTGGAAGGGGAAAGTGGTCTTGGGGGTTATGGGAAGCTGACCCGGCCAGCAAGACTGAACACAGGAAAGGAAAAAGCCAAAGAGTGTGTGCAACATGGGATTGGAACTTACCTGACTTTAAAAAGCTGCTTTTCACAATCCACTTCAAGGTTTCTCTCTGGGTTGGCTTTCCAAAGTCAGCTGGGAGAAAAGCCTTTTATTGTGAGCCACCTGGGAATTCCTCATAGTGCACCCAAAAGCATTTGGTATTATTTCCTGCCACACAAGGGCTTGGTGACAAAATGTCCTTTCAGATCTCTAGAAAAATGGTGGTAGTCTTATATTTTTGTCTAATGTCCCTAACAGTCTATTCAATTATTACAGCAAAACCTCTGTTGCCCAGATCCTTTACGAAATGAGTCATCCCTATGGAAGTGAAGTTTTCAGTTGATCATTTATGCGCAGGAAATATTTATTTAAAATAGTATTCTAATTTGAGGATCCATTTTCATGCGATGATTTACTTTTTTAGATTTAGCAATGGGAATTTTTGTAAAAATAGAATTATACATGGAATTTCAATATATAAAACAGAATAAAAAAAGTTACCTTGATACATGAAGAAAGGATAGACCCAAGCCCCAGACATTTGCCTTTTAATTTATCCTTAATTTGGTCCCTGAGATAACTCCAGAGATATCTTGGAGCCTGTTGAATAGTTTTAAAACCATTGGTTTAAAATCAACTTATTGTCTACATCACTGACTTCTTAAATAGAAGGATCAAATGTAATTTTTTTACAACTGGGACTTTGCTATCAAAATCATTATTGTGATATGATTGAATAGGTCCAAAGAACTTTCACTGAAAGTGGCAGGAATCTAACTTTAAGCAGAATTATGATTTTATTGGCATGTGCAACTAGGAAGTCTCAAAGTGACAGTTGTTTATCAGGCAAGGCTTATCCAAGTGTATCATCGGGATCAGTCTCTTTCTTCATCTATTGATTCTACCTGTTTGTAAATGTGTCAACATTTGGCCCTACTCAACTTTGTTAACAGGAACTCTGTTTGCAGTAAACAAGAAAATTTTGGCCATTTCAGGTAAAATCCTTGTAGGTCTTGATCCAAAAGGAACAGAGGCCCTCCTTCTCAGTATTCATGTATCAGTCCTTATGGAAGGACTTTCAGTGATGCTGCTTGGGCCACATGCCAACCCCTAAAACTAGTGAACATAGAAGTCCTGGTGACTGACAGTTCCTCCAGAACCCCATAGGTTGGCCTAGGTGGGACGCCTGTCCAGCTATCAATAACAATAATCTGCTGTGTAGATTAGAGCAATAAATGTCTACTGTGGTGGTGCAGGCTCTTTTTTTGTTGTTGTTTTTTAGTTGCTGAATCCATGCTCTGATGTGCTGAGCATTGTAAGCACCCAGGATTGAGCATGCAAGCACATGGATGTATGGATAAATCACAGATTATTGTGATAAGTTGTGACCACGAGTAATACCCCAAGTGTTCTCAAAGAAATGTTCATTGATAGAATAGAGAGGCAGAGGAAATCAGGAAAGACTTTACACAGGACGTAATATGCTGTTTGCATGGTAAAGGGGGAAAGAGCTTCTTAGGTAGAAGGAGCAGAGTATAGAAAGACAGGGAAGTATGAATGGGGATGGGATGGTTAGAAGTGAAAAGGTGGGAGTCATAGACCTGACAGCAGAAATGGCTCTCCTTCCTCAGTTTGTTCATGCACCACTATTATCTACCATCTTACCCTCAAGGAGTGATGTTACCACACAAAGACTGGAGAGATGATGTGGGACCTTCACGGCTGCTGCCCAACCTCACCTCCCCCATTATGCAGACTTGCTCAGACTCCACTCCCCCAATTCTGGTCTGGCTCACACTTCCTTCACGCATCCTGCTCTGCATTCTTAATTACTACTTGTAATTTTTTTTCCTTCACCTCACGCTACCTGGGAACATGTCAAAGATGTCCCATAGGCAGGCTGCACCCACAAAGATGATGATTCATTAGGTCAAAGATGAAGACTGAAGTTCAACAATTTGTGAAGTTCTCCAAGTTGACTTTAATTTGTGGTCAGTTTGGGATCCAGTGATCCACTCAGTATGCTAAGTGCCTCAGGTGCTCTCTGGGCTTTGGGCCCTTCTCATGGAAACCCACCCAAGGCTCTCCTGCTTAAAGGTCCTGAGCTGCTTTGGATGCCTATTGTGGCAAAAGCGTGGTCCCTTGATAACTACCAAGACTTTGCTGTAGTCAGGGTTCATGACATCGTCCCAGGCTTGTTACACTGTTGTCTTGTTCACAAAAATTATGTTTTAGCTTTCTGGACATCTAATTTTGCAAATCAGTGTCAGGTACAGAAAGGATCCTGTCACCTGAACAGCACATACAGTAATTTTAAAGGTCAAAGACGTGGATATTAGCTTCTAGCTATTGAAATACACTGATTTAAAAATAAAACAGAAAATGTGGTTGTGTGGCACACTGGCTATTTATGCATCTATAAATTAGCTCATTAGATATGCTCACAACCAGTATCTTAAGTACTGCTCACTGATTATCATGGCAGAAAAACAGCAGTAACTGCAGAAGTGGGTTTCATTCTGAGGATGTTGCAATAATAGCTCTCAGTTATAGCATGTCTGTGACAGGCACCATGTTGTTGGTTAGTTTACTCTAAATCTACACAACCCTACAGAGTGGAAAACTCATAGAAGGTAGGGAACGCATCCAGGACAACCCACCTACAGATGCTAGAGCTAGCATCCTCTGCCAGATGGTCTGAGTTCAGGTATGCCGACTGTCCACAATGCTCACCATCAATGCCAACAGGGTACAGTGAGCATGCTCCATGGGAAGGGTCACCGAGGGCTGCCTGTACTGTGGTGTGGGAGAATCTGCCCACAACCCTTGCCACATTGAGTATTGTTTTCTTAAAGAATATGCTGATTTGGCAAGTGAAATGTGATGGCTCAGATTAATTTATATTTTTTGTCAGATATTAGTTGACAAAAATAATTTTCTTATTTTTGCATTATCTGAGTGCATTGTATTGGAGGTAAAAATCAAGAATGTGTTTCTTTGAACTTTAAATTGAGGGAAAAGAAAAATAAGGTAAAAAGAATAATAAGACTTTGAGCACAGGTTTTATATTTATACATCACCATCAAAAGAGAGAAGTACAAATTCCTAGTCACCTTCACCAAAAGATTACAAAGCACATTTTATTTCCTTTTTCTGGTGGTCAAAAATTGTGTCTCTGAACTGTTTGCTGTCTGGGAGAAAAACCACTAGCAAAATGTCTGTTTTGATAAATCGGGAACAAAAAGACCAAAACTAATGACTTCCACAATGGAAGGTGCCCTGGGAAATATAATATAGGGTAGTAGAGTCAGGGGCTTGTTTACTATGATTCTGTGTATCCATCTGATGGGGAGTATAAATAGGTTTCTTTACACAAAGGGACCCAAGGAATAGCGAATCGGGGAATAATTGACTTGTCTTGGTATGTTTGTGAATGTGCATTTTTATCTGATGGCAAATATGCTGTTGGCCTTTGAGTCAGTCACCCACCATAAAATTTCCTCAGCCACATATGCACCAAGATAGTGGGCCCATCCCCCTCCTCAAAGAAACCATTTGAAATTAGCATTAATCATCCAGTGTGGTGGTTTGGGCCCTACGGTGAAAGCCACCTACTGCCTCTGAATGCCATTCAGCAGGCAAGAAGTGATTTGCAATATAATTTAAATGAAGAGTTGGTTTCCTTTCCATTTAGAACACACCAGTATGGAAAACTGATTGTCAGACATGCTGGTGATGTGCATCAACTTGGCTATTCACTCAGAAAATGAAGTTTCCTGAGACACTGGCACATTTAATTTATTTTTTCCCTGTGAAGTTAACTTCAGCTTGTTAAATACAATGACTATCCAAACCACAGAAAAACCAACACCATTAATTTTAATGCTTATAATGTAATAGAGGGAGATTATATTCATCTGGGATTTTTTCCATTTAATAGAATGTTTACTTGCCCCTTTCCTTATGAGTTAATTATTATTTTCCCTCTATAATGCTCTGCTTATATCTGAGCAGCCAAACAGTGTGTCTGTTAATGTCTTGAGTTTTAAGAATTGCTGGTGAAGCCAGCATTTTGTAATGTTATCCCTAAAGCTTTAATAACTTGGCAGTGTGGTGAGTGACTTGTGGCTGATAGGAATACAATGGGTCCCTTATAGAGCTCCCATCTATTTTTATAAAACATTCACTTTTAGTATACTTTTTTTTCTATGCTTTGATTGTCAGGTTGAATGACTTTTCAGTGAATTATCTAGTCATAATTTAAGATTTGGTGACTTTTCCTCTCTTATCTCTCAGGTCTATTTTTAGTTCATCAATTTATTTACTTTATAGGCACTTAGTGACATTCCACTTGAGTCAGTACTGTGCTACGTATTAAGGATTAATTCAAATGTAGTATCCATCTTCAGGACTTTACAGTTCTGAGCAAAAGTTGCAAACAGGAGATGCAGTACAGGCACGATGTCACAAGTGATGTAAGAGAACTGGGTATAAAAGATACAGGGGGTGTGGTGGAGGGAGCTCTCCCCAGAAAGAGGACTGTTAAGGAAGATTCTGCAGAGCAAGAGATGCTATAGCTGGATCTTGGACTTATGCTGTGTGTTCTTCAAGTGAGCAGTGGAATGATGGGTAAGGGTGGGAGAAGGCAGGGCAGGCAGAGGAAAGAGCATGTTCAAAGTCGTAATGAAAGCCATATGTTGAAAACCTTCTACAGATGATCCTCAACTTATGTTGGGTCACATCCCAATAAACCAATCCTAAGTTGAAAATATTGTATGTTGAAAATGCCTTTAATCTATCTACCTTACTGAGCATCACAATTTCGCCACACAGTGCCCTACAGAGAATGAGTTACTTCCCCTGGTGATCACATGGTTGACTGGCAGCTGCAGCTTGCTGCCATTGCCCAGCATTGAGAGAAGGCATCAAGCACACACTGTGAAAAGGTCAAAATTTAAAACTCAAAGTACAGTTTCTATGAAATGTGTCTCACTTTCATATCATCATAAAGCTGGAAAATCATAAGTTGCACTATCCTAAGTCTGTGTATGTACTTTGTAAATGATAATATAAACTGACATTCACCAAGCTTATCATTTACCCAGCACTGTTTCAAATTCTTACATATGCAAGCCCAAACCTTGCAATGATACTTTGAAGTGGGTATTATCATTATCTCATTTTACAAATAAAATTGATGCCTGGAGAGATTTGGTAACTTTCCAAATATCACAGGGTTGGTAGGTTCAGAATCAAACTGAAATTCAGATTCTTTGACTCCAAAGCCAGCAAGTATAAATGTTAGGCTCCTGCCCTTTGACCTCTTGTCTTCAGTCCAGCTGTGCAGATAAGACATGCAAACAGTGACTGTCATACTTTACTCTGTGTTTTAGTCAGCTTTTTTTTACCACTGTGACTAAAAGGACCCAACCAGAACAACTGTAGGGGAGGAAAGGTTTATTTAGAGGCTCACGGTTTCAGAGATCTCAATCCACGAAGGTACGCTCCATTCTTCGGGGCTTGAGGTGATGCTGAATATCATGATAGAAGAGTATGGCGGAGAGAACCAGCTCCTATGATGATCAGAAACCAGAGAGAGAGATACATCTCTCTTTGGGGTGTATATATAAATATGTACCCCAAAACCATGCCCCCAATGCCCCACTTCCTCCAGCCACACCCCATCCGCCTTCAGCCACCAGCCAGTTAATTTCATCAGGTGATTGATTCACTGGGTTAAGGCTCTTGTAACCCAATTCTCTGAACCTTCTTGCATTGTCTCCTACACGAGCTTTTGGGGGACACTGCATCTAAACCATAACACACTATTTGGGGGTGGGGGATAACAAGAGCATGGATGAGTTGTGGAGAGGATTCAATGAGATATGAGTAATAAGGTGCTTAGAACAGTGCCTGTACACAGTAAAGCCTGTGTTGACTACTGGGATAAAGATTAATGTATTCATAGTGTTCATAAGTACCTAGTAAGTAGTACTTACAATTGCAGAGGTGGGGTAGTTGACTTTGGAGGGTAATCACTAAGTATCCCTGTGTGGAGTTGGTGGCATTTCACATAGACCTGGATGAGATTTGGTATAGAAATGATTTGGGGACATGGGGATTGTTTCAGCAAGAAGAGATGGGATGCAGAAATGCAAGCAGACTGGGAAAAGTCATGTTTTAAAAAGTCAATAGACTCATTTGATGGAAGTAGAGGGTCTCTGTAAGGAGAAGCAGGTAGACAGGTAGCAGATCAAACAGGCGGAAGTTGTTTACAGCTAATGATGTTTGTTGAGTACTTGTACTGTTTACATTTTGTATTATTTGATTGTTATAATTTTTTTTCCTGTGGCTATTAATTCATTTTTGTTTTCATTTGAAAATAATGAGCTTCAGAGAAGTCACACATATTTCCTAACCTCACCCTAGCAGAGTGGTAGGATAGAACTTGGACTTGAATTCAGGTCTATGTTAAAGGGCCATGTTCTTTTGGCCATACTATTCACTTTCACTTTTAACACTTTCCTCTTTCTAACATATCATCAATATTTATAGAATAATTTTTCCAAGGAAAGGGATAGATAAAACAAATGTGTCAATGTGTTCTTCTTAGGATTCTAAGCAATCACTATAGTCCAACATTTCTGCAGTTAATAGCCTGTGTCTCCTTTCATTAAGATGGGAAGAACTAGTAATCTCTGATTTCTTATACACACTACCCCCATCAGCTCTGCTAGTTGTGTATACCTGTTATAACATGTGCCATCACTAATATTCCATTGCCTAGAAGAGGAGCTAACAGTTAAGAGTTTGGGCTTTGAGATGGACAGTCAGATGTTGAGCTGGAGTACTGATGTGCCCTTCATAGCTGTGGTCACAAACACATTTCCTAAGTTCTCTGAGTATGTTTCCTTATCCATTTAATCACAGCAATAGTAATAGCTACACCAGTGGGTTGCTGCCAACAATAAATGGCCTAATACATATAAAGACTAAAAACTATTTAAAATTCTATGATCATGCATTAAATGTTAGCATTAATATTTGTCATTATTATGGCTTCTCTCTCATGTCTCTTTGGATAAAGAATTTGGATGGGCCTTGTTGGTGAGGGTGGGAATAGTCTTTTCATGCATTGCTGAAGGAAGTGCAAAATTGTTGACCATTTGTGGAGGGCAATTTAATATCTATCAAAAAATTTAAAATATATTTTTTACCCAGTATTTCCACTTTAAGATACTTATCCTGCTGTAAGAGTCATACAAGTGAAAACTATATCATTTGCGCCTTTTAGATTTTGGCTGGTGGATATGTATCCTAGTCCAAGATTTAAAATGAAGACTAAAAAGTGTTTTGTGCTTTGTTTGTATCTTCCCCATAGTCTAGCACAGCGATGGGCACAGAGACCCTGGCAAAGGTCCTTTCATTCAGCCCGGCAAGATTCCTAAGTGTCTGCCCCACACCCTATATGCGCTACTTGGTCTTAGCTGGTGTACTGCAGCCTGAACCTCGTCCTTTGTCGCCATTGTTATCACCCACCTGGCACTTATGCACCTTTCTCCTCTTTGCTTTCCTCTCAAAATTGATACATACTTTTTCCCTTACAGTTATTTCCTTGGCTTCTCTCGATGAGGATTCCTGACTTGTGGCCCTGGCAATCTTGGGGAAACATCATTCAATTTTCTCCATCCAGACCACGGGGGCCCCCTTCTCCCCAGCATCACCCCCACAGAAGCTGGACACATTGACTGAAGCATTTTTTAGGACCTTTGTGAGTAAAATGTTGACTCTTCACTGAAAATCATTCCAATCATTCCCTCCCCCTGCTCCTGTCTACTTGGAGGATGATTTTGTTTCTCTTAAAAGCCATTCCAATTCTCTTCTTTCTAGAACTAACTGCCGGCTCCATAGTTAATATTCCAAGGTTCATTATTTGTTTAATCACTGTCTTATTCAATGAGGTGGTAGCCAGCAGAATCTGAGAACTGAAAAGCACATGCCTTTGTTCTCCTCCTGTGTGGTTCCATTCAGGGTTACTTGTCTCTGACTTAGATTGGAGACTAAATGGATTAGAATAAAACCAATTTAAGGGAAAAAAGAAATGTTCACAGAAACAGAAATAGAGAGTCCTGCTATCTTGGCTGCCTAAGATCTGCAGACCTCACCAAGGAATTTAAAAAAGTAATGTTTCTTATCATAAGTGACAGAAATATGCTGCTTTCTGCATCAATAGATATGAAGATTAAAGGGTCTGACCGTATTAAACAATTTTGCACAGCACCAGGCACTTTGGGCTGTGCTCTCTGCCTTATTACCCTTCATCTCGTGGCTATTTCAGGCCCAATTTAAGAATACAATGCAGTCTGGCTTTGCAAATTGACATCCTTTAATTTAAACTGTCTTATGGGAGAATTAAGAAATTATGGAACAATTATTCCCCTCAGTTGAAAGCTGGATGACATCCTGAGATTCTTGTACATTAGCCATTTGAATTGATTAAGTCACGTAATTGAATTACACCTTTGCCCCCATAATATCTTGTGGCAAATATGTTGGTGTTTCATGTTGGGAAAATGTTCTCATAAAAAAAAAATAGAGTTGGAGCTGGGGTTACAGATTGACCTGGGTGTCAAAAAAAATCTCAGAGCAGAGTGGGCTGACGCTTCGAGGTATTGTGGGGGAGGCTGATTAGTGGAGTGGGTGTTCCATTTGGAATCACAATGGAAGTTCACAGATCAAAACGGTATGCATGATATGCTGTGTATCCTTCCTCAGACTCCTTTTGCATTGTCCTTGAACATTTAGCTAAAGTGTCTGGTGCTCATTCTCAAAGCATTTTCCAACATCCCCTAGGAAGAAAAATGCTGGGTTTGGTATACCTTCCTTTGTCCTGCATGGTTTTCCAAATATGCTTTCATCGTAGTACCTACCCCTGTGTTGACAAATCTCCTTCCCCAGACCACGAGGCTGAGCTGCAAACCATGTTAGGATAATAATAACACTCAATGGGTGTTTGTTGCATGAGATTTTATTTGGAAGTCTCAATGGTTTAGTCTCTAAGATATTTTCTATTGTTGCCCAAGCATGGAGGAAAAATCTGTTGGTGATTATTAAGGCATCACTCTCAAATAGGACTGTGTCGTTGGACAATTATATCAAGGATTTCTTAAACACAGCTCTCAGTTTAATAAATACCTAATAGGAATTTATTATACACAAAAAATAGACTAGATGCTGATGGGGAAAAATAGCCCAAACACATTTCCTGTTCTTAATAGAAGCTCAAAATGTAGATGGGGATTGGAAAGGTCTGTTCAGGAAATAGCACTGGAGACTGAAGGAGCAGGCAGGAGGCAGTTGAATAGTCCAGGACTATGAGAAGGGCAAAGGTACATTCCATTTCATTCCTCTCTGAAGTTTGTACTGCCTTGGTCTGCCCTGCCCCCTCCCACATCATCCATTTGGAATCCAGCAGAGAAGAAAACTCTTAGACTAATGTCCTGTGGTCAAGCTGGATGCGTGCCTTTCATTTGAAAACTCCTGCAAAGGAAAGAGGTTTTAAAACACTGCTCCCCTGCACCCCACCCAGCCCTGACTCCCAACTCTACCACACTGTGCAGCATTCTGGGTATTTTGAATTCTTTGTCTATTCTGTGTGGTGCAGGAATCTCTCGCTCATTTTAAAAAGCACTTTACCTTTTCAAAGAACACTCTTGGAGCTTTAAAACCCAACCACAGCTATCCTCCCAAACACTTCTGTGTGGAAGGGATTAATCAAGTCTGTCAAACACTGAACAGTAAAACCTTTAATATTTCTAAAAGGTTTAAAGCCAGCATATTTATCACAAGCATCATTGAAAATAATTTTTCTATAAAAAAAATTAAATGCTTACTGTGAAATGTTGTGATGATGAGTATAGTGGGCAAAAGGCTTGTGCAGGGGCCCAGCTGTGATACTGGGATGAAGATTTTAGTTAAATCTTGTCCTGATGTCACCCCACTAGGAGCCACCCATCCTCTCCCACACAGCTATTTACATGAATGTTCTGTATTGTGGAATTCTACAGTCTTGGTGCCCAAAGGGAAGAGAAAGTAGAAAGAGAGCGAATTTAGTTGAGTGCTTTCTGCATGTCAGATATTAGGTCTGAGTGCCTCAAGTGGGTCGTCACGTTTTAATTTTCAAAACAGTCCTTTGGAGTAGTCACTATCATGGCTGATTTATATACGGGGCAACTAAGACTCACAAGTGAAGTGATTTGCTCAAAATCATATAAATATCCATTTGCAAATCCAAGACTTGACCCTGAGTTTGTCTCATTCTTCCACTCTGTAAATGTGGCAAACACTTAGCACCAGGTAGGTGTGTGTTGGAGGTCCATCAAAGTTGCTATAATGATTTCTGGGAGTGTTATTGAAAGATAATTGTTCCACAGACAGGGTGACAGTTTAGATAGTTGGACATGGTTCGGAAATGTCTGTTTTAAAATGTTTAATCCAGGAGTGGTGATAATGTTTCTTACAATAGGGGTAGATTTACTCAGGGCTTTTTATTACTGTAATTGATTTGCTGTAATTCATTATTTATAAAGGCCCTTCGTGTGCACAGTATAATATATCCTACTTAACCACCTTGTGAAGGGATCTTACCATGACTACCATTTTACATATGGGGAGGCCCAAAGACATAGGTTGTGTTCAAGTCATTCTGCTAGAAGCAGCTTCATTGAGGTTCAAACTGTTCTTCTAATCCTAAAGCCCATGTCTTTCCATTGGTATTTTTAAACAATTTGGTTATTATTTCTAAGAAGTCAAAAAATAAAATAGTTGTTTTATTTTGAAATGTTATTGATTTGCAGTATACAATTTCAAAAGCATACTTTAACAGTTGTTTGGATACTGGATTTCAACTTAAAATGTTGATCTGAAGACTTTTGCAAACATTCTTCATTTAAAAATACCTGGAAGAGTTATTTAGAGCAACCCATGTATAATATTTTTTTCTGCTTTATTGAGGTATAGTTGACAAATAAAATTTTGAAGCTTAAAAAGACCCTAGAAACCCATGACTCTTATTTTCCGGATTGACCACTGAGGTTTGTACATTGAAAGTAGTTGATGGAGGCCCACACAACCTCCTATGATAAGAGAGTGAAGTTCTCTTTATTCAGATGGGGATGGATGGAATAAAACTAGAGAAGGTTTCACTGAGGAAGTGGCTCTCAATGATGTCCTGAAAAGATAAAAAGAATTGTAATAGAGGGAAAGATTCAACAAGTGATGTTAAAATGAGAAAAGGGAATGACTCTGGAAAATGGCCGCATGGCGGTCCCTGGGCAGAAGTTTTTATGGAAGCTCAAGTTTGTTGTTTCAACACAATTCTTTGCATAATTGGATTCTTAGACTGTGGTCCTGGATTTGTACACACGTGTAATTAAGCCCTCTGCCAGCCAGGTGATGTCTTTTGTTTCCCTCCTTCACATGCCTCCAGCTTTGCACCACAGCAAGCAACCAAAGCAAAGGTCTGGAGGTTGGGAAGATTTGTAGCTCCCAACTCACTTGTTTATGAGCACATTTGTCTGTGTTTACCAAATATATTGGGAGAAAGAAAGATAAAGGCATAGGAGGGATAGCTTTTTTCTCATAGGCTGCTATGAAGATGACGGGCCCGTTTCTGGAATTCTTTCCGGTGGATGAAATGTTTCCCCAGTTTATATTCTACAAATTGTAGTTAGCATCAGCAGGAGAAGAGGAATGACTGTGCTGGGAAACAACTTTCCTTTGCACAGCAGCCTGTGTTGTAGAGGGCTGTTCCCTGGCACTGAGTCTTTCTCATGGGCAAGCAGTGTGCAACTGCCCTGAGTAGTTCTAGGATTGATGCTTTTACTGGCAGTAGGGGGAAGAGACCAGTTCATGGTCTTCTTCAAAAGGCAGAGAAGATCTTGCTTACATGCTGACCAAGTGGACTCATGAGGCTCTTATAGCATTCCATTCATACATAAACACAGATAAACTCACACTCATGTAAACCCTTCTATATGCTGAACACTAGACTAAGTTCTAGCCACAGCACCAATGTCCCTGTGAAAAGGCATTTGAGTCAATAGCAGATTAATGGCTGTATTTACAAAGGACTAGCTGAAGTCTTTTGGCTTAGAAATCCTTAGGTAAATCACTCATTACATTATTTAGGATGTGTTAGCCAACAACCTTTCCCAGCCCAAGATTTAGCACCATAGACATGTATTACTGTATCTAATGCAATCATTATCTATGTCACCACCACCTTCTACATGTGGTCTCTAAAATCTCTGAAGAAGGGCAAAAGAGTAAGAAAAGTCACACTTGGGAGATTTTTAAGGGCTATTTTTGCAAATGGCATATGTTCCTTCCACCCATACTCCATTGGTCTGAATTCAGTCACATGACCCCACTTCACTGCAAGGAGGCTTGGAAATGTAGATTAGCTGTGTGCCCAGAATAAAAATGACATACGTGTCATTTTTCTTAATGTGTTCCCTTAAACTCAGCTCCTATTCAAACAGATGCAAGATTATCTAAAAGATTTCCTTTGACTACTACTTCAAGAGGTCCTTCCAAGAAATGGAATCTTTCTATGTGGAATGTTCCTTACTGGTGACAATTTAATCAGTACAAATTATCTGGAAGAGTCTTAAATGATGTCATAACTTTTGACCTCAAGATTCCTCTCCTGGCATTCTGTCCTAAAAATAGAAATAACAAAGATTTGTGAACAAATTTATTTTCACATTAAACTTTCTTGCAATTTTGAAAAAAAAGCAAGCAACCTGAGCTTTCACAAATGAGAAAAAGGTTACATGAAAGTTTTTCGCATTTAGGTAATGCAGTCATTAAGTAAAACATATTGCCAAAGAATTTTTAATGTTTTTAATGACATATGGACAGGAAGGTAGGCTTCAGAATTTTATACACAACATGATTCTGGTTTTGTTGTAAACATATGTTTAGGTGCATAGTCAGTGAAACCTAAAAATGACTAAAGAGGATGAATGAAGATATAAGCGAATTTTTCTATATAGCAGGATATAGAGGGCTTTTATTTTTCTCTTTGTACACATTTTTCTGAACCTGGTATGCTGATGACTTTGCATAGCTTTGATAAATATAAAAAATAATTTTAAAAAATGAAATGGAATTAGAAAAAGGCTTTGAACCCTGCCTGACTCAGGTGGGGGAGAATTACCCCAAGTGTCTCAGAGGAACAGCTACGGGAGTGTGCTAGTCATGATTACAATTGTCAGATCCAGAGGGGAGCGGAGGGTATCATGAAAGCCAAGATTTATGCAAACTAAGGGGACGCACAACCCTTTTCTCAACTGAGCTAGAAAACAAAAGTCTCAACATTAATTGATTTCAAAATATGAATACTAAACTGACTTAAAAATCCAAGACTATAATAAAAGGTTCAAGTTTTGGTTCTTCTGTTTATTAGCTGTAAGCTTAGGGCATGTATCTTTACTACTCTGAACTGATTTGTAAAATGTAAATGGTACCATCTTTATAATATTGCTGTGATGTTAAATGTGATCATATTTTCAAATATTTGGCATACATGCATATATACATATTTGTATGTAGTATGTATATGTGTGTGTGTGTATGCATGTATTTGCTGTCTGTCACCCTGACAAAATTCCTGATAAGATCAACTTAAAGCGGGAAAAACTTATTTTGGTTCAGTTTGAGAAGTTTCAATTTGTGGTCACTTGGCTTCATGGCTTTGCACCTGAGGAGAGGCAAAACATTTTGACAGTGTCTGCTAGAGAAAGCGACTCACCTCAAGGTGGCACTGAAGCAGAGAGAGAGGCCAGGGACAATATATACCAAGGCATGCCCCACAGGGACCTGCCTGCTCCAACTGAGCCCCAGCTCCTGATAGTTCATTCAGCTATGAATTTATCAATGGATTAATCCACTGATGAGATCAGCCTTCTCATATCCAGTTTCTTTCCAGAATCTAACCTCTGAACATTGCTGAACATTGGGGACCAAGCCTTCAATACATGAACCTTTAGGGAACATTCCAGACCCAAACCATAACAATATATGACATTGGTATATCATATATTGATCTGGGTCCCTCCCACAGTGCTCAATAGGGTGCACTTTGGGATAAATCCTCAAAGTTTTGTGATCCTCTTGAGGTTTCATTCCTCATCCTCACCCCTACCCTTCTAGAACCATCAATCACTAGGACCACCTGGAGCGTTAGCCTGGAGGAGTCTGTATCACCCTGACACTCACCTGCAATTTAGAGACATCCTTCCTGGGGAACCCCTCCCTCCCCCATCTCCTTTCCTTTGCAAGTTCAGTTTGGCAGCCAGGCCATGAAGACCCACTGAATGTCCAGCCTGTGTGTCAACTAGGAGAAAGGCAAAGCACCCTAGTCTAAGACTAGACATTTGATGATGAAGGGATTCTAGATTTCCTTCAGGTGTTTCTAGATGAGAGGCCCCTGGCCTGTGACACTGCCCAGTGCTGCAGAATCAGAGAAGAGGAAAGGCAGCCCAAGAAGCCATGGCTTCACGTCCCTTCTGCTTAGGCATGGAGTCCTGAATCATTTTCCTCACCCGATGTGAAGCCTGTCTCAAACAGAGCATTGCAATCACCTCAGCGGATGAACACATGTATGCCAGATACTGTGTATCAGATTGTCAGACCTGGTAGTTTGGACTCTCTCTTTGCATTGTGTTTCCTCCAGCAAGAATTTGACGTTCTCCCTGCTGCCTCCCTTCTCCTCCTCCTGGGTGATTTTATTTCTGTAGCTGCTAAAGTGAATGAAGGTGGCATGAGAGTCACTGAGGAGGTGCTGTCCAAATATGTTGTTCATACCCTCTTTCCCTGCACCATTGAAGAGGGTGCCTGAGCCTTCCCCCCGAAGGCCTTCAGTTTCTTTTCAATAGTGCTTAGGGACTTCAAAAACAGCATGAAAGGAAATTGCTCAGTTTGCAGCTTAGAACTCCCCTGAATTCTAGGCTGCTCTCTGATTTATGCTGCCAAGGAGCCTGTTGCTGATTATGCTGGATGTCCCATAAATTAATGAGAGCTGGACTTAGAGGTGACAACGATCGCTGAGCCTGTGGAGCAGAAAATGCAACACTAATACATATGTTTCAGAAATGTCCTTTTGTCTATATGTTTGGAGGAGAAAGTGCTGATGAGGATCAATTTCATATTGACTTTAAATTTTTCAATTGACCCAGAGCTCTTTTTATTAAGTAATGCACATGAGAACATTTCATCCCAGGCCAACTGGATGGCTTGGAGAATTCCCTTCAGAATACAGCAACCTGGGTGGAATTTCAAATGAATTCACTCATTTATTCTTTTATTTATTCTTTAATAAATATTTATTGAGTAGCAGCTATGTGCTCAATTCTAGAAACTATGCTAGACTGTGAGCAAGATACAATCTGCTCTCAAGGAATATGAAATCTAATGAGCTAGACAAACCCATCAACAAATAGCCCTGGCCCAGAATGGGAGGTGAGGGTGTATGGAAGCTCTGAATGAGAACCCAAGAAGGTGTCCTGGACACATAGTAAGTACTTAATTCTTGTCGAATGAATGAATAAGTAGAAGGCAGAGCAGGACAAGGGCTCTTGCACTGCAGGAGTCAACTGTCACCACCTAATGAATGGTTCATCTGGACACATTATTTCTTGTGCTTAGAATGTAGACAAGGTAGGTACCTACCAGCATCTCCAGGGAATGCTTCCCTGAAGAAGCAGTCCAGCAGAAGCACTTGCCCTGAGAAAGATGTATTTTCAAATCCTGGTTGACCATCCTTGACTAAGCAGTGGATATTTCTAGAAGCTTGGATCCTTGTGCTTGTTACAAAGCCATGTTTTACCTTTAGTTTTGAATCTTGGGCAATATGTTGTGAAGACTTTTTTTATTTACTGCCTTCCTGCAGTTTTCCCAACTAGTATTTCTCATATTGTTAGTTATGGCCTTTGTGTCTGTTACAGATGCACTTTTGTTTTGTTTTAATCTTGTTTGAGTCCTCAAGCCAGTCCAGGAAAATGTGAGCATCACTCTTCTGAGCACCTACCTCTGGGATGTCATCCCTGGGCTTTGAATCACAGGTTAGAAATCTTGTCATGCTCCCCTGAACTTGACTCGATGGCTGCAGTGGCCTGGCTGATTGATGGCTGTTTCCTCCTGTTTGATCTTAGCAAACAGACAGCTGTGATGTAGCAGCTTCATTCCACTCACCTGCTGGCATCTTCATGTTTGGTTTAATAGCTTGTTAACTGCGCTGAGGACAGGCACTGCCCTTCCTGGCTACCACTGAGAGTGGTCTCTATGGTAACTGCATCCCATTGGGGACCATGCTCATTCTTCAAGGCTTTCTTTCTCCATTTTTCTCTGATGGCTTCTGGGTAACCTGTGATGGTTGGAGCCCTGTCTCACCCTGCCAGGAAGCTACTGCTGATTTAAAGCCTAGCAAAGGAAGTTAACAAGACACACAGCTTTCTTCTGGCCTCGTTGCTTATTCTCTGTTGCACTTGGTCCAGGCCTGCAGGGAGCTGTCATTCCTCCTTTATCATCTCTCTTTTTGGCAGTCCCCAGGTATTGCTCTGTCTCTTTCGGAAAGCTTTGACATGGTTTCTCCAGATCTCCCTGCTCATTAATATCTTTCAACAATCCCTTCTGAATCCTGGCATTCGGTATGTTCCTTTTTCTCCTCATTCCTCTTTGTTTAGTCATTCACTCTTCTCTTCATAAATAACTCCCAAATACTCTAGTCTTCATCTGTTCCAAAGGACTATGTCAAAGAAACTCATGTAGACTCTTCAGATAATATATGAAGAAAGACTCCATTTATGTGTGATAGGACTCTGGAGTGTTTAGTCTGTTGATGGTATTCAAGGCCCATCAATAACAAACATTTATGTGGAGCTTATTGTGTGCCAGACACGGTGGTGAGCACCAAACTTTGCTATGTTCCTCATATGGTAAATGCTCTTGTTGTCCTTGTTTTACTGATGAGGAAATTGAGACAGAGTGGAAGCATTAGGGCTAAGATTTCTAGATATTATGTAGCAGAGTGAGGACTTGAATGCTGATTCTAGAATCCATTCTCTTTGATCCTCTACTATACACTGGGTAATGTCATTGTTCTTTTTTTTTTTTTTTTTGGTACTGGGGATTGAACTCAGGAGCACTCAATCACTGAGTCGCATCCCCAGTCCTATTTTGTGTTTTATTTAGAGACAGGATCTCACTGAATTACTGAATTGCTGAGCGCCTCGCCCTTGCTGAGGCTGGCTTTGAACTTGCGATTCTCCTGTCTCAGCCTCCCAAAATGCTGGGATTAGCCGTGCGCCACCGCACCCCGCTCATGTCATTGCTCTTAACGTGCAGTTCCACCACTGGTAGTCACTCACTTCTGCAAGGTTGGTTCTACCCAATGACAATGCCAACATTAAATGCCATCTGCTTTTGTGAAACTACCCACCTTCCTCCGCATTCAAGATGTGAGTTCATTTGCTCAGTCAGCAAACATCAAAGGATATAGTGGCAATAATTCCTTCACTCATCCATTTAAATATAGTTCATATTGAGGACCTTTAAAAGTGTTACTCTGCTAAATTCTGTGACTGCAATGGTGAGCAAAACGTGAGCAGACTTGGCCCTCACCCTCTTCGTTTTTTGAAAAAAAAGAAAAATTAGTCCAAGATATATAGAAACCACTTTATACATGCACCTATCTGTAAACTCTAACTACATCTCTCTAAATACTTATATATCTTGATATTTACTAATGATTGATCAATACATATTACGTTATTTTTCAATCAATTCCTTCTGCCTGTGTATATGATAAAGCTCACCTTCTTAGTCTGACATTTAAGACCCCTTCATTATTAGGCCTTAAGGACTTTTCTAGGCTTATCTACTATCAGTTCTTGGCTCCTGTTCTCCAATCACCCCTTTCACGCCCAAGATCCCAGCAGTTTCCTCGCTGGAAACCACCCAGGCACCCTTGCCCTACCATGCTGTAGCTCAGCCTTCTCTGTTTCAACTTCCCCTTTCATCCTTTCCATATCACATCTCTTTTTCCCAAGCCCTTTCCAAATTTCTAGGCCAGGTCCAAACACCCATCGTCTGTGGAACGCCCACAACCATTTGCTTACCCATCCTCCTAGCAGCAGGCCACCACTATGTCCTTCCCTGTCCCCTTGCCACCTTGCCCAGCTCCTCTGACAGTACCCACAGCTCTTCATCTTAGTTGTCTATTCGTTCTGGACTAGGACAATGGACCTCTTCAGGGTCAGGAACAGATCTTACTTTTTATTACATTAAAAAACAGCACAGTGCCTCATATGTAGTTGTTTTAGTCTGTCTAGGCTCACATGGCAAAATACCTAAACTAGGTAATTTATAAACAACAGAAATTTATTTTTCATGATTTTGGGGGGTAGAAAGTTCAAGACCAAAGTTCTAGCAGGTACAGTATCTGATACGGGCCCACTTTTTGTTCATAGATGGTGCCTTTTCTCTGCATCATCATGTGGCAGCAGGGGCTCAGGTTTTCTCTGAGACCCTCCACCAAAGAAGGCATAAATCCCATTCATGAGGTCACCACCCTATGAGCTAATCACCCCCAAAGCCCCGCCTCCTTTGTAAAAGCCGATGCCATTACATCAGAGATTAAGTCTGATCATACAGATTTGGGCAGGATGTAAACATTCAGACCATAGTAGTACTAGACTTCTAGCATTTTTATTAAATATTATTGATAATGACTTTTAAAGTGTTTGACTTCCATTTGCATCTGATATTCTACTAAGCATTTCATCCCAAGAATCTTATGATGTAGACTATGATACAGACATTAGCATTAACTCCATTTCATAGGTGAGGAAGCTGAGGCCTGCAGGGGAATAACTCCTGCTGCAGATCATATCCCTGAGCAGCAGAGCTTGAGTAGTTCCCACACTGTCTTGCTGTAGGTGCTGTGAGAACAGTATCTGATACCTGCTTGATCACCCTTACAGCCCTAGCACCTAATACATTGGGGCTGAAGGAATTGTATAAGATCCTGTTGGGTGATAAGTGAATGTTCTGAAATACTTTACTATTTGTTCATGAACAAATAAACTTATATCTTGAGGGTGGAGGAAGGAAAGAATACAATGGAGAGCTTTCATTTCTAAACACCTCTCTCTCTTTCTCTCATATAATACCATTTCTGAATGAAATGGGAAAGGAAATTGGAGATGGACCCTGTGGGATTCTGATTAAATAACCTCAGGCTGAAACTTTTATGTTTTTATTTTTTTGTAGAAGTTGCCTTTGGGCACAGGCCACATTCCTGACAGATCTAGAACAAAATGATCTTTCAGATGGTTCAAGACCAGAAGGGTCAAACTTTGGAGTCAGCAAAACCTCCTTGAATCTAAGACTTTCCATGGCCTCTGTGTGCTTTTGTACAAGACACGTACTCCCTCAGAAGTTCAGCACTGTGATTAGTGTGTACCAGATGAATTCTAGAACCTGGTAGCCTGAGTTTAGGAACCCAGCCCTAAGCTTACTGATTGTGTGATCTTGGAAAAGACACTCAACTTTTCTATAGTTCAGTTTTCTCATTTCTGCAATGGGTATAATGATAACATTTGCCTCCCAGGATTGATGTGAGAATTAAATAAATCAATTTATTTGGAGGGTTTAAAACAGCATCTGCCACCCAGGAAACTATAATTAGCTTTTAGATAATTACATCTATTTCAGAGGATGTAGTAAGAATTATGTGGTTAATATACATGGAGCACTTAGCCTTCTCGAGGCTGGCACAGCATCAATTCCACCACACACTGCTGGCTGGACCCCAGGGCCAGCCACAGTTCAGAGACTTACAGCAGGAGCGTGTTCATCAGAGACTACCAAGCAGCTGACTTGACTGGCCCAGCACTGGTGAAAGAAGCCTGGGTATCGATCTGGGTTAGTGAGGTAGGTAGGATGTGGACAAAATAAGTACCAGCAATTTCACCCATCAACACACGTGAACAGAAGCACCCCCAAGCTCTCCCCTCAGAAACTGTTCCTCACTTTCCACAGAATTCTAACCAAATGTTAACAGATGCTTTCTAAGGCCACAAGAAAGGAGAATGCTTAGAGATCAAAGTGATTCTAGAGACAAGTCCCCTGACAACAAAAGAAGGGAAGAAAATGACAAAAACGAAAATGTCAATTGAGCGTAAATAAGGGTATTAAAAGCACAGGCTGTCACACACACACACATGTGCATTTCAAACAATGCCATATCCATCACCAGAAGCTTGTGAACACAGATTCTTACATAGATACCAACCCTTACCTGTTCAATCCCTCCATCAACGATGAGGAGAAGGATCAGAGGCTGTTGCTGCTACTGCCTGAAGGAGGCGGGAACCCTGGTGTCTCCTTCTACCATGGAAGCCCATGGTTGGCATGAGTGGGTGCTTTACAATGACCTGTTAATGGGATTGTCAAGCATTTATTGAATGGTTTAGTGTTTTCTGGTGCTATACCACTACTTTCCAAATATCATGAAATGAGACTTTATAGTTTTCAAATCCTTTTCACCAGTGTCAAGTCTTTTGTCTTCTTAGGATAATCCTTGTGTAAGGACAGGATGGAGATTTAGGAAGATGAGGGTTTGCTTGATTGGCAAAGCTGGGATACAGGTGAATGTGGCTCTGTCTTCTGGTCTAGTGTTCTCTTTCCTTCCCCATCCAGAACAGAAGACAGTGGGATTTGTCTGAATCTTTTGCTCACTTAGCACAATTACGAGTACGTGCTGTGTGCCTAACGGAGTCTGGTACTAACCTCTGCCTTATACTCTGTTATTTTGCTTTTAGTATGTGCATTTTATAAGAACAATAGACATTCATTTTCTCAGCAATCATGTGAGTTAGTTTCTCTTATCTAGACTGCAGGTGGGAAAGCTGAATTTAGAGAGGTGAAGTGAATTCTCCAAGGCCCTTCAGTTGGAAGGTGCCAGAGCTGAGATTCAAACACAGTTCTACATCAAACCTAAGACCACAGTCTTTCCATCGTATCACATTACATCACTGAGTTTTCTCCACTTTTCTCTGATAAAGTGGACTCTTGGCCATACTCCAGCCATCTCCCCACTATGCTGGATGCGGAACTCTGGGACTGAGACTGAAGATGTGTTAATACTCACATGCCGGGACAGAGTATTCTACACTAAACACCTACACATGCACAGAGGACTAGGCTCACATCGATCATGCACCTGCTGTCTGCTGTATGCCATTTTCCTGTGGTGGTACATTTCATCTCGTATCAGACCTGAAAGTAGGTCCTATTGCACCATTTTGCAGAGGAAGAAACAAGCACAGAGAAGAAAGCACCTTTCCTACTCTCGTCCAATCTGCCTGCCTCTAACACACGCTCTGGTCTCCCAGAATACCTTGGGGAGGGTTTAATCACATAGCACACAGTCTGGGGAAGACTTTGTGAAAAAGCAGCCCAAGCTGCACCTTGGAAAGCTTATCACGCAGCTGACAGTGTGCTGAGAGCCAACGAGCATGCTATTATCGTTATGATTAGGTTTTCGTGTACTTTTCAAATCAGATGTGTAAATATAATCAAAAACATTTCTCTTCACAGCGCGGATCTCCAGCAGGTTCTAGCCGGCATCCTGGTTCTGAGAAAAGATAATAAATTAGCTCTAATTAGCTTTCCCGCATGCCGAAGCAGATCTATCTTGTCACTCCTTTGCGAGCTGGGGAGAGGGAGACTCTATTGGACTTCTAAGGAAAGTGGGCTAAGGTGGCATAGGGGCAGAACAGGCTTGGCTGCAAAATGACTTTCAGTTCTTCATTATCTTGTGCAATTGCAGATGAGTCATTTGTACCTCTAGCCTCTGTTTTTCCCTCTCTTCTAAATTTCTTCTCCTTTTGTACAATAAGAGTCCCTGATTCTTCTGTCCCAGCTTGAGACATTAACTTCATTCATTCATGGTTATAGTTACTGAGCATCTTGTGATTACCAGAGTTGGCCTTTATACAGGGGATACAAAGATTAGTAGGGATCAGCTTTTGCCTTCAGGGAACTTCCATTTTAATGGGAAACGATAATAACATTTACTCATTCCTATGTGCAAAGAACTTGGCCATACCCATCAAATATATGTTCTCTCATTTATTCCCTGCAAGAGATCTCTGAGGCAGTATTGTTATTTTCTGCATTTCATAGATGGGGAAATAGTCTCAGACAGGATAGGTCATTTTCTCACTGTTTCACTGCTAGTAAATGATGAAGCTGTAATTCCAATTCAAAGCCCAATCTTTAAACCCCTGAATTATATTGTCTTGTGCAGGAATTATTAGATGCCATAAAAAAACCAGAGATAGCAGATCATAGGGAAACCATGGGGTGGGAAGGTGTGTTCCTGCTAGGTGATCAGGGATGGTTTTGGTAGGGATGATGTTTGAACAGAATCTTGAAGAAAAGAATCTTGAAGACTTTTTTTTTAAGGTATAGATGGACACAATAGCTTTATTTATTTATTTTTATATGAGTGCCTCACATGTGCTAGGCAAGCACTCTACCACTGAGTTATAACCCCAGCCCTTGGAGACTTTAATATAGCAAGTCAGAGGAGCAAAAACCTTTTAGGTAGAAGAGCCAAAATACAGAGGTAGGAAAGAAAAACATGGGGCACAGATAAGGAAGATTGTATTGTATAGGGACCCTAGCGGAACATCAGCCTGGGCTCTGTGCTGCCTTCATCCAAGTGACAAGAAGTTATTGAGTGCCTACTATGTGTCCTGTACAGTGATAGCCTCTGGGGTTGGCAGAGCGACCAACACAAAGCCCCAGACTTGATAGTTTAGCCCAGTAGTTTTCTATGGGGGCCAATCTTGTCCCCTAAGTGGCACTTGGCAGTGTCTGGAGAAAGTTTAGACCATGACAACTGCGGTAGAACTACTGGTATCTAATCAGCAGAAGCTAGGGGTGCTACAAAATACCCTGACATGTGCAGGATAGTCCCCAACAACCCATAATTGTTTGGCCTACAATAACAACAGCACTAGTGAATGACAGGCCAGGCAGAAGGAAACTTGCAGGCCAGGCTGAGGAATTTGTCCATCCCTTTTCCAGATAGGTTGGCCTCCAGCAACAAAGAGGTAGCAGCAGAAATGACCACAGCAAAACCTTCCTGTTGTAAATGACTTCCTAGCACAGAAGAAATCAGTTTGATTGCCTGAGCTTTTTTATTACAGGCCTTGGATGACCTGAAGATGCTCTCCTACCACCTCTGGTTCACAGCCACTTGGCTCTTATGAGGACATATGGCCCCCCAAAACAGAATGTCAGGTGCTTCTTCCTTCTTAATCAAATTAAGTAAATAGTGTCTGCAGAAGTTCAGCAGGGCCAAGGAATTTATTGCAAATTAGCTAATCGCTTGGTTCTCCCATGAAAAGGAAATAGACAAAACCAAGTCTAAACCTCTGTACCCTGAGCATTTCAAAGTACAAGAGCTGGTCAGGAGTCTATTTATTAAGTTAAGCAATATTTACTAGACCCAGCCTGCAAGTGTCAAGGTGGTGGAACTTAACTGCCTTTTGAAATGAAAGCCTACTTGTCGTGATTATCCCAAGCACATCCAGTGCTATTCTGATTCTCTTGACCTGTAAAGAGGGGAATAAGGATTTGGTTGTGGCTGTGATGAACCTTTAGATGCCAGTCCAAGAGAGAAAAGAGAAGGCTGAGGGTACTCGACGCACCGAGAAATAGGTCCCCGGCTCTGCAACATAGTGTGTTTGGTTGATATCACTGCCCATAGCTGTGCAACCTTGGGCAAGTCATTCACTTTACCTCTCTGAATCTCAGCCTCTTTATCTTAAAAAACTAAAGTTCAATAGCTCCTAGAATTACTGTTGGTATTAACTGCATTGAGGAAACTAGCATCAGAGCTGATAACGTTGGGTCACTTTTCTACCTGGTTTTGGCTACAGGGATGTGGGGTATGCCAAAAAAAGACCTGCTTTTGCGGTTTAGTTACTTTTCTTGTCTATTAAGCACACAAGAGAAGGGAAATTCCTGTGGACTGGTGGCTTCTTAGCAATTCATACAGTTCAGGCCAAGTCTCAGGCAGAGGCTGGCGAGCAGGCAAGCTCTGACAGATCAGAGGGAACAGGAGGGAAAATCAATTAAAAGAGCCTTTCAGAGAATGAGGGGTGGCAAATGTCTAGCATTAATCCCAAGGGAGACCTGTATTTCCATAGCAGGCGAGGCCTTCCCTTTAACCCATTGGCACCACAAGAAGGAGTTTTCCAGGGTGAAGTCCATTACTGGCAAGGGGTGTGCCATGTGTGATTAATGACCCTGGTTACGGTCCGGTTAGCAACGGAGAGCTCCATCCATCTCACTTCATGGAAGCATCGCATACCATTTATTGTCTGCATCCAGGATGTGTTCCTTTGCAATTAGGTAAATGCCTTGCTTGGAGGATGTGTGGTGATTCCTCCATTAGTGCCCCTGTGCCTCTGTCCAACACCAATGGGAAAACAAAGTCTGAGAAAGCCAAAGAGGAACAGAGGGTGACTGTGTTAGGAGTTATCTCATGACCTCATATGTGTGTGGCATGGGAGTTTTACCTGCTCCCAGTTACCTCTTTTCAAGAGGACATTTATCCTACAAAGCCCATAAATACTATGGCATTAAAATCCATCTGAAGGAAGTAAGGAAGGGCATGGCATGTGAAGTGAAATCCAGTGCTCATTTTCTGCTATATAAAAAAGCCCCCTAGCCAGGTGCAGTGGCACACACCTGAAATCCCAACAACTCAGGAGGCCGAAGCAGGAAGGTTGCAAGTTCAAAGCCAGCCTCAGCAATTGAGCAAGGCCCAGAGCAACTTAGCAAGAGCATATTAAAAAAAATTTTTTTTTAAAAAAGGGCTGGGGATATGGTTCAGTGGTTAAGCACCCTGGGTTCGAAAAGAAAAAAAGAAAAAAAAAGCCCACAAAACAGAATTAAAACAAAATAATGCCTACCCGTGCAGGCACAGTGCTACCCACGTAAGACTTTTACAAGGTAGCTTCTGTACTACCTTCATTTCACATTCAGGGATGTTGAGGGGTAGGGGGATGCATGACTTCCTCTAGGTTGGACATCTGGGAGATGGCTGCACTAGGGCCCACAGTCTTGCTCTGCATCTGGGCTTTGTACCACCATGCTATTTTGCAATTCTGTCCTTTTATAGAGGAGTGTAGACCAGAGCAAAGAGTAGCAAAGACAGATATTTGTTTCTTTAACAAAGCCCACCATACAGAAAAGAAAAGAGAGCATTGATTTCCTCCACATTTTCTCAGTAGAGACCCACTATGGGAAGACAGTGTGCTAATTTCTAAAGATATAATAGCAAATAGGATAAATATCGTGGAGCTCAGCCTCTGCCTGTGAAGAGGAAGGACAGTAAGAACCATGACAACTATTAATTTTGTTTTGTACACCTACTACTATACTAAATATTTTACATGTTTTAGTGTATTTAATCTTCACCATAATCAATGAAGAATGAGTTTTAATTATATTTTACAAAGCAGGAAATGGCTGTGCAAGTGCTTTGCTATGAATGTTTGTGTCCCCCTAAATTCATGTGTTGAAATCCTCTGCCTTCTTGATTGGGATTAGCATCCCTATAAGAGAGTGCAGAGACCTGCCTTGCCCCCTCTACCATTTGAGGACACAACTAAAACACACCATCTCCGAGATAGAAAGCAGGCCTCACCAGACACTGAACTTGTTGGCAACTTGGTCTTGGACTTCTAGACCCCAAGATGGTGAGAAACAAATTGTTGTTGCTGATAAGCTGTGCAGGCTATGGTATTTTGTTTTATAGTCCAACCAGAATTAAAACAAACTAGAGTGACAGGAAGCAAAAACAGTGATTGCCTTAGTCTGGGGTGTGTGTGTGTGTGTGTGTGTGTGTGTGTGTGTGTAAGAGGAATGTGTAAGGGAAGGTTAGATCATAAAAGACCATAAGGAAACTTTGGGGTATGATGGAAATGTTTATTGTCTTGACTGTGGTGATAGTTTCATAGGTGTATGAATATGTCAGAACTCATCAAATTATTTACTTTATGTGTAGTTTATTATTCATCAATTATACTGCAACTAAACTTAAAATTCTTTGTGGAAGCATATGTTTGTATAATCAGATAGCCCTGGGATGTGGTTCAGTTTTCTGAGCCATAATCCTAATCTGTAGTCTTTGACAATTTGTATATTGTGGAAACACATGTGAGGGACAGAGATGGTGATGCATGCCATAGGTGACAGTGGGGCACTGATGCCAGAGCCCATCATCTGTTCTGGAAAAAGCCTTCATCTCAGGCACAGAGGTTTTAGGGAAGCTGATTAGGAACCAAAGATCTGGTAGAGGGGGAGTAGCAGCAATAGAGGGAAAAAAAAAAAAGAATAAAATGTGCACATATGCTTTGGTTTGCTAAATGGTGCATTAAGGCACCAGAGGAAAAAAAGAGAGCTGAAGCAGAGCTAGAACCTGGAACACAGCACATGTATGATAAGATCATAATTTATTCCTCCTTTCATGCAGCACAGGTGTACTGGACTCCCACTCTGTGTCAAACACTTCCAGATGCCTGCGGTCCAGCTGCAGACAAGAGATAAAATGCCTGCTCTCATAGAGCCCACATTCCAGGGTAATGAGGCTGAGCATCGATTTACAGAGGAAAGTCTCTGATGTCAGGAGGGGTCTACTAGAAAGGAAGAGTAAAGCAGGGTGGGGTGCAGAGGCCTTTCTGAGATTGGCTAGTCTGGGAAGCCCCCGGGAGAGCAATTGCAGTAGAAATAAATGCACCAAGCATGGCTCTGTGGACACTGGGGAAGAAGACACTGTTCAGGAGGATACAGTACAAAGGTCATGAACAAGAAGCAGGGTAGTGGCATCTAAAATATCTTTCCATTACAGTCTTGTGATAAAACAATAACTTCTCCTTATTGAGCCTTCTCTATGCACCATAATCTTAACTAAGAGCTTTAATTCTTAGCACAGTCCCATGAGGCATATGCTGGTGTTATTCTCATTTTACAGCTGAGAAAACAGAGATAAACTATGTAAGTTGCTGAAACCCACAGTCAATGATGAACTGAAGGCTCCTCTCCACCAGATCCACTGATGCTAGCTTGTGATCACCCAGAGGGCAAGTCAGGGGGCCCAGGTGTGTGAAGACCCCAACAGTGTGACTTCAGATAAGTTGTCTTCAGTTTTCTGCACTGAATCTAATTCCTTCCTTGTTTTATTTCAGAAACAGTGCATTGGAAACCATGAAAATAAAGTATTTGGAAGTGCTCCAAAAAAAAATTGAATTTGACATTTTTTTCAAGCCTCTCCCTCTGTTCACTATAACAGCAAAATGGAAGATTTTAAAATGTTTTTCATGGCCCACTCATCTATGTGAAAGTTAGAAGGTCCAAGCTACCATCACTTCACACCTGCATCATGGGTCCTCCTGAATGCTCTCTTGCTCTTCTCCATTCTCTATACAGTGGCACAGAAATCCCTTGAAAAGACTTTTGTTGCATTCTCACAATTAGTTACCCTAATGCTAACTACAGTAGCAACTAAATCTCCCAATGTCAGTTGTACAGATGTTTACTTCTTATGCTCAAAGAATACCACCCATGTGGAGATATATGCTGTATTCAGGGACCCAGATAGGCTCCTTCTACCTGTGGTTCTGCCATCACAGAAGGTCTCACAAATAGCTTCTCTGGAGGGCCAGAATGTCAATAAAAAACAAAACTCCCAAAACCTCAGAGTAGGAAATGTGTCTCTTTAAAACTCCAGCTTGGAAAGGATACATATCACTTCCATTCAGATTTCTTGGAAAGAAATAGTCCTTGCTATACACCCTGTTGAGAGAGCTATCCCTTGAGGACAACCCACATTATGGAATTATTTCCAGTGGATAACTAGCTAACTCAGACATAGTTCCTTCCTCTCTTGTTTATAGTCCAAATGATGAAATTCAAAAATCTTGAAAACAATCTTTTGGGCCTTGTATATGCTTGCCCTGACCCATGTACCCAGCTTCATGTCATGCTGTTCTCCTTGGTCTCAACACTCCAGCTACAGTACTAGCCTCTGCATGCCCCCAAAATGGCAAGCTTCTCAGGCTTAGTAGATAGGAGAGACTCTTCTTCCTCTACCTCAGGCTTCATGTGCTTCCCTTCCAGTGCTTTATTTGGATCTCTCCTCTTACCCTAGGCTCCAGTGGTACCTCCTGTTCTAAATTATCACCACATTCTTGCCCCATCTTCCTTAGGATGAGATTCTCAAGGAATCTCAGCATGCTGTGATCACTAGTTCAGAAGCAAGTGGATAGCCTGTGTGGGTTTGAACCACAGGCCCACTACGTATTGGCTGTATAAACTTGACACCATCTCTGTCCCTCACATGTGTTTCCACAACACCTAAATTGTCAAAGCCTACAGATTAGGATTATGGCTCAGAAAACTGGACCACATCCCAGGGCTATCTGATTATACAAACACATGCTTCCACAAAGAATTTTAAGTTTTGTTGCTGTATAATTGATGCATAATAAACCACACACATTTAAAGTATATAATTTGATGAGTTCTGACATATTCATACACCCATGAAACTATCACCACAGTCAAGACAATAAACATTTCCATCATACCCCAAAGTTTCCTTATGGTCTTTTATGATCTAACCTTCCCTTACACATTCCTCTTACACACACACACACACACACACACACACACACACACCACACTAAGGCAATCACTGTTTTTGCTTCCTGTCACTCTAGTTCATTTTAATTTCCTAGGTATTATGAGATACATCCACATAGTCAAGTGTATCAATAGTTCATGCCTTTTTATTATTAATTAGTATTTCACTGTATGGATATACCACAATAAATTTATCCATTCACCTGTTGGACACTTGGGCAGTTTCTGGCTACTACAAATAAAGCTGGGATGAGCATATGTATACAAATCTTTGTGTAAACAAATGTTTTTCTTTTCCTTGAATGAACACCTAGAAGTGACATCGCTGGGTAATATATTGGGTACATATTTACTGGTTTAAGAAATTAGTGAACTCTTTTCCAAGGTGGCTGTGCCATTTATATCCCTACCAATAGTGTATGAGAGTACAAGTGGTGCCTTTTTCTTGCCAACACTTGGTATGGTTAGTCTGATTAATTTTAGTCAGTATAGAGGGTTGTAGTGATGTCACGTTGTGCTTTTTTTTTAAAATTTTTTTATTTAGGCTTACATGTTAACAGTGTAAATTGATTCATTGTACATAAATAGAGGATAACATATCAATTTTCTAGTTGTAAGTTGTATAGAATCACAACATATATGCAGTCTTACATAAAGTTAGGGTTATTATGACCATCATATTCTATCACCCTTGCTGTCCCCATGCCCCCTCCCCCCTTACACCCCTGTGAAGAGAGATCTACCATTGTTCCCATGTCCTTCCCAACATTATGGATCAGCATCCACTTATCAACGAGTACATTCGGCATTTGGTTTTCTGAGATTGGCTTACTTCACTTAGCATGATATTCTCCAACTCCATCCATTTACCTGCAAATGCCATAATTTTATTCTCTCTTATTGTTGAGTAATATTCCATTGTGTATATATACCACAGTTTCTTTATCCAGTCATCTATCAAAGTGCATCTAGGTTGGTTCCACAGTTTAGCT